>CAWUFW010006297.1:600000-1175820 GCA_963921515.1 Calotriton arnoldi
TACATATTGGCGTTTTGAAAATGATTTTCCTTTACTTTTTTTTTGTTTTAGAGCAAATGTCTGATCCGAAGATGGCCAAATACATCACCTCCAGCAGAGGAAACCGTCTACTAAAAAACAGTGGTTATATATATTGTAAGGAGAGAAATTCGGAGCCACAGGGTCATTGGAGGTGTGTGCAATACTACTCCAGCCATTGCAGAGGCCGAGCGGTTACTCTGGGTGACTCTGTTTTAAGAAGCACAGACCATAACCACTCTTCCTCTGCAACTGCTATTGAAGTGAGAGAATCTATAAATGAAATGAAAGTGATTGCAGGCAACTCCAATGACCCGTGCGGTGCTATTTTAAGGGAGGTATCCCAACACATTGCTGAACATGTTGCTAGTAGTATGCCCACTATTCCAAACTTGCGTAGAATTATCCAACGTAAGAAACAGGCAAATAACTCTAAACGCGTTACACCACAAACCTTTTCTGATATAACAATTCCTCGTGAACTCTCTCTTACTGTTTCAAACGAACCGTTCATATTGTATGACAATGAAAATGCTCAAAAGCGTATTTTAATATTTAGCACCCCCGTAATCTAAATAGGTTGGAGAACAGTGATATTTGGATGATGGATGGTACCTTTAAAAGTACGCCCACCCCTTTCACCCAAATATACACTATTCACGGCTACGTTAACAACACAGTAGTTCCTTTAGTGTACAGTTTACTACCAGACAAACAATCCTCAACGTATACTGAATTTTTGTCAGTCCTAAAATTAAAAATTCCAAACAAAAGTCCGAGAAAAGTAATCATGGACTTTGAATTACCAATGATGAATACTATAACCAAATTGTACATGGATACCCAAATCCAAGGATGTTTTTTCCACTTTTCTCAGGCGTTTTGGCGTAAAATTAAAAAAACATCCCTAATTGAGGATTATGCGTCTGATAGCAAACTACAGTTTGAGCTTAAAAAACTAACTGCACTTTGCTTTGTTCCTCCTAACAGTGTAGACGAGTACTACACATCTATTACCGAGTCTGAGTACTTTATGGCAAATGAAGACAAATTGGCACCAATTTTAAATTATTTTGAAGACACATGGATTGGCCATCTAAGCAGGTCGGGTTGCTGGAGGAAACCACGTTTTCTTGTGGACTGGTGGAACTGCTACTCGACCTGCTTAGAGGGAGGAGCAAAGACAAACAATGCCATAGAGGGTTGGCACAACTCTTTAAATAACAGTATTGGCAAACCACACACTAATTTCTACAAGTTTTTAGAGATTTTGCAAAAGGAGCAAAGTTACCAGGAAATGCGCATGTCACAATCGTTAGCAGGTACTCTAAATCCACGTATTTCCCACCGCACAAAGGAAATGTTGGCTAGACTATTGGCAGCACTAAAACTTTTTACCTTGTCTGTGGCTTATGACTACCTAGCTTCCATTGCACATATACTGAATTCTTTTGCCTAAGAATGCCGAAATATTCCTGTAGTCTACCAAAATGTGTCCATAAATTGGTAAATGTATTAAACTACAGACTGCGGCAGACTCTTATTGGGGTAAACCACACATTTTGTGCACCGCATCCATAACACGCATAACCTTACAAGATTTGAGATCCTATTAATCCACTGAATAGCATCCAACCAAGAATCAGAATAAAATCCGATATGAAACATATGCAATATCTTGTAGAATAAACCAAATAATAACAATAAATCACTTTCCAAGTCGTACAACTGTCTAATAAACCATCCATAAATGTAATATGCAAACGTACCACCGACAAAATTTGGGAAAATAAAGTAATAATGCCTAAGAATCATAGCATTTGTATAATAAACAATACTGTAAATGTTATATGCAAACGTACCACCGACAAATTTTGTTTTACATCAAACAGTAATGTAAAACATTTAAGAATTTTGTCATTGCTTTCAGTGTAAATAAAATGCAAAACATTTCGGTTATTAAATACATTTGAAGTATCGATTTATGTGATATCAATCCAATGTAATGAGAATAAAAATGCTAAAAATTGCCTAGTGTGTTTTTGGTCCGTTACATTACATATCCCCTTGTGTTTTTATTAGTTACATCAAAACAGAAACAATTAGTGAAATGAAAGTATGGTACGTAATTACCGCATTAAGTTTTCTTTCTTTAACAATTGCCCTTGTTTTCTGTCCATGTGTTCTCCAAGAGGCCTTTTCCCATTGGATGCCACACCCTTAATTTACCATTTACCTCCCCGTCCTCTGTGTGTTCTTTCCCCTGTGTATTTTAATTTTTGTTAATCAACCCCCATTTCTAACCCTATAGTACACAACCATTTTCAAAACATTATGAAAACACTTGCATATTTTTTCTGTGACATCACTACATTGTGTCCGTTTAGAGAATCGTAAATCTTCACTCACAGGCTTAGTAGTTTCATCTGAAAGCTTTTTGGCATCTGGGCAAGATATATTTTGTGGTCCTTTTCTGACCAACTTTGACATTTTTTACCGGATTTGTACTATTTCATGGTGTTCTTGTGCCTAATAAATGGAAATGTCGCAAAACTTTCACATAAAAACACAGCTGCAATATGTCTTACGCAGGAGCCCAAAAGCCTTTAAATTACACTGTGTACAAAGAGACAGTTATAAAGCAGAGGTATGAAAAGAGAAGTACTAACAAAGTGTCAAAGGAGAGGGAGGGAGAGAAATATTACTAGGGGGCTGGCTGTTTGGAACGTGGGTGCCCATATAAATTCTTCGCTTTGTCAATTAACAAATGAAACTACATTTTTTTAACTAATTTTCCCATCACAAGTAAAAACTAAATTTGAGCGAGGAGAAAGTCCTTCCCACACAGCCCAAGTAATTTTTGGGTAGTTCAACTTCCCATTCTCATCCTGGAACGAGATTTGTTCCTGTTCTAGTTAAAGCAAATTTTCCAACCATTCCCAAGGTGGTAGTTGTTCACCCAACAAATGGGAACAGTGGTCTCAGGCTTTCCAGGGCATCCCAATTCTGGAACATCCACTATGTCCCCCTAGATTGGGAGGTAACAGAGTTTGCCCGAAATGGGACGCATAATTAAACGCAAGTATAAAGTTAATTACAACTTCCTTACCTTGGCGGAGCTCTGCCTTCCACCTGCTCTCTGTCTCGCGGCGAGTCCCGGAACAACGGCAGTAACGTTTGTGCGGCTACGTAACCGCATAAACCGCCTATTGTGAACATTGGAAATTCACAATGGTTATGAAAAGCTCAATGTTTATGATCAAGTACGTTGTTAAAATATGTCTAGCAAACGTACAGTGAAGCCACCCATCCAACCTTTCATCCATCCATCCTTCATCCATCCACTCTTTCATACTTCCATCCATACATCCATCCTTCGTACAGTCAAGCCACCCATCCACCCTTTCATCCACCCATCCTTCATCCATCCACCCTTTCATCCTTCCATCCATACATCCATCCTTCATCCACCCACCCTTTCACACACCTACCCACCGATCATTCATCCATTCACCCTTTTATCCACCCATACACCCATCCTCCATCCACCCTCACCCATCCATCCATCCATGCATCCATCCAGCACTCACCCATCCACCCATCCATACACCCAGCCTTCATCCATCCTTCACCCATCCACCCTTTCACCCACCCATCCATGCATCCATCCTCCCTCCATCCACCCTTTCACCCATCCATCCATCCATCTTTCGTCCACCCACCCTTTCACACATCAATCCATTATTCACCCATCCACCCTTTTATCCACCCCTACATCCATCCTTCATCCATCCTTCACCCATCCACCCTTTCACCCACCCATCCATGCATCCATCCTCCCTCCATCCATCCTTTCACCCACCCATCCATCCATCATTCATCCATCCACCCTTTTATCCACCCATACATCCATCCTTCATCCATCCTTCACCCATCCACCCTTTCACCCACCCATCCATGCATCCATCCTCCCTCCATCCATCCTTTCACCCATCCATCGTTCATCCACCCACCCTTTCACACATCAATCCATCATTCATCCATCCACCCTTTTATCCACCCATCCATCCTCCCTCCATCCATCCTTTCACCCATCCATCCATCCATCATTCATCCACCAGTAGGGTTCATGGAATTTAAAAGTGGGACTTGTATAAATGTATTGTTACCATATCCTAGCAGTAATGAGGCACCAAAAGCTATTTTCACTGTTGAAGACTTTGGTTGTCCTATGAGGAGAACTAGAGTACAGATTAAAATATTAGCCAACTGACAATTGGAGTCCACTTCTAAATTAAGCCTGTTTGCTCTGTGCCCCAGCCATCAATGGTCGAGCTTTGGTTTAAATTATTGAAACCGGTACCCGGACACAACAGGTTAGTCACTTTATTGCTTATCGTGAACTACCATCCACCCCAAATTAATAATTCACTTTCTTACAAATGTTATGTCTTGCAAAATGCCCTTTAAGTTGAAGGAACTGTTGGTTGTCAAGATATGAAGTGCTAGTAAAGAACATGTAGGAAAGATAAATTCGTTATTGCAATATACCTTTTTCATGTTTTAAGAGTCTGAAAAGTCTTGTCTCATGAAAGTGCTGTTGAGATGCTGTCCTATATTGGCACAGTGTTTTTGTACAAGGAACACTTTTTTAATGTTAACTTTTAGTTCAACTTTTATCCTCATGAATGTGGATACAACCATACTGTGCCATGCTCCATTTGTAAAAAGGGTATTCACAAGGTTTTGCATCACCCTTTCTATATCCCCTCCACAAATCCGTGCAAATCGCTCTTCATCTGGAATGAAGCCTATGAGGGACTGTCGGCCTCCATCCCTGCTTTAACAGGTGAAAATACAATATAATTGCAACTCCAGTCTCATATCAATAAAGGATTATTCTTGTAAAAAAATGAGGAACTATTCCAAATGACCTTGGGGAGAGCATGTATTGTTTCTACTCATGGACAGCTCCACTTTGCAAATGGATGATACTGTATTTTGTTTGATTTGCCAACTGCGAGGGGGAAACAATGTGCTGCCGCTTTCACAATAATTTGGAGTGCGCACATTCTGAATTGGCAACCTAATTGCAACTTAGATTGTCTAATTATTATTTTACTGTTTGTGTTTTTGCACTGGCAAAGGCTGCGAGTTAGAACACTAAATCCTTTTGGAATTGCAAACACTTGTAGTACATGTATCGCCCCAGATTATCTAAACTTTGTAAATACTGTTATTACACAAAATGTTTACATATTAAACACATCATGTTACTTGAAAGGAGGAAAAACACAAGAAGTCAAATTGTCGCCAGCATAAACGCAAAGTATTTTTTTCTTTTTCATTCATTCATTCAATCGCTGCCTTATTTATCTACCTGCCCATATTTGTGAATCCTTCAATCCACCCACTCACACTTATGCTTCTACCTACCACTGTGAGCATGCATGTCAATGTTTGTTTTTTGTGTTTACTTTCATGCCTGTCTGTTGGCCACTTACCTAGGGGTACAGTTCTTGGTCTCTCTGCTTGCATTACTTATCTATGTTGCTGTATGTGCGTGTGTGCCTCTATGGAGATTGGCCTCTTTTTTGTATTGATGTCTTTTGGTGCATTGATCTGCCTGCATGTGTTAATCTGTTATATGCTTGTGCATTCGTGAACTATACAAAAAGCTACACTCATTAGCTTTGTTGATTGATATGCACGTGTCCATGTCTAACACTCAAATTCTTTTTTTTTTTTTTTAAATAATCTTTATTCATTTAGTTTTTAGATACCGATCGGTCCACCCCCCCTCAGACAGGAAAAACCTTAATACATCAAACAAAACTAATCAAGTATAATACATTACATCATTTCATAATTGTAAAATAGTTTGGGAGAGTATATAGAACTATATAGGTAATTTAACGTTCTTACCTTCACCACGGAGGTCTGCCTTCCACCTGCTCTCTGTCTCTGGTCGAGTCCCGGAACAACGTCAGTAACGTCTGCGCGGCTACGTAACCGCATAAACCGCCTATTGTGGAAATGAAAAAAGGACTGTCACCTTGCTATGTAATATTTAAAATGTACATATGTAAGTGTTGAAGTCACTTACCTGTACGTGATCTGCTCTTTGTCCATCTGTCCATTTTCATCTCGCATCTGTTTTTTATCGCAGCACATATGTGCTTTGCTAATATGTCATCCATCTGCCGTGGCTATGCTAATTCCATCTTCATCTCCCGTGGCTATGCATAATCCGCATCTTCTTCTTCTAAAGGCATGCGATTGCATGCGATTTAAAGCCTCCTGCGATGTGACCACGCGTTGTCATTGCTAGCGATGTAAATGTGAATGCGTTCTAAAGGCATGCGATTTAAAGCCTCCTGCGATGTGGAAGTCGCGTTGCGATGGCAGCACGTGAAAAGACCATCGTTGTAATGGGTGTTTCCCGTCTTGTGTGTTGGACTTCGTTGGCTGACGATGCTGTGAATAAAGATCCTGTGGATAAAAAGGTGGATGCTTCCCTTCAGAAAGTATACTCTGATTCTCATCTGGCCCTGCGGTCTGGCATTTATGGTACTTACGTTGCCCAGTCTCTGATTTCGGATATCAAGGCCCTGTATCAGATGATACGTCTGACTGTTCTGGGCTGTTCGAGCGGCAGGTGGAGTTCCTTTCTGATGTGTCCTTTGATCTCGTGAGGGCTTCGGCCCTTTCCGGGGGTGCTGGTGTGGCGGCCCCCTGCAATCTTGTGTTGAAGAACTGTAAGACTGATTTGGCTCAGAAGGCTTCGGCCCTGCACTTGCCTTTTCAGGGGACTATGGGGCATATTATCAAGCCCAGTGATAATTATCGCTGAGCGCGCTTAGCGCGCTTTTAATTATCGCCGGCTATCGCTGGAATATATCGCCAAGCTAGCGCTGTATTATCAACGCTTAGCGCTATGGCGATAAATATTCCAGCGATAGCGGGGTTTTCCATGGAACATCGCTGGTTTTCCAGCGATGTTCCATGGAAAACAGCGATAAGCTTGATGATAGGCCCTGTGGCCTTAGCCCCACAATCTACCTCCCATGTTAGGTATGCCTTAGTCAGGAATTTAACAGACGTTAAATTCCTGAGTTAAGGCAGAGTTAGCGCGTTTTAAATTATCGCTACGCCTCGTTGTTAATATCGTGAAGCTGCCTTCGCGATATTTTCCCATGATGTTTTCACAGCCACGCCTACTTTGCATCTCATTATCGATGCGAGGCGAGGCGTGTGAAAAACGGGAGCTAAGTCTAGGAAACACGAGCTAGCGTGTCCTTGTAAATAATGCAATATAATTATCGCCGCTTTGCGCCCGAAAAACGGACGCTAAAGCAGCGATAATTGTATCGCCGGCCCTTGGTAATATGCCCCTATGATGTTTGGGGAGGAGTTGGATGGCAAGTTGCAAAGGCTTTTTAAAGAGAAGAGGCACTCTTCTTCCTTTAAGCAGCCCTCCGCCACAACTGTTCTTCCAAACCTAAGTCTTTTTTCTGTCCCCCTTCTCGAAGGCAGTGTTCTAGGGGTCATGGGAGGTTCTGTTCTCGTCGGGTTCGGGGTAGGAAGGCTAAGTCCCCCCCCCCTCCAAAACCTCATGACTGGCTAAATGGTTGCTGATTCTCGATTGTTGGTTGGAGGTTGGCTTCAGTTCTTACTTCCGGCCTGGTTGCAGTCCTGTTCTGATGTGTGGGTTCTGGACATTGTGCGTCTGGGTTATTGCATCGAGTTTTCAGGGCCTCCTCTGGATTCAGGGATTTGTCCGACTCCTTGGCCATCCTGTCGGACCAAGTGGGCTGAGCTGTCTTGGGGGATCATGTCTCTCTTGGAGAAGGAGAGATTCAGGAAGTTGTGCCTCTGGATGTGGGGGGGGGGGGTTGCTCCCTGATTTTTCTAGTTCCCAAAGTGACAGAGGGGTTCCGGCTGGTCCTGGACTTAAAAGCCTTGAACAAGCTTGTGGTTCATCTGCCCTTCAGGATGGAGACTCTTGAGCTGGTGATTCTGTTGGTTCTCTTGGGCCATTTCTTGTGCACCCTCGATCTCCAGGACGCTTACTATCATGTCCTGGTTCACCCCAGCCCTCACAGGTTCCTGAGATTTTGCCTGCAGGGCCGTCATTTTCAGTTTCGGGTCCTGCCGTTTGGCCTGAGGTCTGTTCACCAAGGTGGTGGCACCGCTGGTGGCATCGTTGCATCTTCAGGGTGTCCTCGTCTACCCGTACCTGGACGATTGGCTGATCCATGCTCCATCGTGGGATCAGTTGTTGGTGGTACGGGAATTGGTGTGTTCTGCGTTGAGGACCCATGGGTTTCTGCTGAACCTTCCCAAGTGTCAACTGGAGCCCTCGCAGGACTTGACTTTCATCAGGACGCGCTTTCCCACTGATCTGACCAGGGTGCTCCTACCTGTCTCCCAGGCGGTGACCTTGGGTTCCCTTGCTCTGGAGTTCTTGATGGGGTTCTCTTTCCCGGTCCGTCTCTGGTTGATGCCTCTGAGTCTCATGGCGGCAACAGTTTTCATGGTGGCTTGGGCACGGTTTCATCTCAAGTCTCTGTGGTTGTATCTGCTGGCCTGTTGGAATCCATTGTCTCGCGACTTGGCCCTTCTGGTTCCGGTGGCTCCTTCGCTCCTCACTGCCCTGTGCTAGTGGACGGTGCCGGATAATCTTTCCAGGGGTCTGTTGTTGCAACCCTCTCCTCCGGAGGTCCTGACGATGGATGTCAGTGCTTTCGGGTGGGGGAAATGTTGGAGTCTGGCTCCCTTCAGGGTCGGTGGTCCCTTCCAGAGGGGCGGCGTTCTTTGAATTGGCGGTAGTTGACGGCAGTTTCCATTGCTGTTATGGGATTCCGCAGTCGATTGTTGGGTCGGAATGTGGTGGTGCGTTCAGACAACATGGTGTCGGTGGCCTACCTGAATCATCAAGGGGGGGTCCAGGTCCAAATCTCTGAATGCGGTAGTGATCCCCAGGTTTTGTTGGGCGGAGGAGCATCTGTTGTCTCTCACGGCTGTTCATATCCGGGGTGTGGACAACGGGGTGGTAGATGCCCTCAGTCATTATTTCCCCACCTCCCAGGAGTTGTCTCTGACTCCAGTGGCTTTTCGGCCTGTGTGCAGGAGGTTTGGTCTTCCCTATCTCGACCTCTTTTCTTCCTGGCACAATGCTCAGCTGCCTCAGTTCTGCTCCTGTGTCTGTCACGAGGGGGCGTGGGGGGTGGATGCTCTGACCATTCCTTGGCCATCGCGCCTGCTGTATGCCTACCCGCCGATTGCTCAGTTTCCCCGGCTTTTGGCTCGCCTGGGGCGGGAATCCCAGGAGGTGGTGGTTGTGGTACCGTTTTGGCCTCGTCGGACTTGGTTCCACACTCTGAGGCTGTTGGCGGTGCAGTGTCCCTAGTTTCTCCCTTGCTTTCTGTCTCCCCTACAGTCTTCTCCGATGTTGTCTCTCCCACGGTTGTGGCTGTCAGTGTGTAGGTTGAGAGGCAGGGGTGGCGACATTGGGTTTTCCCCTGAGCATTTAGCCTTGGCCCTGTAGTACTCTTGTAAACCGTCTAATTTGAAGTCCTATGGGCGTCATTTGGGGAATTTCCAGTACTGGTGTCGGACTCTGGAGTTATCTGGATTGCTCTCTGCCTGAGGTGCTGCAGTTTCTCTGGGAGGGGGTAGAGAAGAGATTGTGGGGCATATTATCAAGCCCCAGTGATAATTATCGCCGAGCGCGCTTAGCGCGCTTTTAATTATCGCCGGCCATCGCTGGAATATATCGCCAAGCTAGCGCTGTATTATCAACGCTTAGCGCTATGGCGATAAATATTCCAGCGATAGCGGGGTTTTCCATGGAACATCGCTGGTTTTCCAACGATGTTCCATGGAAAACAGCGATAAGCTTGATGATAGGCCCTGTGGCCTTAGCCTCACAATCCACCTCCCATGTTAGGTATGCCTTAGTCAGGAATTTAACAGACGTTAAATTCCTGAGTTAAGGCAGAGTTCGCATGATTTAAATTATCGCTACGCCTCGTTGTTAATATTGCGAAGCTGCCTTCGCGATATTTTCCCATGTTGTTTTCACAGCCACGCCTACTTTGCATCTCATTATCGAGGCGAGGCGTGTCAAAAACGGGAGCTAAGTCAAGGAAACACACGCAAGCGTGTCCTTGTAAATAATGCGCTATAATTATCGCCGCTTTGCGCCCGAAAAACGGACGCTAAAGCGGCGATAATTGTATCGCCGGCCCTTGGTAATATGCCCCTGCTTGTTTCCACTTTGCAGGCTCAGTGGGCCATGATAAGGGTATTCCGTTTCCCTTGGGGGAATTTGTCAGATGTGGAGGACTTGGGGGCATATTATCAAGCCCCAGCGATAATTATCGCTGAGCGCGCTTAGCGCGCTTTTAATTATCGCCGACTATCGCTGGAATATATCGCCAAGCTAGCGCTGTATTATCAACGCTTAGCGCTATGGTGAGAAATATTCCAGCGATAGCGGGGTTTTCCATGGAACATCGCTGGTTTTCCAGCGATGTTCCATGGAAAACAGCGATAAGCTTGATGATAGGCCCTGTGGCCTTAGCCCCACAATCCACCTCCCATGTTAGGTATGCCTTAGTCAGGAATTTAACAGACGTTAAATTCCTGAGTTAAGGCAGAGTTAGCGCGATTTAAATTATCGCTACGCCTCGTTGTTAATATCGCGAAGCTGCCTTCGCGATATTTTCCCATGTTGTTTTCACAGCCACGCCTACTTTGCATCTCATTATCGATGCGAGGCGAGGCGTGTGAAAAACGGGAGCTAAGTCAAGGAAACACGCGCTAGCATGTCCTTGTAAATAATGCGATGTAATTATCGCTGCTTTGCGCCCGAAAAACGGACGCTAAAGCGGCGATAATTGTATCGTTGGCCCTTGGTAATATGCCCCTAGGTCTCTTGGTTGTTGAAAAGCATTTCTTTGGCCCATCGTGTGGTGCGCCCCTCTTTTCCATTTTGGGACCTTCCCCTGGTGTTGCGGGCTCTGGTGACTTCTCCCTTTGAACCTTTGGCTGAGGTGGACATCGAGTTTGTGACATTGAAGGTGGTTTTTTTGGTGGCCATTACTTCGGCTAGGTGCCTGGGTGAGTTGGGGGCTCTGATGGCTCGGGAGCACTTTCTGTCTTTCTTGGATGATGGGGTGGTCCTCCGGTTGGATACCTCTTTTGTTCCCAAGGTGCCTTCTCAGTTCCATTGTTCCCAGGAATTGGTGTTGCCTGCTTTGAGTGCTGATCCGGTGTCTGCCGATGACCTTCCTTGGTCCTTACTTGATGTCTGCTGGGCTTTGCATATCTATCTTGATCGCACATGTCCTTTTAGGAAGTCTGACTCACTGTTTGTTTCTTTTGGGGTTTCCTCTTGTGGGGTAAGAGTGTCTTCTTCTTTCATTGGGGCGCTGGCTGAAAAAGGACATTGTGTTGGCCTTCTCCCTTTCGGTTTCCTCTCCTCTGGCGGGTGTGCTGGGGTGTTCTACCAGGGGGGGTGTAGCCTCCTGGGCTGAGGTTTGGGGTGTTTCCCTGACTGAGATTTCTAGGGCGGCTACTTGGGCATCCTCTAATACTTTTGTGAGGCATTATCGGATCCAGAATTTTCTGGGGGGTGATGTTAATGTTCGGTTGGGGGTCCTGCGGGCTGTGTGCTCCTGACTTCTTGTTTTTCTGTGCCAATAAATCACTGGGTTCTGTTGCCTGTCATATGTTCTGGTGGTTTGCTGTTGATGAATGCCGGTTGTTGCTTGGGTATTCTCACTTTGTTATGAATGGGAAGAAGACAGGCGGGACCTGGGGGTAATGCCAATTACTTACCGGTAATCTTCACTACTCCTGGTGCCGCTGTCCTCATCCCATTCATTACTAACCTCCCTCCCGGACTTGCCGGCCTTCATCAGGGCTTGGTAGTTCAGGGGGAATGCTGGTATTGGTACATTTATGTACTCCCAGTGAGAGGGGGTGGGGTAGGGCCAGCATTCCTTAGTTCTTTTTATCTGTTGGTGAGATAGGATTATCTCACTTTGTTATGAATGAGACGAGGACAACAGGACCAGGAGTAATGAAGGTTACCGGTAAGTAATAGGGCATTACCTTAAGACTGTTTGAATTTATGTATCCTTTCGGTAAGATTCTTTAGTACTCTTAGCTGCAATAGGAACAGTGCACAAAGATTTGCCAAACAGCATGGTCTATTGCTTGTGGGATTAAGTTGAAGCGGTATAGGTTGTTTAGAAGCCCTTGTGTGTGTGTGTAGTATCCATAACAATGATATGTCATTAAAATGACCAATCATTTTGGATTGTGATCAGCCTCTGTTATGCGATTCGCAGCTATCAGCAGATGGGAGGCCAGACACAATTCCTCTGAAATTTTGATGAACTTCAATGAGGTCCCAAAGTATCTAATGTTAACAATGTGCAAAAAAGAGGCACACTAGATGCACTTACGTGCATTCACTGTTTCCCTAACACTGCTGGTTAAAAAGGGAATACTCCCTGCTGATATGAAAATATATCTAAGGACAGGAGCATTTATATGAGTATTCTGTGGACCCCTACTGTGCTGATTATATGGAGAATCTTACCTGACTTGAACGACTGGCCACCACTGCTATTTCTGGGGCAAAATAGCACTGATCTTCGAAATGGAGGTTTGTGTCACCAAATAACTGCTATGTGCTAACTGAGAATAAAACTATTGTATGTTGCAATATGTGAGATATTGCTTACAGCCCTATGAAATACATTTCATGTTGTTCCAAAGAATGTCATGATCTCTCAAGCAAAAATACTTCTATTAAAGCACTCTTAATTTGTCACAGAGTGCACCTGTCTTTGTGTCAAAGAATGTAGCAATTTTGTCACAGCAAACTATATTGTCTCTGCTATGAAGTATACAATCAAATGGCCTTCACTTTGTCAAAAACTAAGCAGCATTCCCCCTGTGTCAAAGAATGGGTGAATGTGTGTCACAGGCTATGCTCGACTGTGCCTCCAAAATGCTTGTTGAAAAATGGCCCTCTCTGAAGGGTCACTCCAAAACCTTTGCCTTTCGCCTCCTTTTTTTGCTGAATTCTTTTGTTGGCTTTAGGACACTGAGTACTTTATCACTGCTGACCAGTGCTAAAGTGCAAGTGCTACTCCCCGAAATATGTTAACATTTGGTGTATATACAATTGGCCTATTTAATTTACATATAAGTCCACTGTAAAGTGGTATATCACATATCCAGGGCCTGTAAATGAAATGCTACTAGTGGGCCTGCAGCAATGATTGTGCCACCCATGCAAGTAGCTATTTAAACATGTCTCAGGCCTGCCACTGCAGAGCCTGTGTGTGCAGTTGTACTGCACTTCGACTTGGAATTTAAAACCCTTTGCCAAGCTTGATACTCCCCTTTTATTACCCATAATTCACCCCTAAGGTAGGCCTTAGTTAGCCATAAGGCAGGTGCTTTGTAAGTAAAAGGTAGGACATATAGTTTTAACTTTTGCATGTCCTGGTAAGAAAAATACACCTAAATTCATTTTTCACGACTGTGAGGCCTACTCTTCTCATAAGTTAATGTTTGGAATTCCTTACTACACTTTTAAGCTGTAATTCCTGATTAGAAAGGAGCAGCTGTGTCATGATTTATATCTTTGGAATGGTCATGACAAATCCTCTTTACAGGTAAAGTTGGATTTGACATTACTATTTTAGAAATGCCATTTTTGGAAAGTGACATAATGAGGGATCTAGCTACCTTTTTTGTATGCTGCTATCTACTTAGACAGACAAAGGGCCAATACCTAATTTCATTGGACCTGGTTATTTATTTAACCTTTACTTTGTTCATGTCATGAATTATTTTTCATCATTTCATGAAAAAGCCTGAAACAGAAAATACACTGTTCATTTCAAACAAGTAAACATGACAAATACTGTGCTCTACATTAAACACATAAACAATACGACCATTAATACAAAGAATGATACACCAGTCACATTTCGAACATGTGACAAACCCTTTCTGATTAGTTTATTTAGTCCTAAAGGGAAATGCCAAACATTGGGAACAAGTGTTATGACAGCTGGGGTGGAGTCAGAGCTACATCTCCCTCAAAGCTGTTTACATTCATAAATTAACAGTTCCTCAACAATAAAAAAAGATTGCCGACGCGTTTCGAGTCCCAGTGATACTTGTGGGGCTCTCATCAGGGCTTCTGACTTGGTGTAATCTAAAAAATAATACAAATGATTGATATTATGGGCATACTCAACACTCTTCCTCCATCTCAGTTTCTTCGGACATAATACATACTGTGCTTTGCCTCGTAAGTGCGAACGTTTTAACTTCATACAGGTTCTTAATCTACAATATTTCTGGGCGGTGGCAGGGGGATTCCCTCTTCTTTTTTTGGAAATGCTGTGGACAGGTAAAACATAATCGATCATGAGCAAGTGCTGTAGGCGGAGGACATCATTGTGAGCGATATTTTTACTTTCGGTCAATAAGATCATGTACCTGATTGAATTCCTTTATTCAAGCAAGCATACATTGCTAGTTTATGAGGCCCCTTGCTATGGAATACATGTTCAGGCTGAAAACGATAAACATTCAAAATTAGCACGAAGTGTGTTTTCGTAGTGCCGCGCCCCCTCTTTACTCTTTAAGATACACAAACTGATTCGTATGTACCTGTTTGTATTTCTTTTTTCCAAACAGTCTGAGCATTAGAGTTGTGCCACGTCACGGCCTGTTTTATGCCTGTAATGAGACCACGCATTTGGTTTAGTCATCGCGTGTTATCACTGTTTGGCTAACGCTACAATGTTCATCAGCTTAATATTCTTACTTAGTCACAACGGTGCGCTTGAAGTAACATCGATCTTCCTTTTTTTTGTTTGAATTCCTTTAGCGTTTAGGAACCACAACGCACACGGTCGCGGGCTGTATTTTGCCTATAATGAAACTACACATTTAGTATAGTCATCGCGTATTAGCTGTTTTTAAGCTCACGCTGCACAGTTCATCAATTAAACAACATGTTCTTACTTTATCGCAACGATGTGCTTGATCAATCATGGGTCTTCCTTCATCTCTGTTCAAATTCTGTGAGGTTTTCGCACGGACACGTAGACTTCCTGTTTCACTTGATTTAACACTTCCACCCAGAGGCTAAGTGAAAGAAGGTTTATAGGTAATGTCGTCCTGTAATTATTAGCGGTCGTGTGGCTCACTCTCGCAAGTGTCTAGTATGTAGCTTGGCATTAGAAAAAAGTTCTTTGGTAATATCCGGATGTTACTTCAAATTAAGCAAGATAACCTGGCACCAGTTCATTGCATCTTGGGAGTTGTAGTAATTACTCTGATGATGCCATGTTCTGGATAGTTCAGACATTTCATTCAAGCCTGTGACAGTACTGTTAAATTTTAGGATGAGATATGCCTCCTTCTGTAGTAGGGCTGCTTCAATATCTCCTCCTCTTGTGTGTGACTTAATCCCTGACAAGACAGTCCATTTTAGATCTTTTTCACTGTGTTTATTTTCAAAGAAATGCGCTACCATTGGAGCTGTTAACACTTTCTTTTTGATTCTAGAACGGTGCTGTGCAATTCGTTGGTTTATTTGCTGATTCATTTTGCCAATATACATTTTGGAGCAAGGACATATGACTGCGTAAACAACGTTCTTTTTTTTACAATTAGAGAATTCTTTATGAGTCCATTTGATGGAATTATGGATGAATTCAGTTCCCTCCATTGTGAATTCACAGACTGAACAGTTGCCGAATTTATGATGACCCTCAACAGGTTTTAATTTCCATTGCGCTCGTAGGTCATTCTTCTTGCGAGCAACAGTCATATCGGCTCTTACAATGTGTTGTACAATACTGGTGTTCTTTTTCATGGCAAACAATGGCCTCTGAAAAGGGCATTCCAAACTTTGAAGAAGATGCCAATTCTTCAAGATGATTTGCTGAAACTTATTGGTGTTTCGATCGATTATGTTTTACCTGTCCACAGCATTTCCAAAAAAAGAAGAGGGAATCCCCTTGCCACAGCCCAGAAATATTGGAGATTAAGAACCTGTATGAAGTTAAAACGTTCGCACTTATGAGGTAAAGCACAGAATGTATTATGTCCGAAGTAATTGAGATGGAGGACGAGTGTTGAGTATGCCCATAATATCTATCATTTGTATTATTTTTTAGATTACACCAAGTCAGAAGCCCTGAAGAGAGCCCCACAAGTATCACTGGGACTCGAAACGCGTCGGCAATCTTTTTTTATTGTTGAGGAACTGTTAATTTATGAATGTAAACAGCTTTGTGGGAGATATAGCGCTGACTCCACCCCAGCTGTCATAACACTTGTTCCCAATGTTTGGCATTCCCCTTTAGGACTACATGAATTAATCAGAAAGGGTTTGCCACATGTTCGAAATGTGACTGGTGTATCATTCTTTGTATTAATTGTATTATTGTTTATGTGCTTAATGTAGAGCACAGTATTTGTCATGTTTACTTGTTTGAAATGAACAGTGTATCTTCTGTTTCAGGCTTTTTCATGAAATGATGAAAATAATTCATGACATGAACAAAGTAAAGGTTAAATAAATAACCAGGTCCAATGAAATTGGTTATTGGCCCTTTGTCTGTCTAAGTAGATAGCAGCATACAAAAAAGGTAGCTAGATTCCTCATTGTGTTATTTTAACAAGGCCCTATCTAGCTACTCATCTTTGGGCCTACCCCTTTTGCAAGACGTTTAAGGGCGGGTTGTTACCCGCGAGGGTTTACGATAGAAAAATCAAATAGAAGTCAACAGAGATTAACTCAGCATAGGTCGGTCCACCAGCCATCCTGTGTATAAAATGTCTGAAAGGGATACACTCTCATTTACAGAGGAGCATATTCAGAATCTGATCTCCACTCCTTCCCCCTTCTCTTCAATTACACTCAGCACCTCAGCCAAACAACAGAATGAATCTGAAAAACGTATTCGTCTACGCAAAAAACATATACGAACAATACTACATGGATATTTTCTACTAGAACACCTGAAAGCAGGCACTATTCCATAGGGTCTTCAAGTTAAAAACATTCCGGTAATCTTTACTGATGATCCTGAGTACAAGAAATGGTTTAGCTTTATAAGCACAAAATATAGTTGTGATCTCATGGTGCATAAAATTGAGACTGCTCAAAGGACCTGCAAGAAAGAAGCTGATGAGCTAGAAGCACAGGTCCAGGCGATTAAGGATAACCATACTGTATCAGAAGCAAAGGCATTACTTGAAAAAATTGACAAAGAGATCCTTACCTTTAAAGACAACACCATTAACTTCAAAACTGCGAAATTTGATAAGGACACCAAAACTTTCTACATTGAGTCAGTCTACCAGTATTTGAAAGACGATTTCTACACTAAAGTTGATTCACGTTGAGTATTATCAGACTACCAAGGGCGATCGAAAAGTAGATTTCTAACTTTCTCTGAATCATCATCATCAGATTCCACAGGAGACTCTGATCCCAGGGAAGGCCCATCTAAAGACAAAACTCTTTTTAGACGAAGGCGAACAGAAGACCAAGGTGCGGTTCAAACAGCAACCTTGGGAAATGAGAACAAGGCACCAATTTCACAAATTGTGAAAACAACATCTATTTTGAACTTGTCCACTAAACAGTTGACCAAGGAAGAAGAATCTGTTTTAGAATTAGGACTCAAGTTTGTTCCAAGCAGATCCACTGATTTCACAAAACTTAAAATTGAAGCCATTGAATTTTTTCCAAAGATCCGGCTTAAGGCGTTTTTTATGGGAATGAATACAAAGGAAGTGGTGAACATTCTGGTCTAGCCAACAAATCGAAGTTTGTTCCCCCTACTCACAACACCCCTAAAGGAATCCTGGCCTTTGAGCAAGTGGTGCTTTCATTAATCAGCCGACTTGAAACCAAAAAGAAGTATCTGAAGAGCAATTTAACATCACAACAACATAAAGCTATTCATGGATTGAAAAATGACGACTCTGTAGTCATCAAGCCAGCCGATAAGGGCGGGGCCCTAGTAATTTGGCCAAAAGACATGTATTTAACTGAAGGTAGAAGTCATGTTCATAACCAGGAGTGATACCACCAAATAAAAGAAGACCCCACACGACAAATCGAGGAGACAATTTCATTGATACTCAAAGAAGGGTTAGAACAAGGAATTGTGGGTCCTAAAGAATTTGACTTTTTGCTAAAAAAATATCCAAGGATCCCAATAATTTATTTTCTACCCAAGATCCAAAAGCGAATAACAGATCGGCACAGAAGACCGATTGTGTCCGGTTGTGACTCTTTGATGGAACCGATTTCCAAGTATGTGGACATCTTTTTAAACATACAGAAACCGAAGTGTAATTCCACTCCAGATCGGACGCTCTGCTTAATTCAAGTAACATGACAAAGTTATGTCAAATTCATCCAAATTTCATCTGTTTTATTCAAAGTATTCCAAAATGTATTTCCATTCATCGTGTTACGTGTTGAGCACTTATGTATAACAAAGCTTCAAAACGGCAGATATGCCTCCAGGCCTTTTCTGTCGCTTGCCATATACATAAATTCATCCTTAGTGATTGATCTTCTACCCAATGCATTTCAAGTTTTTATTAGCTCTTCTTCAGGGGTTTCACTATAAGTATTAAAAAACAACCATTAGATTTTCTTAAAAACTCAAACTGAAGTGTATACAAGATAATTAACAGTTATTTGCTAAATAATCGGCGTTTTCCCTCTATGCGTATATCTCTATGCTACAAACAGTTACCCAAACGAGTTTCACCCCGATCTTGACACCCTTCCTCCATACCTTTATCCTCTCTCGTTACGATCTTTCTCCAAACAAGTTCTCTCCTTCTAGCAAAGTGGTATTCTATTCACTACTCCCGTCCTCCTTCTTAGCTATTGTCAAATAACTCCTCCCCTCTACATCAGCCAATCCCATTAAACTACGTCCTTTTGAAATCACTGTCCTCATTAAATGTGTTATACGTCGATTACGGCATGTTCTAGAATTTTAAAGCATGTAACTCGATTATATTCAAGTAATAACTTTGTCATGTTACTTGAATTAAGCAGTGCGTCTGATCTGTAATGGAATTACGCTTCGGTTTCTGTATGTTTACTAATGCACGTGGTTGAGGGCTGACCGCGATTCGGGCTGCACGCCACAACCTCTATAAATCACTGAATAATTATGGAACATGAATACATTTAATGGGATTGGCTGTTGTAGAGGGGAGGAGTTATTTGACATTAGCTAAGAAGGAGGACGGGAGTAGTGAATAGAATACCACTTTGTTAGAAGGAGAGAACTTGTTTGGAGAAAGATCGTAACGAGAGAGGATAAAGGTATGGCGGAAGGGTGATGATGTTGGTTTAAAGAGATGGGTTCACAAAAAATATCGTCAAGCACGAACTTTGGGGGAATGAGTAAGAAGTTGGTAATATGGAGAAATGTCAAGATCGGGGTGAAACTCGTTTGGGTAACTGTTTGTAGCATAGAGATATACGCATAGAGGGAAAACGCCGATTATTTAGCAAATAACTGTTAATTATCTTGTATACACTTCAGTTTGAGTTTTTAAGAAAATCTAATCGTTGTTTTTTAATACTTATAGTGAAACCCCTGAAGAAGAGCTAATGAAAGCTTGCAATGCATTGGGTAGAGAAGATCAATCATTAAGGATGAATTTATGTATATGGCACGCAACAGAAAAAGGCCTGGAGGCATATCTGCCATTTCAAAGCTTTGTTATACATAAGTGCTCAACACGTAACATGATGAATGGAAATTAATTTTTGGAATACTTTGAATAAAACGGATGAAATTTGGATGAATTTGACATAACTTTGTCATGTTACTTGAATTAAGCAGTGCGTCCGATCTGGAGTGGAATTACGCTTCGGTTTCTGTATGTTTACTAATGCACGTGGTTGAGGGCTGACCACGATTCGGGCTGCACGCCACAACCTCTATAAATCACGGAATAATTATGGAACATGAATACACAGGAGTGCACTTGTTAACTCTCTTCTTTTGGACATCTTTTTAAATCCATTTTTGGAAGAAGTCCCTTCTTATTTAAGAAACACAACTGATTTTATCAATAAAATAGAGGGTCAAGAACTCAATTACCGGCAACACTGGATGGTGTCATTTGATGTCATTTCATTATATACACAGATACCCCAGGATGAGGCCCTACAGGTTATTAAAATGTACCTGGAAACTAGAACAAGGCCCCACAGAGTCCCAACAGATTTCATTCTTAAACTGGCAGAAATAGTACTCTAAAAGAACTGCTTTAAGTTTGAAGATCTATTTTACATTCAGACGAAGGGAACCGCGATGGGTTGTCCCTTCGCTCCAGAGATGGCGGTACTCTATAGGGCGAAATTTGAGGACAAATTTATCATTAACAACAATCCCTTTGTAAAACATCTCACTCAGTGGTACCGGTATATCGATGATATCTGGTGCCTGTGGAATGGCACAGAAGAGGATCTCGAAATGTTCTGTGGGTGGCTTAACACGAGGCATGAAGACATCAAATTCAGCATCACTAAAAGCAAAACAAACTTGACTTTTCTAGATGTTGAAGTTATACCACACGATAATGGACTCATGACTACTTTACATTGAAAACCAACGGATAAAAACACAATCTTACATTATAAGAGCTCGCACCTTAGGAATCCGAAGGATAATCTCCTTATGGCCAGCTATTAAGAATTCGAAGAAACTGCTCCAGAAAGGAGGATTTTGACATCCATGCGTCAGCATTTTGTGAACAACTGAAAGATAGAGGATACCCCAAAAAACTGCTGAAGCATGCTACTAAAAGAGCATGGCATACGCCTCGCGAGGATCTTTTGAAGAAAAAAGACAAATAGCCCATAGACAGATTGGTGTGTGTGTCTACCTTTGGTCCTCACACTAATAAGTTTCGGCAAATCATCTTAAAGAATTGGCATATTCTTCAAAGTTTGGAATGCCCTTTTCAGAGACCATTGTTTGCCATGAAAAAGAACACCACTATTGGACAACACATTGTAAGAGCCGATATGACTGCTGCTAGCAAGAAGAATGACCTACGAGTGCAATGGAAATTAAAACCTGTTGAGGGTCATCATAAATGCGGCAACTGTTCAGTCTGTGAAATCACAATGGAAGGAACTGAATTCATCCATAGTTCAATCAGATGGACTCATAAAGAATTCTTTAATTGTAAAACAAAGAACGTTGATTACGCAGTTATATCTCCTTGCTCCAAAATTTACATTGGCAAAATGAATCAGCAAATAAACCAACAAGTTGTGCAGCACCATCCGAGAATCAAAAAGAAAGTGTTAACAGCTCCAATGGTAGCGCATTTCTTTGAAAATAAACACAGTGAAAAAGATCTAAAATGTACTGTCTTGTCAGGGATTAAGTCACACACATGAGGAGGAGATATTGAAGCAGCCCTACTACCGAAGGAGGCATATCTCATCCTAAAATTTAACAGTACTGTCACAGGCTTGAATGAAATGTCTGAACTATCCAGAACATGCCATCATCAAGCGTAATTACTACAACTCCCAAGATGCAATGAACTGGTGCCAGGTTATCTTGCTTAATTCGAAGTAACATCCCGATATTGCCAAAGAAATTTTTTCTAATGACAAGCTACATACTAGACACTTGCGAGAGTGAGCCACACGACCGCCAATAATTACAGGACGACATTACCCATAAACCATCTTTCACTCAGCCTCTGGGTGGAAGTGTTAAATCAAGTGAAACAGGAATTCTACGTGTCCGTGCCGGCGCAAAAACCTCAAAGAATTTGAACAGAGAGGAAGGAAGACCCATGTTTGATCAAGCGCATCGTTGGGATAAAGTAAGAACATGTCATTTAATTGATGAACTGTGCAGCGCGAGCTTAAAAACAGCTAATACGCGATGACTATACTAAATGCGTAGTTTCATTATAGGCAAAATACAGCCCGTGACCGTGTCCGTTGGGGTTCCTAAATGCGAAAGGAATTCGAACAAAAAAAAAGGAAGATCGATGTTGCTTCAAGCGCACCGTTGTGACTAAGTAAGAATATTAAGCTGATGAACATTGTATCGTTAGCCAAACAGTGATAACACGCGATGACTAAACCAAATGCGTGGTCTCATTACAGGCATAAAACAGGCCATGACGGGGCACAAATCTAATGCTCAGTCTGTTTGGAAAAAAGAAATACAAACAGGTACATACGAATCAGTTTGTGTATCTTAAAGAGTAAAGCGGGGGCGCGGCACTAAGAAAACACACTTCGTGCTAATTTTGAATGTTTATCGTTTTCAGCCTGAACATGTATTCCTTAGCAAGGGGCCTCATAAACTACCAATGTGTGCTTGAATAAAGGAATTCAATCAGGTACATGATCTTATTGACCGAAAGTGAAAATATCGCTCACTATGATGTCCTCCGTCTACAGCACTTGCTCATGATTGATTATGTTTTACCTGTCCACAGCATTTCCAAAAAAAGAATAGGGAACCCCTTGCCACCACCCAGAAATATTGGCGATTAAGAACCTGTATGAAATTAAAACGTTCGCACTTAAGAGGTAAAGCACCGTATGTATTATGTCCGAAGTAATTGAGATGGAGGAAGAGTGTTGAGTATGCCCATATTATCAATCATTTATATTATTTTTTAGATTACACCAAGTCAGAAGCCCTGAAGAGAGCCCCACAAGTATCACTGGGACTCAAAACGCGTCGGCAATCTTTTTTTATCGTTGAGGAACGGTTAATTTATGAATGTAAACAGCTTTGAGGGAGATGTAGCGCTGACTCCACCCCAGCTGTCATAACACTTGTTCCCAATGTTTGGCATTCCCCTTTAGGACTACACAAATTAATCAGAAAGGGTTTGCCACATGTTTGCAATGTGATTGGTGTATCATTCTTTGTTTTAATGTCGTATTGTTTATGTGTTTAATGTAGAGCACAGTATTTGTCATGTTTACTTGTTTGAAATGAACAGTGTATCTTCTGTTTCAGGCTTTTTCATGAAATGATGAAAAATAATTCATGACATGAACAAAGTAAAGGTTAAATAAAGAACCAGGTCCAATGAAATTGGGTATTGGCCCTTTGTCTGTCTATGTAGATAGCAGCATACAAAAAAGGTAGCTAGATCCCTCATTGTGTTTCTTTAACAAGGCCCTATCTAGCTACTCATCTTTGGGCCTACCCTCTTTTGCAAGACTTTTAGAAAGTGGACATTTCTTTTCTCTTACAGGTCTGTGTGCCTTCAGCCTTTCTGCAATACACGTCAGTGATGATGGTGACAGCTACACTTTGTGCATTCCCTCTAGACAGCATAAAACACAGGAAGGTTAGGTGTGTCTGAGCACTCATCTGCATTCTTATGGCTCTTCCTGAGTAGGAAGGGAGGGATGAACTGCTGACACTAAAGCTAGTCTGGAGCCAGGGCTCAGAAGAAAGGGCTTCTGTGCACCCTCCTTTAAATTCACCCTCACTTCAAAGGCACAACTGAGTATAGGGACTGGGGCTCTGACCCCACCAAATCAGACACTTCTGGACCTGTAACTGAACTCTGTCAGAAGAACTGCTGTGCTGCATCAAGGACTGACTCTCTGCTGGACTGCTGATCTGGAAGTCCTGGTTTTCTGCTTTGCTCCCCTGCTGTGAGTTGCTCTCTGACCCTGCTGAGGGAGAGCTGGACTCTGCCTTGCAAATTAAGTGATCTCAAAGGGCTTCTTAGCTTGCCTCCTGTTGTTTGAGACTCAGGGCTATCAAAGTCTCTATACCTGCTCCTGTACGTGGTTCACTGGAAGTGGACCCACATACTTGCACCAGAGAAATCAACGCATCTCCAGTCTGTGTGTAGCAGAACCAGCTCATCGACCATGTTGCGGGAGTAGAATCAACGCATCACTCTAGGAACCAATGCATTTCCTCGAAAGCCCAATGCGTCGTAACCGTGCATCACCACGGCAGCAGAGTGGAGAGATCGACGCATTCCCTCGACTGCGTGTAGAAACCTGGTGCATTGCACTTCAGAACCAACGCATCTCGGCTTGGTGCTTCGTCTTCAGAAGCGAAGCATCGCCACCACTGCTTGGAGAAAATTGAAGCATCACCTCAACTGCAGGCTCGACATCAATGCATCGCTCATCTGCACCCTACATCTCGCTGTTGTGCCCAGGATCAAGGTTCTGGGTTCATTGGGCCTGCGCGGCTCTTGTCCCCAGCCTGCGCTCCATCGCGTCAGCCTGAACTATTGACTTTACCCTTGTCCAGTGTGACCAGATAACCCCTATTGGTGCTCATTGCTTCCAAGCGCTCAAACTCTTTTTATTGTTTAAAAATGTATATCTCGACTTCTACTTATTGGATGTTTGTCATTTTGGTCTTTATTTATTTATAAAACACAGCACAGGTTATCTTTTAGTGTGTATCTGACTTACCCTGACTAGGATTGTAGTTCCTGCTTGAACAGGGTGCATGCCTATGCCAACCAGAAACCCAATTTCTAACAATGCTGCAGTATTGCACTGAGTTCCCTTCTTTGTACCATACTATGGGCCATATGTAGGTAGCTAAATACCGGTCGGTAACGGCCGAAATTCGGTAAATCTCCCGTTACCGACCGGTATTTAGGTGATTGAGATGTAGGAGGCCAAAAAGAAGGAATCGGTAATTATGAATCGGTAAATACCGATTCATCATTACCGAATTCAAAACTACCCATTCGGAAATCACCGATTCCTTATTTACCGAATCGGTAAATAAGAATCGGTAAAAACGAAAAAAGAGATGTAGGTAAATTCGGTAATACCGAATTAAATGAAATTCGGTATTTAAGAGTCGGTAATTAACACTGACTGAAAGCAGGTGGTAATCATCTACAGCGAATATAAGCAATCC
Source organism: Calotriton arnoldi (assembly GCA_963921515.1). Lineage (NCBI taxonomy): Eukaryota > Metazoa > Chordata > Amphibia > Caudata > Salamandridae > Calotriton > Calotriton arnoldi. Next base: position 625,023 of record CAWUFW010006297.1, read on the forward strand.
CAAAATGCAACAGTGTGATCACTATGGCGGCTTTCTATGTGATTGCAAGGCGGCTATGTCTACAGGCAGCAGGAGTGAGGATCTGGAGAAGGGAGGAGCGCATTTACAGACAGCGCATCACAATCTTCCAACAGACTGAGGCTGAGATCCATGAAAGGTACAGGCTACACCCCCACACCATCCTGGACTTGATAAGGACTTGCACCCACTCCTGGAGCACCCAACACCAAGGGCGCACACCATACCACCACATGTGCAGGTGCTTTGTAGCCTACATCTACTCGCATCTGGCAGTTACCAGGGGGTGATAGCTGCGGTAGGCGGGGTGTCTCAGAGTTGCCTGTCCCGTTTCTTCAGAAAGTTCCTGGATGCCATGATGCAGAGAATGCACCACTACATTAGCTTCCCAAACACACAGGCGGAACTGCTCAAAACCAAGACAGACTTTTACCAGATGGCACAGTTCCCGCATGTCATAGGCTGTATTGATGGCACACACATTCCAATCTGCCCACCAGCAGCCACTGAGCACATCTACAGGAACAGAAAGTCCACCCACTCCATAAATGTGCAGGTAATCTGCGATGCTGCCAACATCATCACTGACATCGTGGCCAAATTTCCTGGGAGCACCCACGACTCATACATCTTCCAGAACAGTGGGATCTACACACGCCTGGCTGCGGGAGAATTTGGAGAAGGATACCTGCTAGGTAAATCACTGTGACACTCACTCATACTTACTGCAGATGAATGTGTATTGGTGTATGTGACTAATGGCACTCTCTTCCTCACCTAGGCGATAGTGCATATGCCGTGCGGTCATTTATCCTCACTCCCTACCTAAACCCATCAACCCTGAGTGAGAGACGATACAATGTGGCACACAAATCAACACGCAACGTTGTGGAGCGCACGTTTGGACTATTGAAAAGCAGGTTCCGCTGCCTCCACAAAAGCGGAGGCGCACGTCAGTACACACCCATCATCTGCTGCAAAATCATTGCAACTTGTGCAATGCTGCACAACATTGCACAAAGAAAGGTACAGAAGTGGAATTAACTGATTTTGAGGACAATGATGATGAATTAGCACAGCCAGAGCCCAACGCAGCAGGAGTGCCACCAGCAACAGATGGGAGACAGAGACGGGCAGAGATCACATGCAACTATTTTTAAGTAAGTAAGGAGACACAGCCAGTTGTTGTATGTAATGACGTAGTTTTAATTTCTGGGCACTACGCCACAACACAAACGGCCAAACTTGGCATTCCAATTTCTGACATCCATAGTAGGAAGTCATGGGTTACTTCACCCAATTCTGTCCTGTTAGTGTGGGCTGCATCAGCGTCTGCGGCCACGCACAACAGTACTGGATGCCATTAAGTGACTGTCCTCACTGGCTGTGGAACCAGTGGCAGCCCCATGCCGTCTGCTGCTCCTCCGGGTGTCTGTTACAGGGGGGTAATGCTGCTCCGACTGGTCGTGTCCTCGCTGTCCCCAACTTCCACAGCACCAGTAGTGGCAGACTGACTTGTCAGCAGCACCTCAAGAGCAGTGGTCACCTTTACCAGCCCCCTAGTGACATCAGTGCTGCAGTGCGCCAGGCCCTCCTGCATGGCCACGGAGCGCCTGCAGAGCAGAGAAGTGGCAGTTGCTAGGCGGTTCACTGCCCTTGTATGGTGCTCCATTTTCTGCCTCTCCCTGCGCCGTGTAACTCTGTCCTCATCCATTTTGCTGCACAGCAGCATCACAGACTGGGACATGTCCCGCATGCCTGCAGCCATCTCCTTCATGCCCTCAGCCATTGTGCCTATGCCCTTGTCAATGTTGGTCATGTTGTCATTGAGGCGCCTCATTTGTCGCTGGACTGACTGTATTGCCTTTCCTTGTAGGCGCTGCACCTTCACCATGCTTGCCTCCAGCCCTCCGAAGACACCATGGCTCTCACCCTGTGGAGGTGGACTGCTCACACGAGCCCTGCGGTGGCGTCTGGCACCTGTGTGTGCTCCCTCAGTGGTGGACAGCAAACCAGCATTGCTACCATCCACTGGCACAGTGGATGTTCCCCCCCCCTCGAGTCTTCTGAGGAGGACTCAAACTCCATCAGTCTGGCAACAGCACGCCTCCTAGGTCTCAGCACTGCAGGTGGTGTTGATGCTGGTAAGGCTAGCAGTAGTGGCGAGGCTAGCTGTGGTGGTGAGGCTAGCAGTAGTGGCGAGGCTAGCTGTGGTGGTGAGGCTGACTGTGGTGGTGCTGTGTGCCCTGCACTCGTACTGGCCTTCTCAGTGATGTCCTTCCGGGGTGCCCTCTCTCCCTTGTCCTGAGCAGTCCTGCGCGATGTCTCGCCTGTGGACAGAAATTGTACATTAGCTCAGTGTACCTGCAGCCCTGCATAGCAAGAATAAATATACATTTCTGCCACACTATCTCATTGTCTTCTGCCTGCTTATCGCTGATGAGTGTCACATGCCTTGTTGTTCAGTGCGATTCCTGTCATGATAGGGGTTTCACTGACTACATCTCCCATAATGCATTACTGGTTTGCACAAAAATCGGTTCTGGAGTGGGATTCACAGAGCCCAATTGGGGATTTGGGATAGGGGAAGGGGGGGCACAATGCTGTGCATGCTTCTTACCTCGTTTAGAAGCAGCCCTGGCAGTGCTGTCTGCATCCCCGATCCCACAGACACTTCCTGGCTCTATCGTGGACTCCACGAGCCGCTCAAGTTCAGTCAGGGCAGGTGCCCTGTTCCTTCCTCCTCCTGTCAGCCTGGCTTGTTTCTTGAGATCTGCCATCTTCTTCTTGGTGATGCTCCTGATGTCATACCACCGCTTCTTGAGCACATCAATGTCCCGGGGGTCACTCCAATGGCATTCACCTGTGACTGGATTTCAAGCCAGATTCTCCTTTTCACTGACTCTGCAACTTGCAGGGACTGCTTTCCAAACAGCTTTGCGTTTTGCTTCACTACCTCCTCCACAAGGACCTGCAGTTCCCTCTGACTGAATTTCAGTTTCCTCTTCCTTTCCCTCCTTCTCTTTCTGTGTCCTGGGTGTCCATTGTGCAAGATTTGCAGGCGAGGTTCAGGCAGTGGCTCTGTTGCTCTCCTCTGCACTCCCAGCCTCTCCAGAAGGTTCTGATTGTGTGCACCTGCCTGGGTGTGGCCACTTCCTGGTTGGGAGGGGTGGTGGTTGCACAGGATTGGCTGATTCCTCAATTGCTGATTTTTTGAATTACCGATTCGGTATTTACCGATTCGGTAAAACCGATCGGTATTGTGGATTCAGTAAATATTTACCGATTTTTACCGATTCGGTATTATTTACCGAATTTTTACGTACATCGGGAATACCGATTCATAAATACCGATTCGGTAAAATTCGGTAATTAGGAATCGGTATTTCCAGATTACCTACATATGGCCCTATATGCCTTATTTTACAAGAAAGAGTGAAAGTGGGTTTTGTGTGTACCTCAGCGGAAATTGGGAGTATCTGAACTACAGGGGTTATCAGGATTGGGAAAGGGAGCGCGTCAAGAGGAGAACTGTAGCTACTGTTGAACTCTAAAGGCTACAAAAATATGAACATAAGGGAAGCATTATTGTAACAGTGATGCTTAGGGTTCCCCAAACATTATAGAGTGCTTTGGAGATTCATTTAATTCTAAAAGGGAGGTGTGCAGGCACACCAAGCAGTATGACTGACACACATCTTACAAACTTCGTCATAAGAGGGTAAAAAGGTTTATCTGGAACTTTATTGTAAAAAGAGGAGCCTCCCAGCACACCACAGTCTGTCAGAAGGGTAAAGAGAGCAGAATTTAAGAAATAAGTGAAGTATGTGTTGAAGATTTTTTGTTTTAGTGCAATAAAGGGAAATGTAAAGTACATTGTTTCATAACATGTCCTTCTTCTGTTCCTTACGTAAAGTGATTGTCATGACTATAAGAAATTGGGTTATGAGTTGCAAAGGATGAGTATTCACAAGTAATACGTTTGCAACCTTCCCTTTACTGGGAACCAAGCACCCCATTATTGCACTTGACAATCGCAGGGTAGCAATCCAAGACCTACTCAGGGCAGGTGGTTTGGGCTAGTACCCCAGTCCACTGGTATGGAACAAACAAAACTCAATAAATCATTGTTTAGTCAGTGCTTTTTCCTATAAAAAAGAAAGTACTTTATTACACACACACTATGAAATACTATGCATTAATTTACAAATGTGTACAAATAGGCAGATACAAATTCCTTGGGTACAAATAGGCAGATAGAAATACCCTTAATGACACCTCATAGCAATTCCACCCCTGACAAGCTCTGAACCCTAAAACCACAGAACAACCCACATATAGTAGAATTAATATGATGTCTTATTTATAGCAAATGGCAGGCCTTCTAGCTTTGTTAGGGTGTCACCTGATTAATAAACAGAAGTAAATCATACAAAATCATTGCAACGCCACGGAAATCATTATGAATTGTACCATCTTTTAATAAACTTCATTAAAACATATAACACTTTATTGTCAATATTATTATTGTCAATAGAACGTTATAATTTCAACATTCTGGGCCCAATTCACAAAGGTAAACTTAGACGTTTGGTCTAACTTTAGACCAAACATCTAAGTTTACCTTTGTGAACAAGACCCAATATGTGCCCAATATTTGCAAGAGTCTTTTTTCTGCTTTTAACATGCTGCCACTGCGGCCATTGGACCATCCAATAGGGATCCCCTCACTCTAGAGCCCATGTGCAAAAGGTAAACAAACTTATCCCCAGAGCATATGTAACCTCTATGAGAGTTAGGCAACCTTTTTGGGAACTAATTCTGGAGGGCTGCTGCACCTCAGCCAGCCCAAAACAGCTTCTACAACCATTTATGATGCACCTACCCCATCTAGGGCACCACAAACATTATGTATGCACATTTTAGTAGAACCTCAAAGTATTCTTGGATGCTCCTTTCCTTGAAGAAGTGAATTTCATATGAGCATTCAGGCTTTTCCTTGTTTATTTTCCAAGCCTCACTTTGCCATTTTTTCTTTTCCTTTCAGCGTGTGTAGTTCTCTGTTATTGGGTCATGGGGAAGCCCTAAATTCTCTGCGGCCAGCTCCAGTGCCTGGTTGGCACCCTCCTAGTGTGCAGCACAGGTGCCTTCTTTATGCTTCTTTGTTTTCCCCTCCTGTGGTTAGTGCGGGCAGGAAAATGCCAGTAGTCTCCTTCCCACTCCCACAAGACACATGGCACAGGAAGCGGGGGAGGCACATTGTCTCATCATGGAGCGCTGCAGCACTCCCTCCTTGTCTGTTTCTGTCCCGGGGAGATGGGGTCCCCGGGACAGGAACTGTGCGTCTATCCCCAGAAGAAGGGATCCCAAAGGGCAAAGGTTGCTCTTGGGAAGTGGGCACATGAACACCTGCTCCCCATAAAAAAAGAAGAAACTGGCGTCGAACCCCGGGGTCTTGTTTCTCCCCAGCGTAAATCTTTTAATTGTAGCGGAGCACTACATGCTCCATTCTGCGCCTGGTCCCATCGGGTAGCCAGGCTTCTTTATCTCTTTTCTCTGTACTGTCATGCTAAATTTCTTCATGCCTCCAACTCTCTAAATGTTACTTTTGTTGTAGAGCTTGATTCTTAAGTCTCCTATTGCTGAACATGTCCTCTGCTTAGGCTCTTTGTATCCGCCTCTGCTCATGAGATTCTACAGCAGCTCCTCCACAGCCCACCAGCACAGCACCCTCCCTGCTGCACCCCCCCAGGTCCCATGGCTTTGGCTGTCTTGTGACAGCAGGACAGCTGTGTGACTACAGGAGATTCAGAGGCCCCCACCTGAATGATATCTCCCAGCTGCAGGAGCAGTCCACAGAAGTTCCGATGGTATCCTTCAGGTCCCCAAAAGCAGCTACTTCCCTCTGCAGTTCCTGAGAGGGGAAAAGAGGGCCAGAGTCACTGGCCCTGAAGAATCATTCCAAATTCCTGGGTGCCAGCTGGAGGACAAAAATTCTTAGGTCCATCTTTTCATTTCGGTCAGGTGGCTTCTCCCTCTAGCTGGGCATTCGTTCGCTGTCATAACCCCCTGGGCTAGTGAGTTCTTAACAGTCTCTCCCTGTGCAGGAGTTTATTAAGTGGGGGTGAAATGTAGAAGGTAGACACCTCTGGCCAATCCTAGGGTGCCACACAACACTCCGCCCCTGCCTCAATCCTCCTGCCTAGCATTCTGAGACATCTCGAAGTAGCAGCTTGAAGTGGTCTATGGAAAGACCTTACCTAAGAGCCTCTGACAGAATTGCCTTATCCCTTTGCACAGATACTGGGTTGAGCTATACTGTAATCTCACATGCTCCTCCCATGCACATGTGATCACATTTACCTCTGTAAATAGCCCACAGCCTCTTACCCCAGTTGCGAAGCAGTGGACCCTATCATAAAAGGTGGGCACTGGCGGTTAGAGCTCTCAGTCCATTTCCACAGAATTTCGAGTGAGTGAGTCTCAGTGAGACTCACTCATAGTAAAGGTCCAAAACTGGGTAGTCAAAAAGCAAGAAATCCAGAGGGATTAAATAAGGGAACCCATTTACCGTAATGACTGGTAAAGACAGGCAGTACATGCATACAAGTGATCGTATCTCTGTACCTGTCCAGCTTGCCTTCCTAGCTTGATCTGTCTATTGACATTTGTTTAAGTCTTTTTATTAAAGAAAGTTTTAAGCATTTGATGAAAAACATACAACAGATATTGCTATCCCGCATTGTGTAACATTGTACATTAGTCATTGTACATTAGGTAAACAGTCTCCCTCCATCATTATTGTATACAATAATGTGAGCTGCTAGAGTGGTGTGATTCATCATGTTGGAGACTAATATGTCCTCAATTCTCACCAGTCTCACACTTCGATTACTAGGCACAGCATCAGAGTGGGTGCGGCACTGTAACTCAAGATGCATGCTGGGTGGTATAGATTACAAAGAGAGGCCATATGTCTTTGAGTCGATTTTTCTCAGGCATTAGCTGCGTCTACCAAACAATCTTTGAGTTTCAGGCAGGTATAGCATCCCCAGTGCATGGCAACTCCCCACTTAGCTATCAGAAACAGCATGGCCATTATTTGGGGTGTAACAGCTGGGATATCTTTGACATAGCCGAGAGGAGCGACCAGGGTTGGTCTGCAGCACAGAATGATCAACAATTTCCCCCAAGCAGTTATACACAGTAGCCCAGAGGTCCACCACCCCAGGACAGCTCCAAGCTCCAGGCGCGGTCAGGTGTCCCTTGTGAGGTGGAGTAACTGCAGTATCACAACATCCTCAGCATGTCTGTGGAGGCATGTGAACATTTGTTGCACCTTAGGGGAGTCATTCATGTTGCTTACATTCCAGGATATAAAAGAGGTATCTCTCACAGTGGTTGTGTCAGCGGCAGGGCCTAAACATCGGAACCCACCGGACTCTCCAAATCACATATTTAGCCCAAGAGAGCCAGGCGAGCAGACGCAAGGGTGAGCACTGCATGGTGTAGGCAACAGTGATATGTGAAAACAGGCACACAACAAAAACAAACAACTATCCCTTCTTTCCCCTCCCACTTCAATCACACGAACCAGTTCAAGGATACATCCCCCCCCCACAGAACATAGAAAGCAAAATATAATTAAATGGGAACCATCCTCGGGGCATCACAGTAAGACAGGCAGTCTCTCTAAACCCTAAGAGTTAGTAGATGGCCCGGCCTGCCAATGTCATCAGGCTGTAGAGTGTGAGCATCAATCGTCGTCATAAAGGCAACTGTTGGTGTCACTGGTGTCTTGATAGCTTGCAGGTTGTTTCCAGTAAAATTTCAGAGCAAGCTCAGGATCCTTAAAGGAATCATTTTTGCTGTTAAAGGAGGACCTGAACACAGGCCCTATACAGGAGGGCACAGGTAAGGTGCATCTTAATAAGCAGCATTTTGGCAGGAAGCAGGAAGGAACTCCCTATGAGCAGATTGTCCCATCAGGGTAAGGTCCAGATTGAATGAGAGTCTAATCCCTTTATATTGTGTCTCACCTTCTCCCTTGGCTAAACATAGTCTCATGTCATGGTCTCTGTAATGTAAGAGGTGAACAATAATGGTGCAATCAGGCACCCCAAGTGGGGAAGCAGGGTCCTAGAGCCCGGTGGGTGCGCTCCATGGAGAAGAGGGGCGGACAGGCGCTCCCAGAAGAGGGCGCGAAGTAGGGTTTCTACATAGTCCTCGATGGTGGTCATAGCTGTGATTTCAGTTAGACCAAATATTCGTATGTTGTTTCTCTTCAAATGTGCCTCTAAGTCCTTGTTTTTTAACTTTATAAGAGGAAGGACTTTTTCCATTTGCAGGAGCCATTCATTGTTTGCCACAGCCTCATCCTTTGAGTCGGACACTCACTGTTCCAGCTGGGACAACCAATCTTCATGTTTATCAAGTTGGTTGCCCATGCAGTCCAGCCTGTTAGTTAGTGAGTTGATTTTGGCGTCAACTATTTTTAAGCTGTCGCAGACGTCAGTTAGGAGGTCTTTGCTGGTGATACCATCACTGCAGTCATCCCGTACTCCTGGCTGCTATGCTTTCTTCATCAGCATGTTCATCAGGTTGTTAAGGGGGCCTCTTTTTATCAAATACCAACTTAATTTGGTGTCTGTTTATCTTCCCCGTGGGCACCAGGAGGTGGGTGTACAGGGGTCCAGCAACTATTGTCATGGATTCTCTAAGGGGGGTAGCCCTTGCCAGGCGGGATCAGGCCCGCCTCACTCAGATCTTCTGGGAAGCATGAGCAGACAGAAAGGCAGGAACCCGTATAGGGTTCCCACAGTGCAGCATGACCTGTCAGCGTTCCTCAGCCCTGTCGTGCTGCCAATGCAGTCCAGGAATCAGCAGGGCACACCTAAATCCTTAGTCGGCCAATGGAGGATGTAGTCACGGGAGCTCAAATGCCCAGTTGCAGCACAGGCACAGTGGTCCAGCACAAATCCAACATTGGTCCCAACAGTGGGGGGCAGCTCCACGTCAGCACCAGGATTCATTTCAGGCAGATACTGCATGGACCAGCTCAGGTGCAGCCCCAAGGCTGCAGTAACATCCAGCAACTAGGCCTGGCAAAGATAGCAGACCACAGGTCCCACCAGGGGCTACCAGGCAGCCCCACACAGGCCAGCCACAACCTTGTGAGTCCAGACCGTGGTCTCCCTGAGATGCAAGCACCCGCCACCACTTGCACCCAGCAGACAGTGTCAGTCTTGGCAGGCAGAACTGTCCATTCTCATCAGCAGATCACCAGCACAGCTGCCACTTCAGCGGCCGCAGGTTCCTCCTCTCTCAGACTGCCAGCATGCCGCTTTTCCAGACCAGGGCAGGCCCAGAGCAGTGCACTGTGCAATAGCACGGCTCGTCTGCAACATTCTTGTTGAGCCTCAATTAATGCCTCAAATGTCCCCCATCGTTACTCTGCCACTCCAGCATGCAGTGCCTGTCTACCTGTCATCTTGATGACAGCCCAGTCAAGCAAATTTTGATGTATATTTCTCAAGGCCAGCGAAGCCTCAGAGTGCCAGCTATCTTGCAGCCCTACTCACCAGAGCCCCCGTGTATTCACAGGTTGAGAACAAAAATGTCTTCTTATAAGCATGCTTACTATATTATGTTGCAATGTGGTCTTGCCAGCATTAGCCCCATGCAGGGAAAACACCAAGGCACACATTTTAATAGGGCACTGCAAGTGTTCAATTATTGGGTGACAGACCCAAGGAAACATTCTCAGAAACCTTTCGCACAATCAACATGTTCCTGATTTTATTGGTTCATATTCTAGTACCTGGTGCTTAGAAAGACAGGCATGCAAGAAATCCATTATTGCATCTAAATAATTTCGCTAGACCTCAACTTTGGATCTCTGTTTGTGACTGGCAGATGGTTAGGTCAACAGCATATCAAGAATACACGAATATTATATACTGTTTCCTTTTAATTAGTGGAGCAATGCATCTAGTACTGAATATGTGAGTAATCCACTAGAATATAGCCCCATACATTAAAGAAGATAGAGCAGTGTAATGTTGCAGCCTGCCTGCTAGAGACAACCAGCCATATTCTCGATGCCATGTGTGAGATGTTGAACAGCATGAATAGGGAGATTTCAGATTCAAATTTCTGATTTTTATTAAACATTTTTGGAAAAACAGATTTTTTCATGCACAGAATGGGAAAAACATTTTGGCCCTTAATTTAAAAGATGCGCTACTTCGTAATTGGATGCTAACTCCTGTTTGCACGTGAATCAGGATTATAACTCTGGTGCACAAATGGGGGTTTTGCCTACATGATTTCCTCCATGTAAAACCTATTGCAAATCTGCCCTCATCCCATTTGCCCTACAAATACCATTTTGGACACAAACTGCTTTTTGTACCGGAAACGGAATCCCATATCAGACGCTTGCGTACTCCACTGATGTTTTTTCACGCAGTTGTGTTCCAGGTCAAACATGGAACAAATCATGCGCATTACTCAGATTATAAGGGGCAGATTTACAGGCCCCGTGCGCCACTTTTGCGTCATTTTTAACATGGGAAAAATGACGCAAAAGTGGCACAAGGGGCTTGTAAATCTGCCCCAAGTGTCAGCACCCCCGAATGGGGAATAACACACTAGTACAGTGTTTGCATGCTGATTCCAGCATGTTTTCCCTTATTATTTCAATTGGAGATTTCAGCTGATTTGAGAAGGCGACATTTTCCGGTGAAGCACACAAAACTATTATCATTATTGGTGCCAATCGGAATTAATATTCCACTCATAGGGAGAGGGCTGAGTACGATTATTGATTTTATTATAATTTCAAACAGATTTGCGTCCAGGCTTCTAAGTTTTAAAATGCATAAGAACGTTCTAAGTGATCACTTTCCCCTAAGTGTGGATCTACTGGGTTCTACAAAAATACAGGGGGCCCATCCAAGGGAATACAACCGATACAGGAATTGGTAATAAATAAATTTAATGGCTACTCTCTAAAGTGGGCTCAGGTAGAACCACTTGCAACTACCAAAGTAATGGTAGAGAATAGTCTGGAACAAATTCTGAGATGTCTTGACGAGAGCACACCGTGTGAAGAAATATTGAGGTCCTATGTACAGATAACAGAAACAATTAGGAACACAATAAAACGTGAACTGAAAAAGGGGAAAAGGAAGATAAACGGGTGGTTTGATAATAAATGCACAGTAGCCTATACTAGTTTAAAGCATGCACTACACAAAAAGGAAAGGGATGGAGTGGAAATAAGGCGGTGTAGGAAGGTATATAACCAAGTAGTAAAAACATGAAAAAGTGAAGTAAAAAGGAATATCTGGGCTGATCTACACAAGGCAAGTATGGAAAGGGATAGCATCGCCTTTTGGCGTGTGGTCAACTCTCCATTCTTGTGACCCGAAGACACTCCAACACTAGAAATTGCAATCGATGAAGGACAGTGGGTAGATCACTTCTCCAAAATGTACAGTAAGATAAAGGAGGATAGCAACGTAACTCTCTGTTCTGCTCCTACTAGTCCTTTAGCACAAGATTTCCCAATTAATTTAGACTTTACCTTAGAAGAGGTGCAATTTGCTTTGAAAGCTAGTAAAGGGGGAAAGGCCCCGGGCCCAGATGGGGTACCCGTAGATATATATAAGCAAAACTTAGAACTATGGGGCCCTTTAATAAAACAAGTCCTTGCAGCCTCATGTAAAATCGGACTTTTGGGAACTTGGTCTGAGTCACTAATGGTACCAATTTTTAAAAAGGTGACAGACAGAACCCAACATGTTATCGTCCGATTTCTCTGCTTGATTCGGTGGGAAAAGTGGCAGGTCGTATTATATTAAACCGTCTACAGCAATGGGCTGAAGATAACGACATAATATTGGATTTACAATTTGGATTTAGGGAAGGCCTAGGACCAATAGAACAGGGCCTCAATTTAACAATACTAATGGGAAAATATACTAAAGTGAAAAAAGGAAAATTGTACCTAGCATTTGTAGACCTCTCCACAGCATTTGACTCAGTATGCCACAATAAACTGTGGAAAATCCTTGAAGTAATGGGGGTTGACTTTCCCTTAATCCAAATTATAAGAGCACTGTATTCGAATGCAAGAGCTAGGGTAAGGTATGGACTAAATGGGGAATACACAGAACCATTCCCTGTGGAGAGGGGGTTAGGCAGGGGTGCGTCCTGGCACCCTTCTTGTTTACATTGTATACCAACAGTTTGGAAGGAGCTATGCTCGAGGGTGTCAGGATCTACCGCAGGTACATAAGCGACCAATACCCGCCCTACTTTATGCAGATGATGCAGTGATAATGGCACAAACACCATTGGGGTTACAACGGGTTCTCAATAAATACAGTGAGTACATGAAAAACCTTGACCTAAAAATTAATGTCACCAAAACGTATATAATGAACTGTGGGAGGGCTGATAGAAATCAAAGGACCATCTTCATTGAGAATAAGAAAGTGGAAAACACAAAGACATATCCATACTTAGGTATTCTCATGGACAATAAGGGCACGTGGCAACAGGCCATAAAGGCCAGGAAACTATTGTTTATGAGAACTACGACTGCTTTGGTAAATTTTTCACAGAAGTTGGGAAAGAGGCCCCCTATGGAACTGATTAAGATTTAACAAGCCAAGTGTATTAGTGCAGTAATATACGGGGCTGGGATCTGGGGATATTGTAACGTGTCTGAAATACAGAAAGTGGAAAACGCGTTTCTTCGTTATTTATTGGCCGTCCCCAGTTCAACATCAACTTATATTTGCCACACTGAGCTGGGGGTACAATATATTACAGATATAATAAGGGTGCAACCAGTCTTATTGTGGCATCGAATTTGGACCTCAACAAAAATGACTCTCAATCAAAAGGTCCTAAGTGACACCCTCAAATTAGAGCAAGCCCTAGTTATTAGGTAGCTGAAGTATATTAAAGATTTTATGACAGATTTGGGACAACCTGAATTTTTTCTTAATCCCCAAATGATGTGTTCAATCCCCAGGAAAGTTTTTAAAAAACGCTGTATGTCTCACTTGGAAGAAATTAGATACGCGAGTGAGGTTCTTAAACCAACAGTACAAACAAACCAGATGATTCTATCTTCCACTGCAACGCAACCATATCTAACTTATCATATAACTGGGTACGATAGATTTGTTCTCACACGTTTTAGACTAGATGTTTTTATCGAGTAGTATCTTTTCCCACGATAAATGACTGGTCAAAAATCTAATAAATTGCCCATGCGATGGATCTTCATCTCAATCGACAATTCATGTTGTTTTATTTTGTAAATATTATTCAGATTTAAGAAAGAGGTGGATCCTACCTATTTTAAGAATCTGGGGCTTGAGGCAATGTCGCCCAGCTTACCTTGCACTGCAGTTTTTAGATAATGAATGCTATACAAGAAATATTGGTCTCTTCTTGAAAAGTGTAATTAAGCATAGGAAACGACTTTGAAAATAAAAAAATTGATTTTAACAAGGTGTTTTTAATAATTGTGATTCATATTGAGAAATGATATTTTTATGACTATCGTGAACTATGAAAATGATAAAATTTATTCTGATCTCTTTTTTAACAAATGATTTTAAACCGGTTGTATTGGAAATAGTGTAATGTTTACTGTGTTATTGTGCTTTTATGGTTTTGTAAATTCAAAAATTCAAACCGAATAAAGCAAATTTCAATTCAATATTCCACTCATAATGAGTACCTTAAGGGGCTTATTTACAAGCCCCTTGCGCCACTTTTGCGTCATTTTTAACATGGGAAAAGTGACGTAAGGGTGGCGCAAGGGGCCTGTAAACAAGCCCTAAGAGTTTAACCCCTTCGATGCGCGTGACGAGCTCAGCTCGTCATGCTGCGCGGTAGCGCTATGCGCATGACGAGCTGAGCTCGTCACGACCACACCCGCGATCGGAATGTCCAGCACACGAGCGGAATTCCGATCGCGGGCAAGGGGTTAAGGTGCTTCTATGTAAACAGCCATAACTAGATGGATGCACAATAATGTGTTTCTTTATTTGAACAATTTCTTGATATTTCGTGAAAATTTGTTAAAATGATGGTTCTAGTGTAAAATGTGGTTTGCCAGAATCTTGCATGACTTTTTTTTATGCAAATGTACACCTTGCATAAAAAAAAGTCTTTTGAGATACTGGCATTAGATTGGTTCGAGCAAAAAATGTGTTTGGACAATATATAACCTGCGTGAAACATTCTCCTAAAAGAAAAATTATACAAAACTGCATAATGCGAAATTTGAGAAAAATTTGCAAATTTGGCTGGCATACTAAAAATGTTGCATAGGCCAAATCATGCCCTATATTTTTATTTCCACTTCAGAAAGTCATCAAATTATCCTCTGGCAGGTAAGCATACATAATTATTACCTAGAATCCATTACATTTGAATTAAAAAAAAAATGTATCAAAAATGTACATATGATAAATTACTCCATTAAGAGCAAAGCCTCTATAAGTTTGAGGTTTCCCATTTTATACTGCTGAAAGTAATATAACATCGAACAAGTTTTTTTTTACCAGATCTATATGCGTTCTTATATTCTGACATGAAACAGATTATGCCATTTAAATCTGACCTCAACATACAGATTGGATCCCCAAGGTGAAGATTTCACTGCTGTTTGACATTTGTGTCAAATCAAGTAGACTTATACTAAAGTGGTCAAATAAAAAGAAACGTGTTGCAGAACCCTCTGGGATGTGCTGTCTGAAGCAATGTTAACAAGTGGTGTTCTGCACCGATACCATGTCATGCAAGGAGTATAAGGTCGGAATGGTAAGCTGATTGGCAAGTATTCACCAAGGATTGCTAACTTAAGGGCTTTCTTTAGCTGCCAAAAAAATGCAAAGCTTATCATTTAGAAGCCTGCAAATGAATGAATGCTGGGAAAGTCCATTATCTTGGAGTAAATAAAACACAGTAGAACAGTGCAATTTAAAACTTTCATGGTTGTAGCCAGGGCTTATTGTTCACCAACAACCCAGCAGTGCCTTCATCTCCAGGAATAGCTGGGTTTCATTACAATAAAAATAAGTGTCTGAGATTACATTAAATAACTGAAAAGATATAAATTAAATTGAGGTAGTTAATCATGCAAACATTCCGCCGCGATTAAAATCTTCGTGAGTCGTTTCTGTGCACAAAATATGTGACAATGAGATCAAAGAATTAATTAAACATTCAGAAGGGTACATTGAAGCAAATAAAAGTTCCATTAATCTTATTTCCCAAAGGAAAAAATATATATTTTTTTCAAAAGAGGGAATAATTTTGTTGTGGTTCATTCAGAGGGTTCTCTTTATCTTTCTAAATTACTTTTGGTGAACTGAAGCTGAATTCTACAGCATGCGATTGTGTCCTGCTACTTCAGGAACCATTGTGCCTGCATATTTTAAGGAAAGTGTAAGTTACAATGAATAAGACCTTGTTAGTTCCGCTTAATGACCTCATAAACAGAGTCTATGGAAAGAAGGGACATTCAATCATTGGCTTATGATAATGTGGTTACATGCTTAGAAAAAATGTTTATTTCTGAGGTGAGTATGTGTGGGAAATGATGGTGTCTGTAACAAGGGTTGAATCTCTATGTTATTTGCAATGGTAATAGATCAGCATATTCTATTGGTTTGTTTCTTTTTGATGTTATATCTATATCTATATTTATAGCTATTCCATGTTTTTTTTCACTGAAAAACAAAGGTTAAAGTAACATCATAGCTAGGTTTCGAAGTTTGTTAAAAGCAAACGTTTAAAAAACAAACAAAAAATGAAATCCGCCAATTGTAGTTCAGTGAGCTATCAAAAACTTGCGCCATGCCACGCACTACTTAAGACCTCATATACTATATGACTCATGACATGTTAAATGACATCATTAATGACATCAGTAATGACATCTCAAATGACATCATTGATGACATCACCCAATGAACGTGGCAGTTTGCTATACGATTTTCATACTGGAAGGTATCAGCAAGCTACACTAGATGCAATTTTCTACCACCTCTGTAGAGCTAATGGGCATAACCTTTTGGAACATGCAGGAAATAAAGCATATCTGGAAAAGCAGAGATAATGCTTTTTTACTACTATTCAGGTCCATAGGAAACATAATGCCTCTGTAGACATTAATGCAATCAGCAATTTATTAAACCTTAGATACTGTTCATAAGAGTGTTTGGTTATTTATTACCTTAATGATATTACCTGTTAAACACCTAATATGAGAGAGAATTTTAAGTTAACAGGTTCATATCTGTGTTTAGCCACTGATAAGGCATGTTTGTAAAAATACCTTACACATATTCTTGATATGGGCAGAATGACGTACACCATTACAATAATGCTTACAATCATTCTGGGACTTGAACCGTTTGTAAGTGAGCCATGCATAGATCATACATTTTTAGCAATGTACAATGTCTCAGAATTGTCATTGAACGTATGGAAATAAATAGCTGTACCATATAAAACTCCAGTTTATATACAAATTGTTGATTGAAATACATGACAGCCCTTTAATGTCAGCATGTGCACAGAAATTCACAGATGAATAATGTATTGTAAACATAAGCTTTAGTTTTTCTCACATATTTCGCTAACTGGGTTTTGATTTAAGCCACAACTTATTTGTAAGGTATGTCTGATGGGCACACTAGTTGTGCTCAGTCTCTACCTTGTTTAAATGAAGAACTGTTTGCACTTAAACTTTTGCTGGCAGTTAAACTGTGCACTGTATACATTTTACCATACTGAGTCAGACTTGTTACCAGGACTACAATATTTATATTCATAGGTGCACACTAGTACATGCAGTCAATGTATGCTGGGTATGTCGGTGGGCCCTTACCTATACACTTTCTTTTTTTAAACGATTGAACGGTATAAAGAGTAATATGAGGAGCACTAACTTTGGTGAGGTCATCAGAGATGTCATCAAAGATGTCATTTGTGAGGTCACTGACGATGTCATCAATGATGTAATTTACCATGTCATGAATCATGAAGTAAGTGAAGTTATAAGCAGTGAATTGGGGGTCACAAGTTATAGTTAGCTCACTGAACTATCACTGGTGAATTTTAGTATTTTTTGTTGTTGAAGTTTTAGGTTTTAACTCATGTCAGCACTAAACTATATTGCTACTTTTACCTTTGTGTTTTTCCAGTGAATTTCTAGGATTTTTTTTAATGAAATGTAAAATGCTATTACCGTACCTAGCTATAGCATCATTTTAAATATTGGTTTCTTCAACACATTTTAGGTGGGTTTTAATGTTAGGGAAGTTAATTTTACTATAATTGACTATAAAGTCTACTTAACCATTTTTTCATGAATTTCTAGGGTTCTTTGAACATATTCAGGCAACACCTCCACTGCACACAGCCTTCTGCCATTTGCAACAAGGAGTTGGCACAGTCCCATCCCCCCACTGGTGTCCAACCCACGGTCAGCTTGCTGCCCCTCCTCTGCTCCCCTCATGCTTGCCCTCTGTTATCCTTGAGCGTGGCACTGCCTCCGCCTACTTTCCTCCATGGTCAGCTTGCTGCCCCTTCCCCCTCCTGCCCGCCCTCTGTTCTCTGTATGTGTGTTCCACACCCTCTTGTCTGCCCTCTTTGGTCCATTGTGCTATCCCTGCTGGTCTGCCCTCCATGGTCAGCTTGCCACCCACGTCCCTGCCTCCAACCCATCTCTGTTCTCCATGTGCTTGCCACTGCCCCTCCCTCCTGCCCTCCATGATCCAAAGTGCTGATCCTGCCCATGCCCGCCTGCTCGTCATGGTCCTATTGCTGCCACTGCCTCTCTTCTGCATGCCTTCCATTCACCATTGGCATGCCCCTGCCCCATCCCATCATTCCTCTGTGGACAGCTTACTGCCCCAACCCATACTGCCCTGCCCTACATGGTCAGCTTGCTGCCACTTATCCTTTGCCCTCCTCCCAGTCCTTCATTCTTTGTGTGCATGCCACTACCCCATCCCTCCTGCACTCCACAGTCAGTTGTGCAGACGCTGCTCATTCAGGGCTTGTCTTCTATGTTCAGTTTGATGCCCCTGACTCTTTGCCCCACCGTCTGTTTCAGAGTCTGTGCCCTGCCCTCTCCCTTCTGTGTAGTCTTGTGTTGCCACTGTCCCTCCAGCTTGACCTCCATGGTTAGCTTGTTGTCCCTATCCCTTTCCTTTCTCCCTGACATCTGTTGTCTGAATTCATGCCCATGCCCTTACTCCTGCTCTGCATGGTCTGTTGTGCTACATTTGCCCCCTGCTGCCAACACTGCATGGTTACCTTGCTGCCCCTGCCTTGCTTCCCCATGCCATATATTGTCTGTGTGCGTGCCCCCGCCCCCTCCCTTCTGTCCTCCATGATCTTTTGAACTGCCACTACCCCTCCTGCCTGCCCTGCAGAGTCCATTGTGCTGCCACTTTCCCTCCAGCCTGCTCAAAATGGTCAGCTTGCTGCCGCCGCTCGCTCCCTCCTGCGTTTCATTGTCTGAGTCCATGCCTCTATCCCTTCCCTCCTGTCATCTATTGTCCATTGCAGCGGTCTCCCGCCTGCCTTCCATGGTTTGTTGTATTGCCATTTTATGTGTGGTCTATTGTGCTGTCACTTCTCCTCCTGCTTGCCCTTCATGGTCCATTGTGCTGCCACTGTCCCTTTCGCCTGCCTTGCATGGTCAGCTTAATTCCCCTGCTCTCAGTTGTCTGAGGCTGTGCGCTACCCACGCCATACTGCCCTCCATGGTCCGCTTGCATGCCTTTGACCCCTCCATGGTATCCTGTCCTGCCACTGCCCCTACTGCTTGCCCTTTATGGTCAGTTTCCTGCCATTGTCTTCATTCCACCTGCATGTCCCTGCCCCCTTAGTCTTGCCCTCCACGGTCCATTGTGTGGCCACTGCCATCGAACCTGCCATGTGTTGTCAGCTTGCTGACCCTGCCCCTCCCCCAACGTCTGTTGTTTGCACCCGTGCCCCTACCCCATCCCATGTGCCATGGTCAATTGTGCTGCCACTGCCCCTCCCTCCTGCCCTCCATTGTTCGTTGTGCTGCCAGAGCATCTCATGCCTATCCTGCATGGTTAGCTTGCTGCCACTGCGCCCCTTGCCTCTGCTCTTTGCCTCACTGCCTGCCTTGTGTGGTCTGTTTTGCTGCTACAGCCCCTCCTGCCTGCCCAACATGATCAGTTTGCTTCCTCTGCCCTTGTTCCCTCCCCCCGTCCTCAGTTGTCCTAGTTTCGTGACACTGACCCCTCCATCCTCACAGTGTTCTAATGAACAACACAACTAGAAAAATAACCTGCTGTATTTATGACAAAGGTGTGGCACACCAGAAGTCATCGTGATAGAATCAAAAGGTAAAATCCTAAGCATTTCTTTAAGAAATAAAAAAACAAGGGGGCACTTTTTCTCTTAGAAATTATGGTTAGTGCTCTAAAAAGCTAAAATGAGGAAAATTTTCTGAGTTCTCAATTGGCAATAAAGGGTTTTTAAACGAGTTGCTATTTTTATGTTTTTTGTCCAATTGATCACATGATTAAGAGGTGTACGAGAACTAAAGCCTTTTGCACACTTCTACCATTGGGCCATATTTGAGTAAATTTGGGTGATATGTGGGCTACATTTGCCCTCTTTTATCACCGGCGACCATCTTGTTTTTTTTGTTGCTATCAAGCTCCCTCATTTCTTCATTTGCTACAGTATCCTCTGTAGGGCATGCTTTCAGTTTTACAGCTTTGAATCCATCAAGATGTTGTTTAGGTGTGCAACTCTTTTCTCATAAATACGGAATGCTAGCACTCAAATTGCTCATTAAAGCACTGTGGTAAATGTAAAGTTGATCACTAGATAGTTAAATAACAGGCCGATTCTGGTGTTGAAAGTAAATGTATCAGCATGGAAGTCAGAATATTTTTCTGAAATGGATGAGCAAAATATTTGATAACTCATAGAAAATGTGTCCTAATTTAGCATTCTACAGCCCTAACCATAACTTAAATTAAAAATTAACCCTCTGATTTTGTTCATTTTTACTGGAAATGTTTCAAGTTTTACATCAATTACTCAATCAAGATGGTTTCTGGTGTGCCACACGTATTATACATAAGAATGTGAGCCTCTAGATGTTCATTAGAACACTCTGGAAGGCTGACGTAGAACACTGGGGAGTCAACTGACTGAAGTACGTGTTTTACTCAGTATATCACTCGTTATTCTCACATGGCTGAGAAAGATAGTGTGCATTTACAGAAAATATGCTCTCATTTTAGATTATGTAGCATCTACCACAACCTGTACGAGGAAATCATGATAGAAAACAGTTTTCTCTCAAACATGGTTCATCAAATCTCAGCAGAAGATCAGCATTTTACACAGTTTAAAATGACCTTAGCATACACCACAATTCCTAGAATTGGTATGGTACCATCAAAAAATGATTGACATTGTGACTAAAATACATGGCCACCCTTTATATGTGCTCCTTTCTGTGACGCTCAAAAACAGGCTTTCAATACAATGCATTTCAAGGGGGACCATGTCCCAGTATCCTGTAATTACTCCCACCACCATTTGTTCATGTGGTGGCCCGCCAATCAAGGAGAGCCGTTTGTGACCTACCACATGTCCTTTTAAGTCAAGGTGTCCTCATCCTACCCCCTTATACATTTTTACTTCATTTTCAGAATACAGGAACCATGTTACGTCACCCTGTATTGCTGCCACAACATATAGTTCAGGTTGTGACCAACTAATCAGGATTGACTACTTTCCTTTAAGGTGATCAAACAGAGCTATCCTAGACACAAGTGTCCAGATATCACTAGGAATTGAATTCTAATTTATTGAAAATGGCTGGATGGATTTACAACAAATCATAAAAAGCACAGTTTCTTAGTACAGATCTAGCATTCTGCCCAATTCAGTGTAATTCTGTTCAGCTATTTTTACCAGTAACACTTCTGAAAATTTCTGTGGGAATTTACATGGGAAAAAGTTGTTTGGACCAAAGACGGTGCATGGTGAGGACCTAGCTGCAATTGTATCATAATAAGATATGAATTTACATTAAAAGAAACATACAAATTCACAGAAAAATCAAAAGAGGTTAAAATAGAGTTATACATGAGTAAGGTAGCAAGATTTTAATTTATGTGAAAAAAATCCTTAGATAGTCACTAAAAAACCACTACAGTTTTAAAACTAAAAAAGTACTGACATTCACCAGTTATATGTAAGTGACATAAGTACAGCTTGCACCGCTATGATGCAGTGCTCATGGATGCACATGTTGCAATACTTATGACATCTGAAATCTATGTGGGTGCAAGTTGTACTTATGTCAGTTATGTATAACTTCCGAACTTCAGTGCTTTTTGGTTTTAACACTAGTGTTTTTTTCTGGGAATATATGTGTGTGTGCGTATGTGTGTGTGTGTTTGTTTTGTGAATGTGTGTGTGTGTGTAGATATGTGTATGTGTGTGTCTGTGTGTGTGTGTAACTGCCCCAAAGGTACAGCAATATGGAGTGGCTAAACATTTGCACAATATTTAGCAAATAGATTTAGAATCATAGGATATCAAACTTTGGAATTAGTTTTCTTAAACAATTATAACAAAAATGTTATCCTCAGATCACTGAAAGAAAATAAATACTCTGGGGCCGATTCACAGAACTAATTTGAGATAAAATCCTAAACGTACTACTTTTGGTATCCACAGAAGGCATTTAGTAGTAGTAAAGTAGAAGAAACTACTTGACTTTCTTTAGAAGAGAGGCTGGAAACAGGCCATTTTTCTTTTTTCGCAATGCTTTCCCTAATTTTCTTCCAACACCTCTTGATTTCAGAAATGCTAGTCTGAATTCCAAACAGCTCCAGAGTAAACAATCAAGAACTCAGGGATCTTCAAAGAAAAATTGAATCTCATGATTCCCAGGTGAAACAATACTGTGCTAAAATCATGTTTGCTCCTAAAATGTATTTAGTTGGAAAAACCATTATGCAAGGTGGTGATATTACTTATATCTTCTTTTTTAAAGAACGCTATTTACATTTTCAAATGCCAGCAGTCCTTCTTGGTTCCAGGATAAATCACTTTAAATAAAGATATAGCGTAATGCTCTTTATATCTTATGGTATCTCTTGCTAATGGTTGGTACCTAGCACACAGGGCTGTAATATGTTCCTAAAATAGTCATCCTTCATGTCCCTCCCTTTCACCGCTAATACTGTTCAGAACTCCAAAGAAATATTATATACTGTCCATGTCTTTAACAAATGTAGCTTCCAGATTTGAAAATGTCATCAGTTTTTTGTACCAGCCTTCACATGGAGTTGCCCAGTCACTATATATCTTCTTTCTTTAGTTCGATCAAGCCATGAAGATGTGGCCAACCGGCTAGAGATGCCAAGCTAGACACTAGTTAAACCAAGTTTAATTCCTGGTCTCTGTTCAACAGCCTGCAATTCTGGGCAAATCACATAGGGGGCTATTTAGAGTTTAGCATACAGAGTATTCCATCTCAAATACAACAGAGTACACTGTCCACCAAAATTAAGGTTTGACCGCCCTATTTAGGGTCACCATGTTAGCTCCGTCAAAGGAAATTTTCGTCCAACACCCTGGTGGAGTACTAGCTGTGAAGGAAAGGCATAACATTTCCCAGCCTCTTTAGGGTGGATTGTGTGGTATTCTTTTTTCATGCCCATCACCGCCAAGTATAACCTGACCACAAAAAACAGAAATAAATTCCCTGGGTGTGGCAGTCATTAGATTTTTGTTTTCGATAACAAACTCCCACTTTGAGACTTTGTGTTTGATAAACAAAGAAATTGTTAAATTTTGGTGAATGGCCGTCAAAACCAATGGCGGCTATCCACCAAACATTTTGTACCTTGACATTGACCACCATGATGGCAGTTCTTGGGCCAGTAGTGATCTCTAAATTTGGTGGACAGTAGTCTGTCGGGGTGGCAGATGTAATTATGTAATATCCTTCACCAGCATGATGGCTGGAGTACTGTACATCAAACTATAGATCTAGCCCTCAGTCTCCCTAGACCTAAAAATATGTAACATCTGGCTCTCATGTAAATCACTCAAATGCCCTTGGCTCACTTCATGCTATATAAAATTGCAAAAAGAAAATAAAACCCAAATTTTCCCCCAATGGCCCACTAGTCTGGAGAGGCTTCAGTATCGCATTTGAAGTTGAGTTAAATGTGAAATAGTAGTCCTATAAAGTCCTAAAAATGGGTCAAGCACTAAAAAAATTGAACTGCATGAATATATGTTATTCCATTCTAAGTCTGAAGTCTCTCTTTCAACATCCATGTTCATTTTATATATATCCCAGGTGTACTCTTGCCCTTCAAAGAATCTGTGGAATCATAAAGACATGTGGATATTTAAAACGGCTCATGAAGTCAAACATTGCCCACTGTCCTTTGTATCACGGAGGTTCCTGGTGGATCACTAACTATTCATTTTTTAAATATAGCACATAATGGTTACTGTGTGTGAGGGCTGCAGTCCATCTAGCTCATCCACTTTGAGTCCACATTAGATGATATAATATCCACCTAGGCTTAATTTTTAGACCATTCCTAGTCATCCATGGTTCAGTTTACTCCTACACCATAACTATTGTATGAACACATTGAGACATGAAGAAAAGAATGAAACTGCTATACAAGTTCAATCTTGTGTGATCATGTATCCTTTACAATCCTCCCAAGGAAGGTACAAAAGTTGAAAATTGCTTTAATTACATAGTGGTGAGCTGCTGCTATGGAGTCATTGACAATGATGTTAGACCTGGCATCCTTGGTGTGGTTTCCGC
This sequence comes from Calotriton arnoldi, assembly GCA_963921515.1. Classification (NCBI taxonomy): domain Eukaryota; kingdom Metazoa; phylum Chordata; class Amphibia; order Caudata; family Salamandridae; genus Calotriton; species Calotriton arnoldi. The sequence continues at coordinate 648,952 of CAWUFW010006297.1, forward strand.
TGGATTTTTGCTTCTACCTCCTGTATTTTTGACAGTATGCCGGACTTCGTTTTTGCTGGTTTTAGAAGTCTGGGCACTTTACTGCTGCTGATTAGTGCTAAAGTGCAAATGCCCCCTTCGTAAATTATGATTGTGATCGGTTATCCATGATTGGCATATTTGATTTACTAGTAAGTCTCTAGTAAAGTGCACTGTGTGTGCCGGGGGCCTGTGAATCAAATGCTACTAGTGGGCCTGCAGCACTGATTGTGCCACCCATAAGGGTAGCCCGGCAACCATGTCTCAGACCTGCCACTGCAGTGTATGTATGTGCATTTTTAAACTGCCATGTCGAACTGGCAAGTACACCCACTTGCCAGGCCCAAACCATCCCTTTTACTACATGTAAAACACCCCTAAGGTAGGCCCAAGGTAGCCTCATGGGCAGGGTGCAGCGTATTTAAAAGGTAGGACTTGTACTGGTGTGTTTTACATGTCCTGATAGTGAAATACTGCTAACTTTGTTTATCACTATTACAAGGGCTATCTCTCCCAGAGGTTATCATTGGAGCTGCCTTGTAACATATTACAAGTGTAACTTTCAATTGTAAAGAGGTAGATATTTGGAGTTTATGCTCCCTAAACTAAGAATTTGAAAATACATCTTTTAGTGAAGTTGTTTTTTTAATTGGGTGTTTGAAAATGCCTCTTTTTGAAAGTGGGCATTTTCTCGCTTTACCATTCTGAGTCTCTGCCTACCTGTGGAATCAACGTCTGGTTTAGGCTGACAGTTGGGCTGTTGTGCAGTCACTCTAGAAAGTCACACAAACAGAGCGGAGGTGTTCCTGCAGATCCTGATGGTACACCACCAGGCTGATGGGCCTTCCTGAGCAAGAGTGGTGGGAGGAGCTGTCCCTGACACATGAATAGGGCTGTGCCTATCCTCACACAAAGCTGTCTCCACTCCCCTATGGTGTGTCTGGAGAAAGGACAGGGCAAGGCAGGGCCTTGTACACTATAAAGCCTATCCTTTGAAGTTTTCCTACTTCAGAAACAGAAACTGGTATAAGTACTGGAACTGTGACCCCACATTTTAGAACACTTCTGGACTAAGAGGAGATTCTGCCAAGACGAAGAGCTGGAGAAGTTGTAGGAGGGGAACTGCCACTCTGCTTGCTGCTGTGTTGTGCTGGCCTGCTGCTTGCGACTTCTGTCTTAGACAGTGAAATAACTGGACTTTGCTTTCTTCATACTGCTTGCCAAAGCCCTCCAAGGGCTTGTGTGTGCTTGCCTCCTGTTGGAAGTCTCAGGGAGATCAAAGACTACATCCACATCTTGTTGCCAGCACTGGGACTCTTCTGCTGGGAGTCCTGACCTGCCAAGTGGGGCCAATTCCATTTCTGGGACCTTGGAGGTGTTTTCTGCGCTGTAACCTCAAGAAAAGCCTTCCCAATGGTGTCACCAATGCCGCTGCCTGCACCGCAGCCGTGGTCACTGCTCGCTGGGTGATCTCAGCACTGACCTCCACGACACCGCAACCCTGGTCTCACCGACGAGTATTCTTCTCATTGTCATCAACACCACTGACTGCACCGTGGCCATGAACACCAACTTCAACAATACCGCAGCCTTGGTCTCACCGAGGACGCCACTTCGTGCCGCCACCGACTCCATTGCCTGCATTGTAGCCATGGTCAATGTCCTCGATGACACCGCAGCCCCTGTTCTACAGATGACAGCGCCATCGACTCTGCCATCGTCATCCGACGCAGCTGACTGCCAGTGGCGTAACGAAAGTTTAAGGGGCCCCCCTGCAATGTACACGGAGGGGCCCCCGCTCCGGATTTTATCCGGAGGGCTTAGACCTGAGTACTGTGCTGAGGGGGCCCCCTGCAGCATGGCGGCCCCCCCACACCACGGGGGATGCGGGGGCCTGTGTTACGCCCCTGCTGACTGCACCGAAGCAACTTACACTGCCTCGTGATGAGCACAACGCACCACCTGCAACAACACCACAGCCTCGGGTCTACCAACAACAGCTCTTCGCACCAATGAAATGCCGATGCCTCCACCGAAGCCAATGACACCACATCATGCATTGCACAACGCACCGTCTGAGACAACACCGCAATCCCGGCACTGCTGACATCAGCGCTCCTGATTTCAATTGCACGGATTTTGACCTGCAATACGTGTGACTTCATGGACTCACCAACTTGGGGCACCGACGCCTGGGACGCCAGTGACTCCTCACCACCGCACTTCACCGCAAAGTCTGCAAGGCCTCTTCAATTTCCAAGGTACTGTTTGCGGGTTCTTCCCAATACCATAGCCTGCTCTCAACTCTATCGACGTCAGACTGAACTGTCGATTTTGCTGGTCACAATGCCGTGATAGCCCCGGTTGGCGCTATTGACTTCAAGATACTGTATTTTTGTTTTATTCTTAAGAAATTCATATATTTGCTTGTGTATGTTGGATTTTTATTGTTCTGGTCTTATTTTAATTAGATAAATATTGGCTAATTTTCTAAACTGGCGTGGAGTCCATTTGTGGTGCTGTCACTGTGTTACATTTTCAGAAATGCTACACACATTGCCTCTGTAGTTTAGCCTGACTGCTCTGTGCCTAGCTACCAGAGGGTGTGCACAGGTAAACTTAGGTGTGTACTTTACTCATCCTGACTGAAGTGAGGGTTCCTGCTTGTACAGGGTGCCTACTGAATGACATCCAGAAACCCCATTTCTAACAGTGAATTAAAATGAAAACTTAGAAGCCACATTGGAGGACAACAATCAGGAAAAAACTATTTTAAGAAAGACAGTTTTAAAGAAAATATATAACTAAAAAAATAAAGGAAACATTTAAAGGAAAAATAATTTTAAGGACAGATTTAAAATTTCATTATTTAATCTTGGGTGGAGTTTACAACTACTGGGGGGTGGTTTCAAGGATGGGTAATGGTCAGTTATGCTGATCAGTTTTTAAGAGTCAGGAATGGGTGACATTTAAGGGTGGTTAGGACTTTTTAGTTATTAGGAATGAGTGGAATTTGGGAGTGTGTTTGGGGTTTTTAGTGTGCACATAAGTGTGGAGGTTAGAGGTGGTGAGGTGTTTTTAGGGTTCAGGGATAGATGGAGTATAGGGGTGTTGTATGTATTTTAGGGTCCATGGATGGGCAATGTTTAGGCCTGGTGAGGGTTTTTGAGGTTCAGTGATGGGTAAAGGTTAGGGGTGATGAAGAGTTTTTAGTGTTCAGGATTGGGTGGAGTTTAGGGTGGTGAGAGGTTTTAAGGATTCAGGAGTGGGTGGAGTTTGGTGTAGAAAGGTGCTTATAGGGTTTAGGAAAAGGCAGAGTTTAGGGGTGGCGAGGGTTGTTTCAGGGGTCATGGATGGGTGGTTAAGGGGAGTGAGGGAGTTTTTTAAGATTCAGGTATGAGTGGAGTTTTGTGGTAGTGAAGGTTCTAAGGGGTTTGGGATGGGAGAAGTGTAGAAGTAGAAAGTTCTATTTGATGGGTGCAATTTTGGTGTACTTTGGGGTTTTAAGTTTCTGGGATGGGTGCAGTTTAGGCATGTTGAGGGGTCTTCAGGGGACAGGGATGGATAGAGTTTGAGGGTTGTGAGGGGGTCGGGGATAGATGGTGTTTAGGGGTGGAGATGGGTCTGCAAATTAAAAGTATCTGAAGTAATTGTTTGACATTGTTAAATATATAAATATGAAATAATGTCCCCTAAAGTAAAGCACTGAAATAAATACCTCTGACAAAACTGTTTCCGAAATTAAGACCTTCAACTATTGCATTTGCACCTTAAAAAGTAAACATGCCAAAGACAATTCCGAACAAAAAGATGTTTTATAAATTGCTTTCTATGAAATGGTAAATACCATTCATTCTGAAATTTCTATTAAACAGTTTAGGTGAAATGGTTTCTCAGTAATGTTATTCCACAAAAAATGCAAACCTTTCACATCTGATCTCTCGCATTATCTCTCAAGCACTGTTAAATGTTCTAGTGCATGGCTAGGCCACCACTTTCTTGATGATGGTTGTTACACATCCTCTAGGATGCACTCCTGAGGTTTATCTCCGATATATATATATATTATCTACTGGCGGTCGCCAGTAGATAGTTATAGTTAGGACCTAGTTTCCATAGGAAACTCGTTTTTTGTTTTCTCAATATCTTTGGCGCCGGTTGACGAATCTTTGCGAAATTTTCAAAACTCGTAGCCCGCTCTGGTCAGCTCCTGTCTTGAAAGTTTCGGGGTGATTCGGCAAGTGGGGGCCGAGAAAAAAGGGGGGTCCCAAAACGTGTTTTCTCCATGTTATTTTCCATAGGAAACTTTAGACACGACTACAGCCCGAACTGCTGAACGGAATTACACCAAATTTGGCAAAAAGGTAGCCCTTGGTTCAGAAATAGACCTTTTTGTTAAATGGTGTAAATCCGTTCAGTAGTTCCTGAGAAATTCAGAAAATAGAGGTCAAAAATCAATTTCCCATAGGAAAGTTTAGACACGGTTACAGCTTGAACTGCTGAATGGAATTACACCAAATTTGGCAAAAAGGTAGTGCTTGGTGCAGAAAGCGCCCTTTTTTTTAAATGGTGTAAATCCGTTCAGTAGTTGCTGAGAAAATCAAAAAATAAAAGTTTCGATATATAGAGGCACGGAGGATCCGCGCACCCTCCCGACCACGAGTTTTATTCTTATTGGCTGTCAACACTCCAAATCAGGAAGTGTTGGCAGCCATCTTGTGACTCGGTAGAACCGAGTCACAAGAAATCAGAATAAAAACGTGAAAAAAGAAAAGGTGGCAGGGTAGAATCACCCTGACCCCCTAGGCCTGCTTAGGGGGTCCCACAAGGACCCCCAGGGCCCAAAAATGCATTTAAAAAAAAAATAATAATTGGCAAAATGCGCTGGATCCGCGGATCCGGCAGCGAAACTAAAAAAAACGAAGCGCGCCTCCCGCGCTTCGTTATTATTTAGCCCCCGGGTGGGCCAAGTCCCGGGGACCGCTACCCCGGGGCTTTCTTTATATATTTGTGGGGGCACATGGCCCCCACAGCCCCGGGGACCGCCAACCCCGGGGCTTGTATTTTAAATGGGTGGGGGGCCTCCAAGGCCCCCCCAAGCCCCGGAAACCGCCACCCCCAGGGCTTTTCTTAAATATTTGCGGGGGCACATGGTCCCCCCGCAGCCCCGGGGACCGCCACCCCCCGGGGCTTGTTTTTTTTAAAAATAAAGAACATGTGTGGGGGGGCTCGAGGCCCCCCACACGCCCTGGGGACCGCCACCTCCCCGGGGCACTAACTATGTAAATTCAGGGGTCTGTTACGGACCCCCGAGCCCCGGGGACCACCACCTCCCCGGGGCTTTGCCAATGTTGGGAGGGGGGCCGCGCAGCCCCCCTCCTGGAGCCTGTGATGGCACTGGGGACCGCCACCCCCCAGGGCCGGCTCCTGCAGTGTCCCGGGGTGCCCACACCGGGGCACTGCTGTTTGCACCAGGTACCTCCAGTAAGCGCCACAGGCCTGCGTTGCAGAGAAGTGGTCCAGGCCACGCCCCTTTTTACACCTCTGTGCAACGCAGCTCTGTGGCGCTTACTGGAGGTACCTAGTGGGCTAGTTGGACCCCAGGGACCCTCAGGATTCAAGGGGACTTAATCTCACAACTTAAAACGGCCACAGGGCTTGTTTGCACACATGTCACCTCAGGCCCCCCCCTCCCTTCACCACTGTGCAAACGCGCCCCGTGGCGCGTTTTAAGAGGAAGTTTTAATCCCCCTGCCCTATTATGTACTAGGGCCTTACAGAGGAGGTCATGCTAATCACAGGGGTACCCCAATGCATAGTGTTCCCTAGTGTATGTAGGTGTTTTCACTGTATTCTAAGTGTCTTTTAGCATAGTACTGGCTCTAGGCCTGGTTAGTCCGAGTCAGTTACCACCAGTACCTGTCTGAAAAAGTTGTGGGCACAGGATGATTTTCCAACAAGGCCTCTTTCTGCTACTCTGTTGGTTCTTTCTGCACATGTTTTTCCTTCTTCCTGCCCTTTTCTTCGTCTTTGTGGACTTCTGTTGCTTCTTTCTGCATTTCTTTTGCTTCTTTCTGTGCGTTTTTCTTCTTTCTTCACATGTCCTACCTCGGTAGGCATAGTTAGAAACTAGCATTTAAAAAACCTTTGAAATTCACTGAAAAAAACCATAGGTTTCAGGCACATTATAGTTAGAAATTAGCATTTAAAAAACCTTTGAAATTCACTGAAAAAACCATAGGTTTCAGCCACGTTATAGTTAGAAATTAGCATTTAAAAAACCTTAGAAATTCACTGAAAAAACCATAGGTTTCAGGGGCGTTATAGTTAGTTGGACATTTCACTCGTACAAAACCAGTGAAATTCCCCGTTATAGTTACTTCAGCTAACTATAACTCGCGTCCCGCAATGCACTGCTGATGACGTCACATATTACATCACTCATGACATGGTCAGTGACATCACTGATTACATCACTGATGACATCTTAAATGACATCACTGATGACATCACTGATGACATCATCCAGTGACTTTGTGTTTCTGTAACGTTTAAATATGTTTAATATATATTGGGAAAGGCGTATTGAAGAATGAGTGGGTGTATACGTGTCTGGATGGATGATTTAGTAGGTGCGTGACTGAGCCTATAAGTGAGTGATTAAACGTATCTTACTGAATGCATGGGTTAGTGACTAAACTGTGTGAATGTCTGTATCCGTCTGTCTGTTGGTGTGTAAGCGAATGCATGGGTTTGTGAATAGCTACATGAGTGTCTATATGAGTTATTGATTGGTTGTGTGAGTATCTGTATGGGTGCCTGAGTGTTTGTGTGGGTGGGGTGTGTGTGACTCTGTGCATAGATGTGTGAGTGGGTGATTCATTGGGTGCATGGTTTCAAGAGTGCATCTGTGATGGACTGTATGGGTGGATGAGTGTGTGTATGGGTGTGTTAGTGAGTGAATGTATATCTCAGTGGTACATGTGTGAGTAACTACATATGTGAAAGGCAGTATATATGTGTTTTAGAGTATTTAAATGGCTATAAGTGAGAGTGTGTGATTGTGAGAGTGGCTCTATGGATGAGTGTGTGCTTGTATCAGTGATTGTATAAGAGCGTAAGAATGTGCTAGTATTTGTATGAGTAAGTGAGCTGGTGTGTGTATAACTGTATAGGTGAGTAAATGGGAGTGTGATTAATTATTTGCATGACTGACTAGGTGTGTGTGTACCTCTATGGATGAGTGGCGGTGTGTGAGTGTCTATATAGGTGTATGAGTGCATATGATAGTCCTGTACTGAGTGACCATAAGTATGAGTGACTGTACGGGTGAGTGAGTGGATGTGTGTGTAGACCTAAGAATCAGTGAGTGGGTATGTAGTTATTGGTGTTGGAGTGTCTATGATTTTGAGAATGGCAGTCTGTAATTTAGAGTGGGTGTATTAAAAGTTATATTAGGGTGAGAGAAGAGGCATGAAATTATCACATGGATGATGTCATCAGTGATGTCATCAGTGATGTCATTTGAGATGTCATGAGTGATGTCATCAGTGATGTCACTGACCATGTCATGAGTGATGTAATATGTGACGTCATCAGCAGTGCATTGCGGGGCGCGAGTTATAGTTAGCTGAACTAACTATAACGGGGGAATTTCACTGGTTTTGTACGAGTGAAATGTCCAACTAACTATAACGCCCCTGAAACCTATGGTTTTTTCAGTGAATATATATATATATCCTTTGTTCACAGCTCGTATACCCTCGTATATCGCCAAATTTTCGGCTTAAGCAGGCGCGGACCACAGGTTGGTGCTTCAATTTTGTTTATTGCTTAGACGGCCACTACGCGTTTCGGTCCAGCCGGACCTTGATCACATGACAACGCCGATGTGTTTTTTCCCCATTTAAAGTGCTCAGTGCTATGGTAATTGGTGCAGAGGAGTAGACATGGAAAAGATACTGTCACATAGTGTGTTTAACATTGTTTTTTCTTTGCATTTCGTAATGCCAATCCCATTCAATTATGAAAATACCAAAGAAACAACATACATAATTGCTTAAATATCTGTATAAATACATAGGTAAAGTCGTAAAAAGGTGGGAATCTTCATTTCAACTACAAAGGGACAAGTTCTGAGATTATTGCACATTAGGTTGAATAAATAAATAATTAAATAAATAAATGATTATTACTTATTTAAAATACTTTTCCCAGAATATATGATAAATGTATAAAAATTCACATTTACATCAATTAATAAACAGTATATTGTTAATACTTTTAAATATGTAAAAATATTAAAATTGTTTAGTATATTCAAAAAAGTCCTTAATTAATTTATTTAAAATCCTTAAAATGACTTTAATGCTTAAATGCAGTATAATTCTAGTGCAAATATGTTTTATCTCCTATGGAAGTTCTTTGGAAAGATAATACTTGTACTATTTTGTTCTAGTTCCATCCTACTCATTATAAAGTGCCTGTGCAAAAAAATATATATATACCAAAGTGCAAGTGCAAATAGTGATGTTAGGTTAAAAAAACACTATGTATGTGGTTTCGGTGAGTATGGCAGCCTCGTTCTTGTGAATTCTATATATGTTTATTCCTGACACCCTGTATGTTATAATGAGCAGACGAGTGTAAAGGTACTAATTTGTTCACCCTTGGACATAATGGAGTGTGCAAAAAGTCTAAAAACAGGGAGAATAGATAAAAGTGGATGAGATAAATAAAAACATCCACAGCCCTAAAAACTGTTTAAGATGGAATTTCTAAAATATCCATCCCTCTGTTTTTATGCCTCTGGTTAGAATGAGAGAGTCTACAAATTCCTTTGAAGCCTAATGACTCTCTTCGATACTATCAAGACTAGACTTGTAACACCGTTTCTCCATGTGTCCTGTGCTTATCTATAAGCACGTGAATAAGTCCTCCGTGGTATTTAAACCTCCTGGGGCTTTGCTGTCAAAATTTAAGATGTACCTGGTTTCTAGTTTTCTCAAAAGACTCTCTCTATCGCCTCCCCTTCTGTTGATAGGCACTGTATCAATTAAATAATATGAAAATTCTAATAGGAAATAATATCAGGGAGAAGCTGCGTGAGCGCAATACTGCAGGAAGGTCACTGCAGCCAGCGGCGAGGCAGCGGCGTGTGCGCTGCAGAGGCGGGGACGGAGGGAGTTGCCCCCACCGGCTGCACCTGTCCTAGCAGGAACCGAGGCGGAAGCTGAAACGGGGCAGGAAGGAAGGCACGGGCCCAGGCGGGGTAGCACCAGCGAGCAGAGGACGAGGACTCGAAGGAAGTCTAGGAGGAGGGCGCATCGCAGTACTTGAGCACTCTTGCAGCGGCTGAACCAAAACTTCCTCCACAGGGGGGCCACAACGCTGCTACCGCCACTGCTGTCCCGGCCCCGAACGCGGTAACGCGCTAACGGTAACGAGCGGGACCACAACACCCAGGCTCCCCTGCGTGGCGCATAGCCACCGACGGCAGCAACCGGCGCCGGGAGGCTGGGCTGCCCCTTTGACATTGTTGGTGTGGTGTGGAGCCCGTTGACCTAAGGTACTGTTGTCGTGTGGAATTCTATTTCCTGCTATGGCGAATCGTGTGAAACGCAAGGATGGCCAATTGCCGGGGGGAGGGGGAGTCGTGGGGACTCTGGATGCCTTCCTCTCACGGGCTGAGTCAGTACTAACCCATGAAATCCTGCTTGCGGAAAAAAGACTTTCCCTGGACACTGTAGTCTCCCAGAAGAGATCTTCAATGGGCGGCTTAAGCAGGGTAAAATCCCCCGTATGTGCTCCTCTAGATACTGGGTATATGTTTGATGGCAAGAATAGCATGTCCAGCAGGGGGAGGGAGGAGGAGAGGGAGGGTGGTACATCAATTGTTCCTGGGGACCTGTTATATCACGTAATTGCCCAAGGCACGGAAACGGAGGGTTCTAGCGTGGTTGACACGATGAATCAAGAAATTGTTACTTCGCCCATGTCCCTCTCCACAAAGCTTGTAGTTCCTCTTACTACGTTTGAGGCCCAGGCAGTACCTGTTGTTGGAGATGGAGAAGTCACCACTAGGACTAAAAAACAACAAAGTGTTAGCCCGAGGAGGGCGGGGTGGTGCAGACTTCTATTAATGAAGTGCCTGTTAAGCGGCATAGGGGTGGAATTCCGCAAAAGCAGAAGCCAAAGCCAAAACCAAAATCTAGAGCCAAGAAATGCCCCCTAAAGCGCCCACACACGAAACCTCACTGTTGGATAGCATTGAAGGTTCAAAAGAGCCTGTGACGTGCTTGGGATTAGTCTCTAAACAGACTTGTGAGTGTAATAATGATCAGTGGAGTAGACTAGAGTCGCTAATCTCTGTATTGCTTGATCCCATTTACAATAAGTTAAGACTTATTGAGGAGAAACTTGCTAGGACTGGAAATTCAACTAGCATACCCACTAATGGTGCTAATGTGGTGGTCACATCCCCCTTGAAGAGATAATTAACAAGAATTTTCCTCCAATTATACAAAGACTTGACCAATTGGAATCTACAGTGGCATCAATGCATATTACGGTTAGGGACTTAATCTCACGGTTTGGGGTAAAACCTAAACTGTTAGTTGGGGGCCCAGATCGAGGCGGGCCCCTAAATCTAAATGAGGGACCATTAACCATACGAAATGATGAATCGTCTAACCACGTGAGGAATGGTGACGTTAGAGGCCTTGCTACTGTAGATATGCAGAAGCACCAAGGGCCTGAATGTTTAAGTCACTTGGTAAATATTGGTCTGCCCCTGAGTGGTAGTAGGCAAGGTCCACTTTCCACAGCTACTAATGGGAACAATGGGAACACTGGGAATAATACAGGTATAAATGAGCAAACATCCTCACTGTCACCCCCTAAAAACTTTCTACCATTCGAGATGACAAGGTGACTTTACATCTTCCACCAGAGTTTTGTCCTTATGTAGCAATTCTTATTAATGTTCCTCCCTTGCATGAAGACCAAATCGAATCTCAGTTACAGTTAAAAAATAAAGTCTGTCATTGGCTCTCACACAATACAAATTTTTTAAAGCTAGATTATGATGATATTTTATTTGTGAGACGAGTTAACTGGGTTGGTCCATTACGTAAGACCCATTCTGGTGACTGCATTGTTATAAACTGCAGATCCCCTAATATTACAAGTCGTTTGTTGGGGTGGGGGACATCCTTAACAAAACAGAGGCAGGAAAAAGCGATAGTTATCCTACCACTCGGGTTTTTTTATAGGCATTTTGATACTAGAGGGAGGAACTCTAAGGCTTCCAAACTGGTTAGTCCAATGCCCCAGTTACCTCTAGAGGCTCCCTGCCTGGAACTGAGAAATAGGTATTATCCCCTGAGTGGTCTAGATTCTCAGGACTGACTGGACAGAGTACTTCCTTCTTCATCACAATCCTTTGAAGTTAGAACTGCCCTAGTTCCCGATGTTCCATCTGGTGCTACTCCAGAGCCATATAATAGTGGTAACTCAGTCTGTAGTGATCAAGTCACCAAAAATGTGCCCTTTCCTCCCCATTACGAATCTGAGGGAGTTCTAAACTCTACAGTACACTCACAGGAACTCTTATTTGATTGTCAAGATCTCAAAATTTTATCCTGGAATGTAGCAGGTTTAAACTCAAAGAAAAAGGATCCAGATTGGTGTAAATTAATGGACGCTTTTCATTTCTGCCTACTGCAGGAAACCTGGGCAGTAGGGTGTGTCCATAGGGTAGGCTACACTACATATAGCATTGAAGCCACACAGTCTCGGGTTGGACGTCCAGCGGGTGGCCTCTTGATCTGGGTCAAAATCTCACTTACCTGTAAAGTAAAGGACTTGTACCTGGGCTCTGCTGAAATACTTGGGCTGGAACTGTCCTTTGGCAAGGGGATAGCAAAAGTAAGACTATTTAATATATATAACCGGTTTAATAGTCCGCACAGACCATCAGGGACAATGACAACTTTATCTAATTACCTTGACTCAGCTACGGGAAACTATCGATTAATTGTTGCCGGAGATTTTAATACAACCTTTGAACCGGTCAACTATATCCAGGATCTTATTTTGGAAGGGGACAAGGCTAGGGGTATTGCAAAACTTCAGATACCGCCTATTAAGAAATGCACCAGGGTGGGGCAACAAGTTCTATCATTTACCATTGCCTATGGAGTCAGAGCCTGTAATGGTCGAACAGACTCTGATAGAGGAGCAGGTCATACATTTAAGAGGGGGGCATCTAAGACATGGATCGACTATATCCTTGTCGATCTAGATCTCTGGCCCACTGTCAAGGATATGGTCATCATAGCTCGGGAAGATAGTGACCATAATGCTTTGGCTCTTACGTTGATGGGATCAGCTATTTTGTATAAGTATCCTAGGCTTGAGATTACACCGGTCATTACAAACAATAATAATAGAAGAGTCAAATGGCCAATGATTCTAGCTGATATAAATACACTCCCTCAAATATATTCTGTGGTGGAGCGGACCCTTATAGATATAAGCACTATTACCACTGGGTCAGAGGTTATTATGACTATTTTCTCGGAATTAACCACAAGTATCAGACCTTTCTTTTATAAACAAAGTAATCGACCAAAGCGGCAAGTAGTACCCTAGTTCCATGATGCTTGTAAAAAAGCTAGGGATGAGCTAATGGTGATGGTGAAACTGAAATCTCCTGCAGATATTAAAAACAGTAGGAGATTATACAAACTGGCTCAAAATAAGGCAAAAAGGGACTGGGAGTGCGAAAAGTGGAATTTGCTTGTAGAAGCCGCTAAACAAAAGAATAGTCAATATTTTTGGCATTTATTGGCAAAGGGGTCACCAAATCTGGTAACTGAAACAGATTTTTATATACAGCCCCATGTATGGGAAGAATATTTCGGGGTATTGTTTGCAGACCAGGGGCACTCGTTTGATCCAGCCTTATACTGGAATCCTTCAGATTATGAAGTAGCCGACGAAGCTAATATTACTCTAGCTGAGACAATTATGGCCATACATTTTGTGCAGAGTGGGAAAGCACCGGGTCTCGACAAGCTCCCGTGAGACCTGTTTAGGGCTGAACCGATTGTATGGGGTCCGCTGCTTCAAAAAGTTTATAACACCATCCTGTTAGGGGGCGCTATTCCGGAGACCTGGCAGGGTGCTGAAATTATTCCCATTCATAAAAAGGGTGATAAAGGGTCGCCTGGGAACTATAGGCCCATTAGTCTTATAGACGTATCGCAAAAAATCTTCTGTAAAATCATTCTGACCAGAATTCAAAATTGGATAGAGGAAAATAATGTTTTGTCCAACTTACAGGCAGGATTTAGGGCCGCCACAAGCACTACGGATCAAGTCTTTAGGTTCCTCCTATTAATATGGAAAGAAGTTACAATCAGAGGAGGTCACTTGTACGTAGTGTTTGTGGACTTAAAGACTGCCTTTGACTCCATTGATCGGTCCCAACTCTGGCTAGCACTAAGTACACTAGGATTACCAGCTTATTTACTTAGAATCCTCATTAGGTTACACCATGACACCTTTGCTAGGGTCAGGTGGCATACTGAAGGCAGTCTGACTAACGCCATAGCTGTTCAGAAGGGCGTCCGTCAAGGCTGTGTTCTTGCCCCTACATTGTTTATCCTTTATATTAATGGTCTAATAGGAGAACTTTTTAATTGTGGTGGTGATCCTCCAAAAATGGCTGGCAACGTAGTGCCTTGTCTGCTGTTTGCAGACGATACGCTGCTTATTGCCAGAACACCCCGGGGTATTCAAAACCTTTTAAATAAATTTGCCATAGTTTGTAAAGACAAGGGCTTAGAAATAAATGGCTCCAAAACTAAATATATGATTTTTAATCCATATAAATCCAACAAGAGTAAACGTATGCTGGGTACGCAAATTTTGGAGCAGGTTAAGTCCTTCGATTATCTGGGCATCCGTATCAACGATAGGTTGGCATGGACACCGCAGTTAGAAAAGAGTATTGCGACCCTTCAGCATGTTGATTGTGCCATAGTCCAAAGGGCTAGGGCGTCCCCTCATCGGCCAATTTCTCCCATTTTAGAAATACACAGGGCAAAGGGTCTAGGCGCGGCCCTGTATGGGGCTGAGTTGTGGGGGCTGGAAAACTTAATAGACCTAACCTGTGCTGAAAATAAATTTATCAGAGCCATCATGAATCTGCCAGTGAATACACCACTCCTGCCACTCAGACTTGATCTTGGTCTAAAACCCATAGATCACTTTGCCATTCTTAGGTCACTTCTGTTTTGGATCAGGGTATGGACAAGTAAATCACAGGTGCCTCTGAGGGGGCTTTGGTTGAGTTGTTAGCCCTGCATAATCAAACGGGTCGTATTAAGTGGTTTAGCAAGATTAAAGCCTGGTTCTTAAAAATAGGCCTGGGGCACCTTTGGGAGGACCCAGGGTCCATTACCAAACTTATGGTCCCTCTTGTTAAAAAAAGGTTTTGGGATCAAATGGTCTCGGATAGGGTCGATCATCTTGCACATGGCACTTTGACCACGGGGTTTCTAAATTTTAAAGGAGTATTCGCCTTTGAAAGGTTTTTGGATGACATTGAACCACCTCAGGCACGAGCTCTGTATGTACAATTTAGATATGGAGCTCTTCCTTTGAATACTAAAAAAGCTCCTGGGAAAACCTGTCTGTTAATCCACTGTGCCCTCTATGTCATATCCTTCCCGAGACTATTGAGCATCTTTTTTTCTGTTGCCCTTTTTATGCTGATCTTAGGAAAACTTGGTTGGCTCCTGTCTGTCGCACCTTATCTTTTAATTGTCCCTTGGAAGCTATACGTATATTTAAATCAGACACCACAAGCTGGTTAGTGTTTGACTGTCTCGAGATTTTTAATGTATGCCTGGTGGAAGAGGTCAAAATTGGGTAAATCTGTTTCTGTGTCTTTATCTTGTTAATATAATTTTAACTACGTCCGGTGGTACTTTTTAGATGTATGTATATCTACTATGGATGAAATAAGTGTTTGTTATATTATATTGTATAACTTTTTAAAGGGTTTTTATTGTGTTTTTTAACTGTTTTTATTCTTGTTGTAGTGTATTTAAGATGTGAATGATCATATTTTTTGATCGAAATAAATATTATCTACTGGCGGTCGCCAGTAGATAGTTATAGTTAAAACCTATTATCCATAGGAAATCCGCGACATTCTATTTGAAATAACGTTGGCGCCGGTTGACGAATCTTCGCGAAAGTTTCCAACTTGTTGGGGCGCTCCGGTCCGCTCCTATCCTGAAAGTCTCGGGATGATATGTCAAGCGGGGGCCGAGAAGAAAGGGGGGTCCCAAAACACGTTTTCCCCATTTATTTTTCCATAGGAACCTTTAGTCGCAGCTACAGCCCGAACTGCTGAACGGAATTACACCAAATTTGGCAAAGAGGTAGCCCTTGGTTCAGTGTCGTGCCTTTTGCTTAAATGGTGTAAATCCGTTCAGTAGTTCCTGAGAAAATCAAAAGTAAAGTCACATATATATCTGGGCGGAGCCTAACCACACATGTCATTGTGAGATCTGATTGGCTGTCAGCACTTCATCCTGGAATTGCTGGCAGCCATCTTGGGACCAATATAAATGATAGTACCTCATTGAAATGCATTGTAGTGAATAGAAGATTTTGAGGGTTACCAAAAGGAGAACTATAAAGGGTGATAACAGGCTTCAGTTACATTAGAATTTATTTGTTGATGGTACCATACTAATTTTAGGAATTGTGGTGTATTCTAAGGTGATTTTACCATGTGAAAAACCTTCTGCTGGGATATCATGAATCATGTTTGAGAGAACACTATTTTCTCATGCTTGTCCAATGGAGGTTTGGAAGGTGCTCCAGAAGCTAAAATGAGAGCATATTTTCTGTAAATTCACATTATCTTTCTCACTCATGTGAGAATGAAGTCTGACATTCTCAGTAAAACATGTACATCCAACAAGGGCAGAGACTGTCAGTTGATTCCTTTGTGTTCTACTGCAGCTTCCCAGAGTGTTCTAAAGAACAACTAGAGTGCTAACAGCCTTACTTATGACAAAAGTATGGCACACCTGAAGCCATCTTGATTGGAATAAACTGGTAACACTTAAAACATTTAATTTAAAAAGGAACAAAATGATGGGGTTCATCTTGTCATAGAAATTATGGTTAGTGCTCTGGAAAGAAAAATTAGGGCATGTTTCAGGTGTGATCTCAAATATCTTCCTGTTATATTTCAACAGGAGCAGCCTGCCAGTTGATGCCTTTGTGTTCTACTGCAGCCTTCCAGAGTGTTCTAAAGAACAGCTAGAGCGCTAACAGCCTTACTTATGACAAAAGTATGGCACACCTGAAGCCATCTTGATTGGAATAAACTGGTAACACTTAAAACATTTAATTTAAAAAGGAACAAAATGAGGGGGTTCATTTTGTCATAGAAATTATGGTTAGTGCTGTAGAAAGAAAAATTTGGACATGTTTCAAGTGTGATCTCAAATATCTTCCTGTTATATTTCAACAGGAGCAGCCTGCCAGTTGATGCCTTTGTGTTCTACTGCAGCTTCCCAGAGTGTTCTAAAGAACAACTAGAGCGCTAACAGCCTTACTTATGACAAAAGTATGGCACACCTGAAGCCATCTTGATTGGAATAAACCGGTAACACTTAAAACATTTAATTTAAAAAGGAACAAAATGAGGGGTTCTTTTTGAAATAGAAATTATGGTTAGTGCTGCAGAAAGAAAAATTAGGGCATGTTTTAAGTGAGATCTCAAATCCTCTTCTATTTCATTAGAAAATTCTGACATGCAGACTGAAACAATCACTTTCAATACCAGCAGCAGACTACCAGTTAACTCCCTGGTGAGTAGTAGCTTTACTCCAGTGATCTAATGAGCAACTAGAGTGCTAACATTCTGAATTTATGGCAGATGTGAGACACATCTGAATGCCTTCTTGATGGAATCAAAGTAAAAAACTGAAAGCATTTCCTACTGAGGAGACTGCAGTAAATGAAGAAATTAGGAAACTTCATAACAAAGAAGTCTTCCAAGATGGCCACCAGTGAAAAAAGAGCCCAAATGTAGCACAAATATTACCCAGATGTAGCCCACATATAGCCCAATGACAAAAGTGTGCAAAACACTTTTTATTTTTAGTTTTTTTGCAGTTTTATGTAGTGCAGACTGGTCAGGTATTGGAGCATTGCATCTTAAAACATGACCCCCTACACTACAAAAACACTACTGCACTACCTTAAACCCTAAAACACTACCCCCAGCAAGACCCCCTACACTACACAAGCACCACTGCACTATCCTAAACCCTAAAACACTACCCCCAGCACGACCCCCTACACTACCCAAACATCACTGCACTAACCTAAATCCTAAAACACTACCACCAGCACGACACCCTACACTACCCAAACACCACTGCACTACCCTAAAACATGACCCCCTACACTACACAAACACCACTGCACTACCCTAAACCCTAAAACACTACCCCCAGCACGACCCCCTACACTACACAAGCACCACTGCACTACCCTAAACCCTAAAACACTACCCCCAGCACAACCCCCTACACTACACAAACACCACTGCACTACCCTAAACCCTAAAACACTACCCCCAGCACGACCCCCTACACTACCCAAACACCACTGCACTAACCTAAATCCTAAAACACTACCCCCAGCACGACCCCCTACACTACCCAAATACCACTGCACTACCCTAAAACATGACCCCCTACACTACACAAACACCACTGCACTACCCTAAACCCTAAAACACTACCCCCAGCACGACCCCCTACACTACACAAGCACCACTGCACTACCTTAAACCCTAAAACACTACCCCCAGCACGACCCCCTACACTGCCCGAACACCACTGCACTGCCCTAAACCCTGAAACACCAGCCCCTGCATGACCCTCTACACTGCCCGAACACCACTGCACTGCCCTAAACCCTGAAACACCACCCCTAGCACGACCCCCTACACTGCCCGAACACCACTGCACTGCCCTAAAGCCTGAAACACCACCCCTTCACGACCCCTACACTGCCCGAACACCACTGCACTGCTCTAAACCTTGAAACACCAGCCCCTGCACGACCCCCTACACTGCCCGAACACCACTGCACTACCCTTAACCCTGAAACATCACCCCCAGCACGACCCCCTACACTGCCCGAGCACCACTGCACTGCCCTAAACCCTGAAACACCAGCCCCAGCACGACCCCCTACACTGCCCGAACACCACTGCACTGCCCTAAACCCTGAAACACCAGCCCCAGCACGACCGCCTACACTGCCCGAACACCACTGCACTGCCCTAAACCCTGAAACACCAGCCCCAGCACGACCCCCTACACTGCCCGAACACCACTGCACTGCCCTAAACAGTGAAACACCAGCCTCAGCACGACCCCCTACACTGCCTGAACACCACTGCACTGAACCCTGAAACACCAGCCCCAGAATAACACCCTACACTGCCCGAACACCACTGCACTGCCCTAAACCCCTGAAACACCACCCCGTGCATGACCCCCTACACTGCCCGAACACCACTGCACTGCCCTAAACCCTGAAACACCACCCCCAGCGCGACCCCCTACACTGCCCGAACACCACTGCACTGCCCAAAACCCTGAAACACCACCCCCTGCACAACCCCCTACACTGCTCAAACACTACTGCACTGCCCTAAACCCAGAAACACCATCCCCAGCACGACCCCCTATACTGCACGAACACCACTGCACTGCCCTAAGCCCTGAAACACTACCCCCAGCAAGACCCCCTACACTGCCCGAACACCACTGCACTGCCCTAAACCCTGAAACATCACCCCCAGCAAGACCCCCTACACTGCCCGAACACCACTGCCCTAAACCCTGAAACCCCACCCCCAGCATGACCCCCTACACTGCCAGAACACCACAGCACTGCCCTAAACCCTGAAACACCACCCCCTGCACGACCCCCTACACTGCCCGAACACTACTGCACTGCCCTAAACCCTGAAACACCACCCCCAGCACGACCCCCTACACTGCACGAACACCACTGCACCGCCCTAAACCCTGAAACACTACCCCCAGCAAGACCCCCTACACTGCCCGAACACCACTGCCCTAAACCCTGAAACATCACCCCCAGCAAGACACCCTACACTGCCCGAACACCACTGCCCTAAACCCTGAAACACCACCCCCAGCAAGACCCCTACACTGCCCGAACACCACTGCACTGCCCTAAACCCTGAAACACCACCCCCAGCAAGACCCCCTACACTGCCCGAACACTACTGCACTGCCCTAAACCCTGAAACACCACCCCCAGCACGACCCCCTACACTGCCCGAACACCAATGCACTACCCTAAACCATAAAACACTACCCCCAGCAGTACTCCCTACGCTACCCAAACACCACTGCACTACCCTAAACCCTAAAACACTACCCCCAGCAGTACCCCTACACTACCCAAACACCATTGCACTACCCTAAACCCTAAAACACTACCCCCAGCAGTATCCCCTACACTACCCAAACACCACTGCACTACCCTAAACCCTAAAACCCTAAACCACTCCCCCCAGCACGACTCCCTACACTACCCAAACACCACTGCACTACCCTAAACCCTAAATCTACCCCCAGCATGACCCCTACACTACACAAACACCACTGCACTACCCTAAACCCTAAATCTACCCCCAGCATGACCCCCCTACACTACACAAACACCACTGCACTACCCTAAACCCTAAAACACTACCCCCAGCACGACCCTCTTCACTACCTAAACACAACTGCACAATTTGTTACAGGCGTTGCAACGCAGCCCTGTGGTGCTTACTGGAAGTACCTGGTGGGCTAGTTGGGCCCCAGGGACTCTCAGGATTCAAGGTGACCTAATCCCCCAACTTAAAACGAACCACGGGACGCGTTTGCACAGTGGTGAAGGGAGGGGCGGGGCCTCAGGTGACATGTGCGCAAACACGCCCTGTGGTGCATTTTAAGTTGGGGAGTTAATTCCCTTTGAATCCTGGGGGCCAACTAGCCCACCAGGTACCTTTAGTAAGCACAACAGAGTTGCGTTGCAGAGAGGTGAAAAAAGGTGCGTGGCCTCGGAACGCCTCCCTGCAACTCAGCTCTGTGGTCCTAACTGTAGGTACCTGGGGGCTAGTTGGGTCCCAGGGACCCTCAGGATTCAAGGGGACTTAATCCCGCAACTTAAAACGCGCCACAGGGCGCGTTTGCACACATGTCACCTCAGGCCCACCCCTCCCTTCACCACTGTGCAAACGTGCACTGGCTCTGGTTAGTCAGAGTCAGTTACCACCAGTACCCGTCTGAAAAAGTTGTGGGCACAGGATGATTTTGCAACAAGGCCTCTTTCTGCTCCTCTGTTGGTTCTTTCTGCACATCTTTTGCTTCTTTCTGTGCGTTTTTTCTTCTTTCTTCACATGTCCTACCTCTGTTGGCATAGTTAGAAACTAGCATTTAAAAAACCTTTGAAATTCACTGAAAAAAACATAACTTTCAGGCACGTTATAGTTAGAAATTAGCATTTAAAAACCTTTGAAATTCACTGAAAAAACCATAGGTTTCAGGCACGTTATAGTTAGAAATTAGCATTTAAAAAACCTTTGAAATTCACTGAAAAAACCATAGGTTTCAGACACGTTATAGTTAGAAATTAGCATTTAAAAAACCTTTGAAATTCACTGAAAAAACCATAGGTTTTAGGGACAGTTATAGTTAGTTGGACATTGCACTCGTACAAAACCCGTGAAATTCCCCTGTTATAGTTAGTTCAGCTAACTATAACTCGCGCCCCGCAATGCACTGCTGATGACGTCACATATTACATCACTCATGACATGGTCAGTGACATCACTGATGACATCACTGATGACATCTCAAATGACATCACTGATGACATCATCCATGTGATAATTTCATGCATCTTCTCACACCCTAATATAACTTTTGATACACCCACTCTAAATTACAGACTGCCATTCTCAAAACCATAGACACTCCAACACCAAAAACTACATACCCACTCACTGATTCTTAGGTCTACACACACATCCACTCACTCACCTGTACAGTCACTCATACTTACAGTCACTCAGTACAGGACTATCATATGCACTCATACACCTATATAAACACTCACACACCGCCACTCATCCATAGAGGTACTCACACACCTAGTCAGTCATGCAAAAAATTAATCACACACCCATTTACTCACCTATACAGTTATACACACACCAGCTCACTTACTCATACAAATACTAGCACATTCTTACGCTCTTATACAATAACTGATACAAGCACACACGCATCCATACAGCCACTCTCACAATAACACACTCTCACTTATAGCCATTTAAATACTCTAACACACATATATACTGCCTTTTACATATGTAGTTACTTGCACATGTACCACTGAGATATACATTCACTCACTAACACACCCATACACACACTCACCCACCCAAGCAGTCCATCACAGATGCACTCTTGAAATCATGCACCCAGTGACTCTCCCACTCACACATCTATGTATAGAGTCACACACACCCCACCCACACAAACACTCAGGCAGCCATACAGATACTCAGAGAACCAATCAATAACCCATATAGACACTCATGTAGCTATTCGCAAATCCATGCATCCACTTACACACCAACAAACAGACGGATACAGACATTCACACAGTTTAGTCACTAACCCATGCATTCAGTAAGATACGTTTAATCACTCACTTGTAGAGTCAGTCACTCACGTACTAAATCATCCATTCAGACACTTATACACCCACTCATTCTTAAATACGCCTTTCCCTATATATATTAAACATATTTAAACTTTACAGAAACACACAGTCACTGGATGATGCCATCAGTGATGTCATCAGTGATGTCATTTGAGATGTCATCAGTGATGTCATCAGTGATGTCACTGACCATGTCATGAGTGATGTAATATGTGACGTCATCAGCAGTGCATTGCGGGGCGCGAGTTATAGTTAGCTGAACTAACTATAACAGGGGAATTTCACGGGTTTTGTACGAGTGCAATGTCCAACTAACTATAACTGTCCCTAAAACCTATGGTTTTTTCAGTGAATTTCAAAGGTTTTTTAAATGCTAATTTCTAACTATAACGTGTCTGAAACCTATGGTTTTTTCAGTGAATTTCAAAGGTTTTTTAAATGCTAATTTCTAACTATAACGTGCCTGAAACCTATGGTTTTTTCAGTGAATATATATATATATATTACTCCAACCTTCGTTTCAATTCAAATTCCCCTCTCCGTAGGAAAAATGAATGCGAACTCCAAATTCCTGGTGCAACGAAGTGGTTTATTTCGCCCTAACACCGCCATGACGCGTTTCGGCCTGAACAGGCCTTGATCACATGACGTGACAGCAGAGAACATTTGCATATTTAAAGTGCTAAGTGCATACACACGTGATTTGTGACTATCATAAACAGAGAAGGCATACTTTTCAGAGCAAAATGCTTTGTTTTCATCTCTACAACTAGAAATAAAAAGCATAGTCACATTTGATACATAAATAATTAAACAATTAAAATAATTATTTAAACACTTATTTAAAATATCGGTTAAGAACAGTTGTGTGTTTATGCTGCAACACAAATATGTGCAGATATATGTTGTTTACATATCGAAGGAGATGTAATTCATTTCAATACCCAATCTACTGAGTTTCAATACTCTCTCCCTTGGGGACATGTCTCATAGTGTTTATTCTCTATTGATTAGACTACCCCTGTTCTTACTGGCTATGCTTACAATAAATAAAGCCCAAGTGGGCCTAACCATATCACTTCTCTTTATATAATCTGTATTCAAAAGTGCTTAAGTGCAATAAGTGCCACCACAATGAACTTTCCTGTTCATAAAGTGCTAAGAGTGCTTGAATATGAATATATATATAAAAAAAGTTTTTTTCTCTTTTTTTTGAAACAATTAAAAAATGTTGTTAACATTTTGTGGGACTCAGCGAATTGCTTGTAAGGGACATGTGTATCTAGTATGCAATATACATTATAGTGTTGTAGGATTAAATACATGTAAAAAAATCCTCACTCGAATTATGGCCCTGTGGAGTTTTGGTGTCTAGTTCAATTATATAGCGTGTTTCAAGTTTCCTTAATAACGCTTCCCGGTTGCCGCCACGTCTTAGAACGGGAACTGCATCCACTACAAAATATTTAATGTGTTCTAAGTTGTTGTTGTGGATGTCTTTAAAGTGCCTTGCAACCGGATAAGCTGGATCTGAGTTCGTAATTGCCCTTAAATGCTGGAGTATTCTTTTGTGGACCTGCAGTTTTGTGCTGCCCACGTACTGTAGCCCACACGAACACTCCAAAACATAAATTGCATACTCCGTTTTGCACATGAGCAATTTTTTGATGGTAATCGGTTCTTCCTTGAATGGAGTTTTGTAGGTCGTTTTGTTGATTCCAAACCTACATGCGCGGCAGGTCGTGCATTTAACGAACCCCTTCCTAGATGACAGCCAATTAGTTGTTGTTTTAACCTCTGGGCTACTGCTCACTAGGGCATCTTTCATGGAACTCGCCTTCCTGAATGTAATGTTTGGGTTTTCAGGCAGATTGTCTCCAAGTACTGGATCACTTAAGACTATGGGCCAATTCTTATTAATAATCTTACGTAACAAACTATGTTGTTTGTTAAATGTAAGGATTAGTCTGGTGTTTTGCTCTTGATGTTGTATAGCCGATTTCTTGGGCATGGTAGGGGCAGACTTGACTAATAGATCTGGACCTGTTTAAAGCTCTAGGTTAGTCTAATGGCACTGTCTATTATTTTTTCTGAATATCCTCTGGTCATAAATCTAGTTTTACTATCTGTCTGAGCCTGCACTAAGTCTATGTCATTGCTGCAGATCCTCCTGATTCTCAGCATTTCCCCATAGGGGATGCTGTGTATTAGATGTTTAGGGTGGTAGCTCGTGGTGTGCAATAGAGTGTTCCCTGCTGTCTTTTTCCGATGTAGTTTGGTTTCAATTTTGCAGTCTGCTATGTATATCTCTACATCTAGGAAACACACTATATATATATATATTTGTTTAGGAAATATGTTTAGGTAGTGTATGTTTAGGTTAAGTTGTCTTGTCCTGTCTCCACATGTGCCATGAGGGGGTGGGGGTTGATGTTTTATATATGTTGTTATGTGTATAGGTTAAGCTAAGGACATTAGATTAGTGTTTAGTATAATTAGCATGAATTAGAATATTGTAGGTTAGGATAGTATTTTACATGTAGGTTTAGCCTAGGTACTTGATTGTTTAGTAATTTCTGGCGTCTATAATGTTTAATGTGAATCAGAGAACTTTTGGTAGTATTTTGATACATCTGATTCATTTCTAAAAATGTTTTTTGGATCAAACATGTGATTAACGTCATTTCTAGGGACAGGCTACTGTCATACTGCTGATTGATTGGGATTAACAGACATGCATGACATGTAGGATAGAAATGGTAAGTTCTGCCAATGCATAGGGATATTTTGCTAAATAAGTTGGCATCTTCAAAATTTTGTCTGACTTGAAAAACACAGTAGGTAATGTAGGCAATGAGCTCCCACAGTGTTGTTTGCCTGATGTAGGTATGTTGGGAGGTTCTAAGTTGCCCGCGTCTTGAACTATGACAATCACTACATTTGCCTCTCACAATAAAGATACGTTTATCAATGTTTGACATTTTTTGACATTGTACTTTGTGTTGGACTTGTTTGTATATAACTTTGATGAGACATTGCATTGACAGTTCATCAATGTAGTGTACCACTATTTTTTGTAGTCAATGTATGTGAGCCATTTGTGCATATTTACAACCACAGTGGTGGAGGCCAGCATTAGGGCAAGAAGTCAAATGCTGCGTTCCTTCACTATGTAAGCACAGGACTGTGCCGTTGTTCAGACATTACAGCGCTGCACTGCTTTTCTCCATGGATTTGTGTAATATATCGATGCATAGCGCAAATGCAGGCACACTTGCACCATAATGCAAGGGGACCTGCGTTGCGGAAATGTTTGATCATGTGCAAAAAGGTGCCCCTTCTTGCACATATAGTGACAGTCATGGTGTTTTGCTGTCTGTATGTGTCCAGCAAAATGCTGTTCAACTAGGTATATCAACAAAAGTTTTATTTACACAGCATTTCTCCTTGTTCTGCAACATTTGTTCATCATCCTTGGGAATATGGTGAATATTCTATCTTAAAATGTGTTTTGGCTGAACACCCATCACAACACCCATTGCCCTCCACATTGACACTAAGTATAGGGTCAAAGTGTGCCTCATTAGCAAGGCAAGGTTAAGCCACTTCAAGTGGCTTTAAACTGACTTGATTAGTGATCCAAGGCCCTATCAACACCTGAACATTGGAAAAAGTGAGGTTCCAGTGGCAATGGTGCCTTGGAAATTTGACCCACTGTGTCATTCACATACATTCTGTCATCTCACTGCCTATCAAGGACACAGACTCAGCAGACCCCATTTCTGAGAATGTCCTCTGCATTTGTTGTACTAGCTACACTGCTTAGGCATTGTTGACACCTCTCCAGTTTGATGGTCACAGACAACACACATCAGACAAATGAAAGTGCATTTGTTTACATGTACAAAGTAGAAATTGTCACACCAGACAAGTTCTTTTGACAACAACCCCAAAATTGTGTACATAGCCAAGGGATGGCCAGGCAGAGTCCTTGTGGGGGAACATGTCATGAGATATGTCGAGGAATCTGAAATCTTCAGTCAGGAGGATGATTGCAGTGTCATTGAGGATCAATGGCTACATTGACAGCCCATAAAATGTCTAAGGTGACCCTAGCATGGTCAATATGAGGACAGTGATGGTGATGTTCAGAGGCATGATGTTAAGCGCAAGGCTAATCAGAAACTGGCCATTTGACACAAATGAATGCTGCCGCTGGCTTCTCCTTATGAGAGATGTTTCATCCACATCTTCCTCCTCTGATTGTGTGGTGTCTCCCGTGAGGGTGATGTTGGATTTGCGGCAGCCCAGGGAGACACAGGCACATCAAAAACAGAAAATGTGGATGCTGTAGGTGCAGCAGCATTCATCTATACTAACAGATGAGGCAACACTGCAGCAAGGATGAGCTGCAGTGCTTGCAGGACCCCAGCAACTTCATGGTGGTAGGCAGCCATGTCAGTCAAGTGGGAATCCTGCTTCCGCCTCATGTTCCCCAAGATCGAGCTCATTGCCCCCAACTCTTTGGCCACATCGCTGGTGCCACATTGGCAGGACAGTTGGTGTTGCCTCTGTGTCATGACACCAGCGATGTTAGCCAGGGACTGCTGGAGCCCACGGAGCAGGCTGTAGGTGCCTCTGATTGCAGCTGAGTGGTCCCTATTGGGACTGAGGCACCTACGGATCCCCTTGAGTTTGGCTGCCAGGGTCTCCAACCCCACCCACACCTGGTCTGCCATCTCACACTGGAGTCCTACCGCACGGCACTGAAATTGTATCTGTGGGTCCTCAGAGTCCAGATTTACGGCAGTGGTGGTAGGTGGTGCCTGCTGGATGTTTGGCAGGGCATGTGGAGACTCCACAATGCTGGATCTCCCCGGGTCCGGAGATGGGCCGTCTATGGAGTCGAGCAGCTTTTGGAGGGTGTCATGGTAAAAGGGTTGTGAGTTTTTCATCCATATCTTCATCATCGTTAAAGAGTGGGATAGGCAGCTGATCAGGTGGTAGGGTTTCATCCTCTGCAATGTAAAGGCCAGATACTGTTGTATGTGTCTGTTAGATGTAACCATGTGTTTTTGCATTCGACAATCAGAGTGCATGACACTTTCCATTCATCTGTGTTATATGGTACACCTGTGACACACAACTTTGTATATCAGTGAACAATTTCCATGAATGTTACATTTAGGTTGTTCATTGATTTGCCCTGTATGCCAACAGTGAGGGTCATATTTATAATCCCCATACTGCCACTGTTGCGTCATCTTTTCAGACCTTCCTTTGGTGCTGGTTGCTTCACCTTATTTACAATGCAGCATTAAGCTACTTCACGTGGCTGGGTATAAGGCACCCTTACATACTCCAGGTTGCGTATAAGTGTTGGCCATTGAGTTTTGAGGTGGGCATTCCACTACACCCCCCATTGATGTTGCCACTGCCACCTATTTACATGTGTAGCATAATGAGAAGGCCACTCATGCACTTGAGCCCTGGGATACAGTGGTTTCCACGTGGAAAAGACAAGGTGATGTGTTCTGATTCTCCAAATCTTAGATGTATCTATGTGTTTTAAGGTGTGCAGCACACATTGAAACAGGTCAATCCCACAAAGGAATGTTTGTGTGCAGGGAGGAACATATTCCTGTTCATTAACAATCCTTCCCTCTACCTAGACACCCTTGTACTTTGGTGCAAGGGTGCCTTTGTTGATGCAAGGTAGCTTCGATACCAACAGGTACAATTGCAAACACAGGGGTACAGCTTAAATTTGAAAATCTACTCAACCCAGATTTTTCATTATGGTGAAGCATGAAGTTAGCAATTTAAACTCAAACACAGACTTTGCCTTTCTGTGGTTAAGCTATTACATAGTGGCTACATCCTAACCATGTTTTAAATGGTAATCACTGACATCCTTTGTAATGCATTGTTTTTAGTGTAGGTGTCAAGCAGGATGTGAGTCAGCCTAGGTATGTCTTCTGAACACGTGTATGTGTCCATTGATCCCTCTGTGTGTTTAAGGCTGAGGTCAGGACAAACAACTGACTGCCACTTAGTTTTGTGACCATGTTGATGAGTGTTTTATCATGTGGCTACTACTCTTGCTTATTTTGTAGCTTCCCACAACTGGAAGATGTTGCAATCTGTTAGAAGGTGACATGTATCATGCAGCACCCCAAGGGATGCCTTTCTTGAGTTGATTGTGTGATTCCACAACATATACTCCTTAGACCAGATTTTGAATAGACATGGTGCCGTAACAAATTAAAGTGTTCAAGCCAGCATGTCTTTACAGACACGGGACGGGGCCAGAGTAAAGATGTGTGTGCCCTCCCCTTGTGTTTTCCACAGCAGTGACAATGATGGCTTAATGTAAGCAGGAGGATACAGGTCTTTGTGGCAGTCTTGAAGGATTGGTGCATTGTTGCTCAGCAGACCTTTGTTGAACAGCACAGGGGTGAGCACATGGATGATACATACTGCAGTGCACATGGTCCTTCGAAGCATTTGTTACAGGAAGAATGTTTATAGACATCAGTAGCTATTCATTTTCTCCCAGCCATGGTTGACTTTACCTAAGACCCATATTCCATGCATGTCAATATGTGTCATTGACCACCAAACCCAGTACCATGAATACAATGACATATTGCCGACTGAACATCACATGAAGCAACTTTCATGCAGATAAATGCATTTTGAGGAATAATAGCAAGGCAGCGTGTAGCCAAGTAACGTGAATTAATGCAACATTGTGAATAAGGCCCCTTTCTCACCATTCACTTACCATGAAAGGAACAGGGAATGTGTGGTTCACTGAGCATTGCATACACAACAGGCATGTTGATATTTAAATGAACCCATTCCTATAATGCTGAGGCAGTGAACAATACTTAAAAATGCAGAACACGTGTGCAAACATTGAATGCACCTTGCACCTCCATTATGTAATTTATAATCATTATGGAATGTGCCCATCAGCAACGCAAGGTGATTGCAAGAGATGTGCAGCTTTTCATGTAAACAACAAGGGTGAGTCAACTTCAAAAAGTTCTATCCAACATTTTTTGATGTGGTTATGAGTGCTGCATTCAGCTGCACACATCAAAGCAGCATATAAGTGATTACTATTGCTTGTGGCATATTTCAAAGCCACTATCGTCACAAGACCATCACTCTTTTTAACTTTACTGTGGGGAAACCGTGCTTCACAATATTTACAAAGCAATGTTGACCCACTTGATGTGGCTTTGAAACACCTGTTAATGAGGCACTCTGTCACACTGTACTTGGGGGCATATGTACAAGGCTGTGATGGAGCGTAGCATTAGCCTTCTTGGCTTAACACCGCGCTCAGTCACTTCTGAAACGCAGGTCAGAACTGCATTTTCAACAATACGGTGCAGCATGGCATTTCACCCTGCGCTGGTGCAAAATGTAGCTGCCCAGCACCAATGCATACACTCTTGCATCATTGTTCACGAGTGCCTGTGTTGGCGCTAGGCAGCTACATTTATCGCCAGTGGAGGGTGAAACACAGGACTGTGACTTATTGTGTACATATGGCACAGCCCTGCTTTTCAAAAGTGGCAGAGCACTGCATTAAGCCAAGAAGGCTAATGCCGCACTCCGTCACTTTTATTGTAAATATGCCCCAAAGTTAGAAGACATATGACTGGTCCGTTGACATTGTATGTATGCATGCGTGCTTGACTACTAGGCCCTTACACCACCGTTATGTGACTTTTAAGGTATTTGTAAATGATACCAACAGCTCAAGGGACATGTGACTGAACCCCTTTATCTATGTAGCTAGCATTTGATCTGCACGCAGTGTGGGTGGGCAATGAGACATAGGTAGATGGACGGAAACAACATTACTCACACCCCACCCATGTTACTGGTTGTTACCCTGTGGCTGATGTAGTTGGTCATAGTCAGCACTATCCTGTCCCTCTACTCCAACCACCAACACCTCACAGATAACTGCAGACACCTGTTCCTCCAAGGCATCATGCTTCTTGTGTGGCACTGGACTCCCACCTCTGGTATGCAGTGCTGCCTGTCGATTGCTGGCCAGTTTCTGCTTAGTCTTGCTCTTGGCATCATACCAGCACTTTTTACAGTCGGTCACCGTCGTGTTGACTTCTACTACGGAGTTCACCGTGCTGACAATGGGCTGCCAAATGGCATTTATGGTCCCCAATGACACCTTGGAGCTGACGAAAAGCTGGTATTGATTCTCCATCACCTCCGCAATCAGGATCACATTTTCCTCCTGACTGAATCTGGTTTTCCTTTTCCTCTTCCCCTGGGACTCTGGCTGGTCATCCTGGCTGTTGGGGGGTGTTAGAGGGTTGTTGTCTGGTGCTGAACTGGGTCCAGGCAGCTCCATTTGGCATTCAGGTGTATTATATTTTTTGTGAGTTTGAGGCATTTTTTTGTATTTTTTTCCCGCCAGACGCAAAAAACGTGATGTCTGGCTGCCTAACGTGAGTTTTCTTGCCGCTAATTGCCTGGCCGTCACGTTTTTCACGCTAGCGTCAAGATTTTTATCGCCATGACACTCGGGTTAGCAGTAACTTTTGCTGCCACTAGCTGATCCTAACGCCATGTAACAACATATTGTAAATACGTCGCAAACATGGTGATGGATTTCGGTGATAGACAGCCGTAGAAAAATTGTCTCTAAGCAACGTCAAAACTGCTTAAAAGCAATTCCTGTAAATATACCCCACAGTTTTTTGTGCAGCATTACATCAACTGAAGAGAGAGTAGAACTGTGCCAAAAGCTCCCACCGTGTTCAAGTGCTGAAGCCATGAATCAAAAACAGGACTTCTTGTGCTAATGGATTGGAAGCAGCCGGTCACTATCACTCCTTAGGTGGGCCACCTGGCACAGCAAAATCAGGGATAGGAAAGTGTGCAGTACAGAAATCA
Source organism: Calotriton arnoldi (assembly GCA_963921515.1). Taxonomy (NCBI): domain Eukaryota; kingdom Metazoa; phylum Chordata; class Amphibia; order Caudata; family Salamandridae; genus Calotriton; species Calotriton arnoldi. The sequence continues at coordinate 679,774 of CAWUFW010006297.1, forward strand.
TTGTTGTTGGTATACCAGGGAGAGTGTTTTGCATACCGTAGAGTATGTTTCATTTGTCCTGTGAAATTGTTACAAATTTATAAAGTGAAACACAGAAAGAGGAAGAAAGCACAATGCAATGAAAAAATAAGACAACGTCTCATGGAATTCCTGAATTTTGCATTAAATTACATGAATTCTTTCCAATTCACGGGTGTACATTTTCACACAATTTATGCCAAATGGAATTTAAGTAGAAAGTCTCCTGGGGAGCAGTAAGAACACAAGAGAAATTTTCTCTACAAACCAGTCTCTGCTGGTTTTCAACACATTCAATGCTCACATGTTTGATTTTCACGTGAGACACTAGCCTAGGAAAGTTCACGCAAAATGGGTAATTTCACAACTTTTATGTGAAATTTTGAGAAAACCTTTGTGATCAAGCTGGACTATGCTAATGCAGTACCTAGTTAGAAAATTTCAAATAGTCCAAAATGCTGCACTCCGCCTTACACTCAATCTCCCAAGATGGTGATCCAGCGCGGCTAATATAAATTTCTCCTTAGGACACCAATCCAGGTAAAACACTCACGTCAATTAAACCATATGTCGGTGGGGCCCATGACACCGCATATCATACATTCATTCTTTCACTGGATTACACACCAAGGAGAAATGTGTTGCTGGAATGAACGGGATACCTTTGTTAAATTTGACAGAATAATACCTCAGACATCATATACATCACTTTGATCCTGTCAGTTCTAAATATCAAGGTATTCCGCTCTTTGGTCGATGGACCAACTGGTAGAATAAGTTGATGGTGATTAAGACCAGCTCAATCACTCTTAAAACCTTTAACCTTTAACCTTATTAATGAACTAAAGAACCACAGACTCATTTTAAGTTAGAATGAAATTTTATCTAATTTCTCAATTGCACGGGTGAGATTCTTTGTTTATTAATCACTTTTAATACATTAATAACATTTATATGAAAAGTTTAATAAAGAATAGAAAATTATGCATTACCCATTTAGATGCAGATAGGAATGGTTCACCAAAAAGAAGATAAACCGCAGATCACAGAATAGAACTCCCAAACTGACTGACTGTCCCGCTAAATGCCTCCTCGATCAGACCTCCCTTACAGATTTCCCGCAACGATCTCGTTCCTTCCCCAGTCAAGTTCGAAGTCCAAAATGACAGAGTCCTTTCGTAATATTGAGGTGGAAAAATGGAAAATGGAAAAAATGGTATGGCAAGAAATCACCCACGGCAGCAGTAGCATCAATAGCAGCGGCCACAGCAGCAGCAAAAGGAGCAACCCACCTCACATAGGAGTAGACCCTCTTATACCCTACTTTCTAGCTTACTACACACAAAAAGTTGCAATCCTTAGGGGCAAGAATCATGCTAATTGGTCCATTTGAGGGGTGGTGATGGTCACCTCATCGCCCTCCTTGTTCAAACTGGTTTTGGGGACAGTTAAACATACAATGAGTCTCATGACATCTGGGTTAAAAGCAGTCCAATTTGTCCATTCATTTTGTTGCAATCTCGATGGTCACATTTTAGTTAGTCCATTGTTGCTAAGTACTTTTCTCTTCCATTCCCACGAATATGTGCTGAGTCTTTTCTTGGCACCCTCCTTATGGTAGGTCAGTACGACCTTGACATCTCTCACTCCGTGCACAGGCCGCACCCACGTGATTTAGTTTCTTTATTTCTTCTGCCCAGAGGCCATCTTTGGCTGCTCACGTGACCTCATCTGCCTCGGCAGCCATTTTCGCAGCATGGCCTAACAGGCCCGAACGAACTATCATAAGAACAAACACAACCAAAATTAAACAAAGAAAATAAGCCTTTCTGTTTACCACCCACCATTCTAAAGACCTGTGTTAGGTGTTACCTAGCAGAAGCAACATTTAAAGCCATTTTACTTACCATCTGCATTCTTTGCCACAATACAAATCTACTACATAGCATAAATCATGCGATTTTACTCTAATAAGTGCGCAAATCACAATATTAGGGTTAATCAATTCCACAATTGTAAATAAATTAGGTTTTGCACAAATTTGCGGGTTACCCTTATATAGTGTTTACTAAAAGTGCATTTGTTGGTTATTTCATGCTCCTTCAAACAATTAGTATTGTTAAAAGTTCATTAATTTTCCAAGGGGGGGGGGTACAAATTATTTTATTTACCCTGCTCCATCAATGGGCACATATCTCTCGGCACTTGAGTGATCTGCATTGGCTCCCTGTGAACAAGCATATTTTGTTCTAAATCCTGCTCCTAATGTACAGAGCTCTGCACCACACTGGCCCAAGATATCTGTCCACTCGGATACTACGATACTGCCCAAAGAGAAACCTGCATTCATTGAATGGACACTTGGCCACAGTCCCAAGAGTCCGCCTTTCAAAAGGTGGAGGCCTGTCTTTTTCCTACTTGGGCCCTTGGGCATGGAACAAACACATCTTAGACCTACAACAAATCGACGTTGATGGTCAGTTTAAAAAGAAACTAAAAATTTGGCTTTTCACTCATTAGTCAGCTGGCATCCCTTCTGTTCATTAAGTGTGAATAGCGCTGGGACACCCTTTTGAACAACTGTACGCTGTATAAATCCTGTTTCATTCATTCATTCATTCATTTATTCATTAATCCATTCATTTATTCATTCATTCAATCATTGAGAATTCGACTCACATGCCTCTGCATCATATTGACATACCAGAGAGGACCATCATGCTTTTGAGTAAAACAAACAAAGATGGATTGCATGAAATAATCTCATCAACTAGTAATCACGCTGGATCACAATCCAGTCCATCTTTTGGCACATTAAGGTACCATAGTGTAAGTGACCATATGCAAATCAAACTTGGTCCTCCTCCAATAGGAATGGAACTGATTGAACAGCCATGCCAGGCCACTCTCAGTGGGGAACACAGACAACCAAAGACGCGCTCTGGCCTATTTAGACCTCGCCAGTAGGATGCAGCTGGAGTCCAATAGACCAGTGATCATGCAACCCACATCTGGCATGCCTGTCACACTTTGGGTGTCGACTGAGAAAAATATATTAAGTGATGGGTGGATTGTTTTAATTAATTTCAGCCACTTGCAATTGCTACATTAGTCCATGAATTATGCCCACCATCTTCATTTACCATCTTCAGGCTGTAAGCACATTGCAGTCAGAGCTTTGGATCCTGCCTGGGCTATGCAAATTTCTTCTATATATATCCTCCAAAATATCATTTGCAAAAGATCCATGGCATCCAAAAGACAGCAGCATGTGTGCTTTTAGACCCCCCCCCATGTGCATCTTACTCCACGCCCTTGTTTCAGAACTTGCATTGGCACCCTATGCCTCAGCAAGTGCAGTTTAAAATATTTTATATGGTACACAAGATCATGCATATTCATTGTAATGAATTTATCAGTATTCATACAAGAACCTTAACTTTTTTTTATAAATTATCTAGTTAAGAAATGAAGAGCAGAGTGACCTACTTTCTGGAAACTTTGCAACAAGACTGTAGAATTCTCTTCCAGATGTTTTCAGATAGGAGATTATCACAAAACTTGGGCATTTTGTCAAGTTGAACAGTTGCACTTCTGGGAACCATTGATGATAATGTGTATAATAAATTATTTTAACATAACATAATATTCCACCTCAGACAGGAACCATTCATATGCACATAAGTCTTGATGCTGCTCCAATAGCAACAGCCTACCAAAACTGCCAGATCAGGTCCTCTCTGACTATGAACACAAGCACTCCAGACCTCAGTGGGCAAATAAGTATAACATTGTCTGAAATGTTAGCCAGAGACATTACTAGTGGCTGAGGTTAATTCAAGCATTCCTTCCAACACCTTGTTGTTTGTTGCATCATGTGCTTGAGAGAGGTACCCACTTAATGAAAGTCCACCTTAAGCTAAGGCATACATCAGAAGACATAGACATATTGACCACAATAATGCTAAGGTTGTTGGAAATATGTCAAGAATGAGCAGTCCATGGTCACCATATTTCCTATGAAGCCCAAAATACCTAAAGAGGGCAACAATATGCCAGGGCCATCAAAGTGCCCTGAAAGGCCAAAATATGCTAATACAGCCTGTCAGTGCTTGTAAAGTGTTTATAAAATCCACATTATGCTATTTCAGTGTTGTGGAGAATGTATCCAGCCTCCTGCAGCCCTGTTCTGCTACATCTTGCAGCTATCTCATACCAGAGAAATCCGAGCTCCAAAAAAGTGACTATCAGAAAATGTAGAATCGTTCACTGGATGCAGGAGCCAAAAGTATTCGGCAGGCAAGGGATCTTCCTTGGGCATGAATTTTGGCAGAAATATGCTGGCAGTGCCACCATGGCACCAACTGAGCATATTTTGAGTTGGCTCTCCGCCACCCTTTTCATGGTAGAGAGCCCGCCATGAAAAGGGTGGCGGAGAAGCAACAAAGGGGTCTCTAACTGGGCCCCCTGGTGCCTCTGGGCCTAAGGGTGCATGTAGGGAGGCACATGTAGTGCCCCTCTCAGTTTGCATCCCCAGTTCCTGCATGGTGTAGCATATATGCCACACTGTGCAGGAAGGTGCAGGTAGCACTCTGAGAGTGGTGTCTGCATGGTAGGCTGTTCTATGAGCCTACCAGACCGCTGCTGTCAGACCGCCTCAGGACTGCCTGCCAGACCAGGAATAAACTCCTGATATGGCAGGCAGTTGCACCAAGGACTTGGCGGTCCTACAGCTAAAACTTAAGACCAGGGGGGACATGGTTTTGTATCCGTCCACTTTCCATCGAGTTTGACCTTCATTCACGCTTAGGTACTGGTCAAATGCAACCGGATGGCCACTCATGGTGCTTAACACTTTTTTCTGCTACTTTTAGAATAAAACTTTAAAAAGTTTATCTCCAGTGGCCTTTTTGGGATTTTTGTCATTTAGATGTCAAATTACTCTCTATTTTTATTAATTGGAGTGGGATTTTTATTATGATGTGTTATTAACTTTTTTTGGTACATCTAAATTCTTTACAGATTACAGTTAGTGTGGTGTTTTTGTGTATATTTTCGATCTAAGTGAGTAAACTCTTTAACCTCCAATGTTAGCTCACAAGTCTCGCATAAAGCCCACTTATAGTGTCCAAAAAGTGGAGGTAAGCCCAGTTGTGCTCTTAGATCAGGGGCACGGGATCTTCAAAAGTTCCCTCTTCTCTTTATCACCAAGTCACGTCATTTTTTGTTTTTTTGTGGTTTTGACAGCCTTATATGAAAAAGAAAAAGATTGGTGCATATTCTTTAGATATATGACTTTGAATATACTAAATAATTATAATTGTCGTTGTGTGTTGTTTATTTAGGTGATGTGCTTTGGGAGTTTTGAACAATGATCAGTATAGGCCCACAATCTCCCAGTTTTTTGAAGAACATACATTGATCTTCTTATATAAGTGTGGCAATTCAACAAAGAAAAGAAATTGCGACACCTGACAGAACGCATTGTAGTTTGTAATATTAGATACCAAGGTTCTGAGGAACACAGGGCAACCCCATTGTTTTTTTAAGGCATTTTGAAAGTGAGTCATGACTTTCCTCAGTATTAATCTGTCTGAAGAAAAACATGGTGTGTTGTGGCCACACTGAGTACCTACAGTTCACTCATGTGGTGAGCTGACAAAAGACAGTACGTTGCATTTGTTCGGTTAGAGGACCATTTCCTACTGATGAGACAAGAGGTCCTTCTGAAGTGGAAGCCTGATCAGAGGACAGCTGTTCATGCCCAGGATGGTGTGGGTATCACACTCTCTTGGCCCATGCCGGAGCCTCCAGGATGTCTTGGACATGGCCATTCTTAACAATCTTCAGGAGATGAGGCAGGAGAGGTAGTCTCAGGGAGGTGTAGAGAAGTTCCTTGTTCCATTGAAGCTGAAATATTTCTCCTAACGAGTATTCTTGCGGATACTGCAATGTGTAAAACACTAGAAACTTTTCATCTCAACAGAGTTGAAAAGATTTAGGGTCTGATTTAGATCTTGGCAGAAGGGTTACTCCATCGCAACAGTGATGGATATCCCATCCGCCAAAATATAAATCCCATTAAAACCTATAGGATTTATATTTTTAACAGACGGTATATTCGTCACCGTTGCAATGGAGTATTTTGTCTACCAAGATATAAATCAGGACCTTCGTCAAGGTTGCCCCCACTGGTGGAAGACATCCTGTGCCTCTTTAGTATGGAGAGAGGCCACTTCTGATCTGCCAGACAACTTCCACTTAGCTGGAGTCCTCGTAATTCATGGACACTACCAGGTTGATGGCAACCAGAATGATGCCCTAGTAATAGAGTCACCTAATGAGAGCTGGGAGGTTAACACTGTTAAAGTTCATGTCATTCAGCCAGGTTTTTACTATCTCTTGCTTGTCGCTCTTGGTATGTGTAAGTTTCTGTAGAAGTAAGTGTGGTAGTGTGTGTATAACTGTATATGCAAGTAAATGGATGTTTGATACTTTGTTTGCATGTGTGACTATGTGTGTGAGTAACTCTATGGATGAGTGGCGGTGTGTAACAGGTTGTATAGGTGTATGAGTATATATGATGAGTGAGTACATGTATGAGTGACTGTATAGGGACTGTTGGTGAATGAGTGGATGTGTGTGTAGATCTTGGAATTACTGAATAGGTGTGTTGTAACTGGTATTGGTATGTCCATTGTTTTGAAAATGTTAGTTTGTATTTTTGAGTGTGTGTATCATTTGAGATGTCATCAGTGATGTCATGAGTGATGTCACTGACTATGTCATGAGTGATGTAATATGTGACGTCATCAGCAGTGCATTGCGGGCGCGTGAGTTATAGTTAGCTGAACTAACTATAACGGGGGAATTTCTATGGTTTTGTACGACTTAAATGTCCAACTAACTATAACGCCCCTGAAACCTATGTTTTTTTCTTTTAATATATATATATATATATATATATATATATATATATATATATCCACCAAATAGCTTACTGATTCGTGTAAGCACGAGCCACACCGATATATATATATATTACTCCAACCTTCGTTTCAATTCAAATTCCCCTCTCCGTAGGAAAAACGAGTGCGAACTCCAAATTCCTGGTGCAACAAAGTGGTTTATTTCGCCCTTACACCGCCATGACGAGTTTCGGCCTGAACAGGCCTTGATCACATGACGCGACAGCAGAGAACATTTGCATATTTAAAATGCTAAGTGCATACACACGTGATTTGTGACTATCATAGAAAGTGAAGGCATACTTTTCAGAGCAAAATGCTTTGTTTTCATCTCTACAACTAGAAATAAAGTGCATAGTCACATTTGATACATAAATAATTAAACAATTAAAATAATTATTTAAACACTTATTTAAAATATCGGTTAAGAACAGTTGTGTGTTTATGCTCAACACATATATGTGCAGATATATGTTGTTTACATATCGAAGGAGATGTAATTCATTTCAATCCCCAATCTACTGAGTTTCAATATTCTCTCCCTTGGGCACATGTCTAATAGTGTTTATTCTCTATTAATTAGACTCCCCCTGTTCTTACTGGCTATGCTTACGATAAATAAAGGCCAAGTGGGCCTACCCATATCACTTCTCCTTATATAATCTGTATTCAAAAGTGCTTTAGTGCAAAAAGTGCCACCACGATGAACTTTCCTGTTCATAAAGTGCTAAGAGTGCTTGAATATGAATATATTTAAAAAAAAAAGTTTTTTTCTCTTTTTTAAAAACAATTAAAAAATGTTGTTAACATTTTGTGGGACTCAGCGAATTGCTTGTAAGGGACATGTGTATCTAGTATGCAATATACATTATAGTGTTGTAGGATTAAAGACATGTAAAAAAATAGTCACTCGAATTATGGCCCTGTGGAGTTTTGGTGTCTAGTTCAATTATATAGCGTGTTTCAAGTTTCATTAATAACGCTTCCCGGTTGCCGCCACGTCTTAGGATGGGAACTGCATCCACTACAAAATATTTAAGGTGTTCTAGGTTGTTGTTGTGGATGTCTTTAAAGTGCCTTGCAACCGGATAAGCTGGATCTGAGTTCGTAATTGCCCTTAAATGCTGGAGTATTCTTTTGTGGACCTGCAGTTTTGTGCTGCCCACGTACTGTAGCCCACACGAGCACTCCAAAACATAAATTGCATACTCCGTTTTGCACGTGAACATTTTTTTGATCGTAATCGGTTCTTCCTTGAATGGAGTTTTGTAGGTCGTTTTGTTGATTCCAAACCTACATGCGCGGCAGGTCATGCATTTAACGAACACCTTCCTTGATGACAGCCAATTAGTTGTTGTTTTAACCTCTGGGCTACTGCTCACTAGGGCATCTTTCATGGAACTCGCCTTCCTGGATGTAATGTTTGGGTTTTCAGGCAGATTGTCTCCAAGTACTGGGTCACTTAAGACTATGGGCCAATTCTTATTAATAATCTTATGTAACAAACTATGTTGTTTGTTAAATGTAAGGATTAGTCTGGTGTTTTGCTCTTGATGTTGTATAGCCGATTTCTTGGGCAAGGTAGGGGCAGACTTGACAAATAGATCTGGACCTGTTTAAAGCTCTAGGTTAGTCTAATGGCACTGTCTATTATTTTTTCTGAATATCCTCTGGTCATAAATCTAGTTTTACTATCTGTCTGAGCCTGCACTAAGTCTATGTCATTGCTGCAGATCCTCCTGATTCTCAACATTTCCCCATAGGGGATGCTGTGTATTAGATGTTTAGGGTGGTAGCTCGTGGTGTGCAATGGAGTGTTCCCTGCTGTCTTTTTCCGATGTAGATTGGGTTCAATTTTGCAGTCTGCTATGTATATCTCTACATCTAGGAAACACACTATATATATATATATATTTGTTTAGGAAATATGTTTAGGTAGTGTATGTTTAGGTTAAGTTGTCTTGTCCTGTCTCCACATGTGCCATGAGGGGGTGGGGGTTGATGTTTTATATATGTTGTTATGTATATTGGTTAAGCTAAGGACATTAGATTAGTGTTTAGTATAATTAGCATGAATTAGAATATTGTAGGTTAGGATAGTATTTTTCATGTAGGTTTAGCCTAGGTACTTGATTGTTTAGTAATTTCTGGCGTCTATAATGTTTAATGTGAATCAGAGAACTTTTGGTAGTATTTTGATACATCTGATTCATTTCTAAAAATGTTTTTTGGATCAAACATGTGATTAACGTCATTTCTAGGGACAGGCTACTGTCATACTGCTGATTGATTTGGATTAACAGACATGCATGACATGTAGGATAGAAATGGTAAGTTCTGCCAATGCATAGGGATATTTTGCTAAATAAGTTGGCATCTTCAAAATTTCTCTGACTTGAAAAACACAGTAGGTAATGTAGGCAATGAGCTCCCACAGTGTTGTTTGCCTGATGTAGGTATGTTGAGAGGTTCTAAGTTGCCCGCGTCTTGAACTATGACAATCACTACATTTGCCTCTCACAATAAAGATACGTTTATCAATGTTTGACATTTTTTGACATTGTACTTTGTGTTGGACTTGTTTGTATATAACTTTGATGAGACATTGCATTGACAGTTCATCAGTGTAGTGTACCACTATTTTTTGTAGTCAATGTATGTGAGCCATTTGTGCATATTTACAACCACAGTGGTGTAGGCCAGCATTAGGGCAAGAAGTCAAATGCTGCGTTCCTTCACTATGTAAGCACAGGGCTGTGCCGTTGTTCAGACATTACAGCGCTGCACTGCTTTTCTCCATGGATGTGTGTAATATATTAATGCCTAGCGCAAATGCAGGCACACTTGCACCATAATGCAAGGGGACCTGCGTTGCGGAAATGTTTGATCATGTACAAAAAGGTGCCCCTTCTTGCACATACAGTGACAGTCATGGTGTTTTGCTGTCTGTATGTGTCCAGCAAAATGCTGTTCAACTAGGTATATCAACAAAAGTTTTATTTACACAGCATTTCTCCTTGTTCTGCAACATTTGTGCATCATCCTTGGGAATATGGTGAATATTGTATCTTAAAATGTGTTTTGGCTGAACACCCATCACAACACCCATTGCCCTCCACATTGACACTAAGTATAGGGTCAAAGTGTGCCTCATTAGCAAGGCAAGGTTAAGCCACTTCAAGTGGCTTTACACTGACTTGATTAGTCATCCAAGGCCCTATCAACACCTGAACATTGGGAAAAGTGAGGTTCCAGTGGCAATGGTGCCTTGGAAATTTGACCCACTGTGTCATTCACATACATTCTGTCATCTCACTGCCTATCAAGGACACAGACTCAGCAGACCCCATTTCTGAGAATGTCCTCTGCATTTGTTGTACTAGCTACACTGCTTAGGCATTGTTGACACCTCTCCAGTTTGATGGTCACAGACAACACACATCAGACAAATGAAAGTGCATTTGTTTACATGTACAAAGTAGAAATTGTCACACCAGACAAGTTCTTTTGACAACAACCCCAAAATTGTGTACATAGCCAGGGGATGGCCAGGCAGAGTCCTTGTGGGGGAACATGTCATGAGATATGTTGAGGAATCAGAAATCTTCAGTCAGGAGGATGATTGCAGTGTCATTGAGGATCAATGGCTACATTGACAGCCCATAAAATGTCTAAGGTGACCCTAGCATGGTCAATATGAGGACAGTGATGGTGATGTTCAGAGGCATGATGGTAAGCGCAAGGCTAATCAGAAACTGGCCATTTGACACAAATGAATGCTGCCGCTGGCTTCTCCATATGAGAGATGTTTCATCCACATCTTCCTCCTCTGATTGTGTGGTGTCTCCCGTGAGGGTGATGTTGGATTTGCGGCAGCCCAGGGAGACACAGGCACATCAAAAGCAGAAAATGTGGATGCTGAAGGTGCAGCAGCATTCATCTATACTAACAGATGAGGCAACACTACAGCAAGGATGAGCTGCAGTGCTTGCAGGACCCCAGCAACATCATGGTGGTAGGCAGCCATGTCAGTCAAGTGGGAATCCTGCTTCCCCCTCATTTTCTCCAAGATCTAGCTCATTGCCCCCAACTCTTTGGCCACATCGCTGGTGACACATTGGCAGGACAGTTGGTGTTGCCTCTGTGTCATGACACCAGCGATGTTAGCCAGGGACTGCTGGAGCCCACGGAGCAGGCTGTAGGTGCCTCTGATTGCAGCTGAGTGGTCCCTATTGAGACTGAGGCACCTACGTATCCCCTTGAGTTTGGCTGCCAGGGTCTCCAACCCACCCACACCTGGTCTGCCATCTCACACTGGAGTCCTACCGCACGGCACTGAAATTGTATCTGTGGGTCCTCAGAGTCCAAATTAACGGCAGTGGTGGTAGGTGGTGCCTGCTGGATGTTTGGCGGGGCATGTGGAGACTTCACAATGCTGGATCTCCCCGGGTCCGGAGATAGGCCGTCTATGGAGTCGAGCAGCTTTTGGAGGGTGTCATGGTCAATATCCATATCTTCATCATCGTTAAAGAGTGGGATAGGCTGCTGATCAGGTGGTAGGGTTTCATCCTCTGCAATGTAAAGGCCAGATACTGTTGTATGTGTCTGTTAGATGTAACCATGTTTTTTTGCATTCGACAATCAGAGTGCATGACACTTTCCATTCATCTGTGTTGTATGGTACACCTGTGACACGCAGCTTTGTATATCAGTGAACAATTTCCATGAATGTTACATTTAGGTTGTTCATTGATTTGCCCTGTATGCCAACAGTGAGGGTCATATTTATAATCCCCTACTGCCACTGTTGCGTCATCTTTTCAGACCTTCCTGTGGGGCTGGTTGCTTCACCTTATTTAGAATGCAGCATTAAGTTACTTCACGTGGCTGGGGATAAGGCACCCTTGCATATTCCAGGTTGCGTATAAGTGTTGGCCATTGAGTTTTGAGGTGGGCATTCCACTACACCCCCCATTGATGTTGCCACTGCCACCTATTTACATGTGTAGCATAATGAGAAGGCCACTCATGCACTTGATCCCTGGGATACAGTGGTTTCCACGTGGAAAAGACAAGGTGATGTGTTCTGATTCTCCTAATCTTAGATGTATCTATGTGTTTTAAGGTGTGCAGCACACATTGAAACAGGTCAATCCCACAAAGGAATGTTTGTGTGCAGGGAGGAACATATTCCTGTTTATTAACAATTCTTCCCTCTACCTAGATACCCTTGTACTTTGGTGCAAGGGTGCCTTTGTTGATGCAAGGTAGCTTCGATACCCACAGGTACAATTGCAAACACAGGGGTACAGCTTAAATTTGAAAATCTACTCAACTCAGATTTTTCATTATGGTGAAGCATGAAGTTAGCAATTTAAACTCAAACACAGACTTTGCCTTTCTGTGGTTAAGCTATTACATAGTGGCTACATCCTAACCATGTTTTAAATGGTAATCACTGACATCCTTTGTAATGCATTGTTTTTAGTGTAGGTGTCAAGCAGGATGGGAGTCAGCCTAGGTATGTCTTCTGAACACGTGTATGTGTCCATTGATCCCTCTGTGTGTTTTAGGCTGAGGTCAGGACAAACAACTGACTGCCACTTAGTTTTGTGACCATGTTGATGAGTGTTTTATCATGTGGCTACTAGTCCTGCTTATTTTGCAGCTTCCCACAACTGGAAGATGTTGCAATCTGTTAGAAGGTGACATGAATCATGCAGCACCCCAAGGGATGCCTTTCTTGGGTTGATTGTGTGATTCCACAACATATACTCCTTAGACCAGATTTTGAATAGACATGGTGCCGTAACAAATTAAAGTGTTCAAGCCAGCATGTCTTTACAGACAAGGGACGGGGGCAGAGTAAAGATGTGTGTGCCCTCCCCTTGTGTTTTCCACAGCAGTGACAATGATGGCTTAATGTAAGCAGGAGGATACAGGTCTTTGCGGCAGTCTTGAAGGATTGGTGCATTGTTGCTCAGCAGACCTTTGTTGAACAGCACAGGGGTGAGCACATGGATGATACATACTGCAGTGCACATGGTCCTTCGAAGCATTTGTTACAGGAAGAATGTTTATAGACATCAGTAGCTATTCATTTTCTCCCAGCCATGGTTGACTTTACCTAAGACCCATATTCCATGCATGTCAATATGTGTCATTGACCACAAAACCCAGTACCATGAATACAATGACATATTGCCGACTGAACATCACATTAAGCAACTTTCATGCAGATAAATGCATTTTGAGGAATAATAGCAAGGCAGCGTGTAGCCAAGTAACGTGAATTAATGCAACATTGTGAATAAGGCCCCTTTCTCACCATTCACTTACTATGAAATGAACAGGGAATGTGTGGTTCAATGAGCATTGCATACACAACAGGCATGTTGATATTTAAATGAACCCATTCCTATAATGCTGAGACAGTGAACAATACTTAAAAATTAGGAACACGTGTGCAAACATTGAATGCACCTTGCACCTCCATTATGTAAGTTATAATCATTTTGGAATGTGCCCATCAGCAACGCAAGGTGATTGCAAGAGATGTGCAGCTTTTCATGTAAACAACAAGTGTGAGTCAACTTCAAAAAGTTCTATCCAACATTTTTTGATGTGGTTATGAGTGCTGCATTCAGCTGCGCACATCAAAGCAGCATATAAGCGATTATTGTTGCTTGTGGCATATTTCACAGCCACTATCGTCACAAGACCATCACTCTTTTTAACTTTACTGTGGGAAACCGTGCTTCACAATATTTACAAAGCAATGTTGACCCACTTGATGTGGCTTTGAAACACCTGTTAATGAGGCACTCTGTCACACTGTACCTGGGGGCATATGTACAAGGCTGTGATGGAGCGTAGCATTAGTCTTCTTGGCTTAACACCGCGCTCAGTCACTTCTGAAACGCAGGTCAGAACTGCATTTTCAACAATACGGTGCAGCATGGCATTTCACCCTGCGCTGGTGCAAAATGTAGCTGCCCAGCACCAATGCAGACACTATTGCATCATTGTTCACGAGTGCCTGTGTTGGCGCTAGGCAGCTACATTTATCACCAGTGGAGGGTGAAACACAGGACTGTGACTTATTGTGTACATATGGCACAGCCCTGCTTTTCAAAAGTGGCAGAGCACTGCATTAAGCCAAGAAGGCTAACGCCGCACTCCGTCACTTTTATTGTAAATAAGCCCCAAAGTTAGAAGACATATGACTGGTCCGTTGACATTGTATGTATGCATGTGTGCATGACTACTAGGCCCTTACACCACCGTTATGTGACTTTTAAGGTATTTGTAAATGATACCAACAGCTCAAGGGACATGTGACTGAACCCCCTTATCTATGTAGCTAGCATTTGATCTGCACGCAATGTGGGTGGGCAATGAGACATAGGTAGATGGACGGAAACAACATTACTCACACCCCACCCATGTTACTGGTTGTTACCCTGTGGCTGATGTAGTTGGTCATAGTCAGCACTATCCTGTCCCTCTACTCCAACCACCGACACCTCACAGATAACTGCAGACACCTGTTCCTCCAAGGCATCATGCTTCTCGTGTGGCACTGGACTCCCACCTCCGGTATGCAGTGCTGCCTGTCGATTGCTGGCCAGTTTCTGCTTAGTCTTGCTCTTGGCATCATACCAGCACTTTTTACAGTCGGTCACCGTCCTGTTGACTTCTGCTACGGAGTTCACCTTGCTGACAATGGACTGCCAAATGGCATTTATGATCCCCAATGACACCTTGGAGCTGACGAAAAGCTGGTATTGATTCTCCATCACCTCCGCAATCAGGATCACATTTTCCTCCTGACTGAATCTGGTTTTCCTTTTCCTCTTCCCCTGGGACTCTGGCTGGTCATCCTGGCTGTTGGGGGTGTTAGAGGGTTGTTGTCTGGTGCTGAACTGGGTCCAGGCAGCTCGATTTGGCATTCAGGTGTATTATATTTTTTGAGAGTTTGAGGCATTTTTTTGTATTTTTTTCTCGCTAGACGCAAAAAAAGTGATGTCTGACTGCCTAACGTGAGTTTTCTTGCCGCTAATTGCTTGGCCGTCACTTTTTTCACGCTAGCGTCAAGATTTTTATCGCCAGGACACTCGGGTTAGCAGTAACTTTTGCTGCCACTAGCTGATCCTAACGCCATGTAACAACATATTGTAAATACGTCGCAAACATGGTGATGCATTTCGGTGATAGACAGCCGTAGAAAAATTGTCTCTAAGCAACGTCAAAACTGCTTAAAAGCAATTCCTGTAAATATAACCCACAGTTTTTTGTGCAGCATTACATCAACTGAAGAGAGAGCAGAACTGTGCCAAAAGCTCCCACCGTGTTCAAGTGCTGAAGCCATGAATCAAAAACAGGACTTCTTGTGCTAATGGATTGGAAGCAGCCGGTCACTATCACTCCTTAGGTGCGCCACCTGGCACAGCAAAATCAGGGATAGGAAAGTGTGCAGTACAGAAATCATTGTTGTTGGTATACCAGGGAGAGTGTTTTGCATACCGTAGAGTATGTTTCATTTGTCCTGTGAAATTGTTACAAATTTATTAAGTGAAACACAGAAAGAGGAAGAAAGCACAATGCGATGAAAAAATAAGCCAAGGTCTCATGGAATTCCTGAATTTTGCATTAAATTACATGAATTCTTTCCAATTCACGGGTGTACATTTTCATACAATTTATGCCAAATGGAATTTAAGTAGAAAGTCTCCTGGGGAGCAGTAAGAACACAAGAGAAATTTTCTCTACAAACCAGTCTCTGCTGGTTTTCAACACATTCAATGCTCACATGCTTGATTTTCACGTGAGACACAAGCCTAGGAAAGTTCACGCAAAATGGGTAATTTCACAACTTTTATGTGAAATTTTGAGAAAACCTTTGTGATCAAGCTGGACTATGCTAATGCAGTACCTAGTTAGAAAATTTCAAATAGTCCAAAATGCTGCACTCCGCCTTACGCTCAATCTCCCAAGATGGGCACATATCTCTCGGCACTTGAGTGATCTGCATTGGCTCCCTGTGAACAAGCATATTTTGTTCTAAATCCTGCTCCTAATGTACAGAGCGCTGCACCACACTGGCCCAAGATATCTGTCCACTTGGATACTACGATACTGCCGAAAGAGAAACCTGCATTCATTGAATGGACACTTGGCCACAGTCCCAAGAGTCCGCCTTTCAAAAGGTGGAGGCCAGTCTTTTTCCTACTTGGGCCATTGGGCATGGAACAAACACATCTTAGACCTACGACAAATCGACGTTGATGGTCAGTTTAAAAAGAAACTAAAAATGTGGCTTTTCACTCATTAGTCAGCTGGCATCCCTTCTGTTCATTAAGTGTGAATAGCGCTGGGACACCCTTTTGAACAGCTGTACGCTGTATAAATCCTGTTTCATTCATTCATTCATTCATTCATTAATCCATTCATTTATTCATTCATTCAATCATTGAGAATTCGACTCACATGCCTCTGCATCATATTGACATACCAGAGAGGACCATCATGCTTTTGAGTAAAACAAACAAAGATGGATTGCATGAAATAATCTCAGCAACTAGTAATCACGCTGGATCACAATCCAGTCCATCTTTTTGCACATTAAGGTGCCATAGTGGAAGTGACCATATGCAAATCAATCTTGCTCCTCCTCCAATAGGAATGGAACTGATTGAACAGCCATGCCAGGCCACTCTCAGTGGGGAACACAAACAACCAAAGACGCGCTCTGGCCTATTTAGACCTCGCCAGTAGGATGCAGCTGGAGTCCAATAGCCCAGTGATCATGCAACCCACATCTGGCATGCCTGTCACACTTTGGGTGTCGACTGAGAAAAATATATTAAGTGATAGGTGGATTGTTTTAATTAATTTCAGCCACTTGCAATTGCTACATTAGTCCATGAATTATGCCCACCATCTTCATTTATCATCTTCAGGATGTAAGCAAATTGCAGTCAGAGCTTTGGATCCTGCCTGGGCTATGCAAATTTCTTCTATCTATATCTTCCAAAATATAATTTGCAAAAGATCCATGGCATCCAAAAGACAGCAGCATGTGTGCTTTTGGATGTGCATCTTACTCCACGCCTTTGTTTCAGAACTTGCATTGGCACCCTATGCCTCAGCAAGTGCAGTTTAAAATATTTTATATGGTCCACAAGGTCATGCATATTCATTGTAATGGATTTATCAGTATTCATACAAGAACCTTAACTTTTTTTTATAAATTATCTAGTTAAGAAATGAAGAGCAGATTGACCTACTTTCTGGAAACTTTGCAACAAGACTGTAGAATTCTCTTCCAGATGTTTTCAGATCGGAGATTATCACAAAACTTGGACATTTTGTCAAGTTGAACAGTTGCACTTCTGGGAACCATTGATGATAATGTGTATAATACATTATTTTAACATAACATAATATTCCACCTCAGACAGGAACCATTCATATGCACATAAGTCTTGATGCTGCTCCAATAGCAACAGCCTACCAAAACTGCCAGATCAGGTCCTCTCTGACTATGAACACAAGCACTCCAGACCTCAGTGGGCAAATAAGTATAACATTGTCTGAAATGTTAGCCAGAGACATTACTAGTGGCTGAGGTTAATTCAAGCATTCCTTCCAACACCTTGTTGTTTGTTGCATCATGTGCTTGAGAGAGGTACCCACTTAATGAAAGTCCACCTTAAGCTAAGACATACATCAGAAGACATAGACATATTGACCACAATAATGCTAAGGTTGTTGGAAATATGTCAAGAATGAGCAGTCCATGGTCACCATATTGCCTATGAAGCCCAAAATACCTAAAGAGGGCAACAATATGCCAGGGCCATCAAAGTGCCCTGAAAGGCCAAAATATGCTAATACAGCCTGTCAGTGCTTGTAAAGTGTTTATAAAATCCACATTATGCTATGTCAGTGTTGTGGAGAATGTATCCAGCCTCCTGCAGCCCTGTTCTGCTACATCTTGCAGCCATCTCATACCAGAGAAATCCGTCGTTCACTGGATGCAGGAGCCAAAAGTATTCGGCAGGCAAGGGATCTTCCTTGGGCATGAATTTTGGCAGGAATATGCTGGCAGTGCCGCCATGGCACCAACTGAGCATATTTTGAGTTGGCTCTCCGCCACCCTTTTCATGGTAGAGAGCCCGCCATGAAAAGGGTGGCGGAGAAGCAACAAAGGGGTCCCTAACTGGGCCCCCTGGTGCCTCTGGGCCTAAGGGTGCATGTAGGGAGGCACATGTAGTGCCCCTCTCAGTTTGCATCCCCAGTTCCTGCATGGTGTAGCATATATGCCACACTGTGCAGGAAGGTGCAGGTAGCACTCTGAGAGTGGTGTCTGCATGGTAGGCTGTTCTATGAGCCTACCAGACCGCTGCTGTCAGACCGCCTCAGGACTGCCTGCCAGACCAGGAATAAACTCCTGATATGGCAGGCAGTTGCACCAAGGACTTGGCGGTCCTACAGCTAAAACTTA
The DNA here is from genome assembly GCA_963921515.1 of Calotriton arnoldi. Taxonomy (NCBI): domain Eukaryota; kingdom Metazoa; phylum Chordata; class Amphibia; order Caudata; family Salamandridae; genus Calotriton; species Calotriton arnoldi. The sequence goes on from CAWUFW010006297.1 coordinate 698,269, forward strand.
AGACCAGGGGGACATGGTTTTGTATCCGTCCACTTTCCATGGAGTTTGACCTTCATTCACGCTTAGGTACTGGTCAAATGCAACCGGATGGCCACTCATGGTGCTTAACGCTTTTTGCTGCTACTTTTAGAATAAAACTTTAAAATGTTTATCTCCAGTGGCCCTTTTTGGATTTTTGTCATTTAGATGTCAAATTACTCTCTATTTTTATTAATTGAAGTGGGATTTTTATTATGTTGTGTTATTAACTTTTTTTGGTACATCTAAATTCTTTACAGATTACAGTTAGTGTGGTGTTTTTGTGTATATTTTCGATCTAAGTGAGTAAACTCTTTAACCTCCAATGTTAGCTCACAAGTCTCGCATAAAGCACACTTATAGTGTCCAAAAAGTGGAGGTAAGCCCAGTTGTGCTCTTAGATCAGGGGCACGGGATCTTCAAAAGTTCCCTCTTCTCTTTATCACCAAGTCACGTCATTTTTTGTTTTTTTGTGTTTTTGACAGCCTTATATGAAAAAGAAAAAGATTGGTGCATATTCTTTAGATATATGACTTTGAATATACAAAATAATTATAATTGTCGTTGTGTGTTGTTTATTTAGGTGATGTGCTTTGGGAGTTTTGAACAATGATCAGTATAGGCCCACAATCTCCCAGTTTTTTGAAGAACATACATTGATCTTCTTATATAAGTGTGGCAATTCAACAAAGAAAAGAAATTGCGACACCTGACAGAACGCATTGTAGTTTGTAATATTAGATACCAAGGTTCTGAGGAACACAGGGCAACCCCATTGTTTTTTAAGGCATTTTGAAAGTGAGTCATGACTTTCCTCAGTATTAATCTGTCTGAAGAAAAACGTGGTGTGTTGTGGCCACACTGAGTACCTACAGTTCACTCATGTGGTGAGCTGACAAAAGACAGTACGTTGCATTTGTTCGGTTAGAGGACCCTTTCCTACTGATGAGACAAGAGGTCCTTCTGAAGTGGAGGCCTGATCAGAGGACAGCTGTTCATGCCCAGGATGGTGTGGGTATCACACTCTCTTGGCCCATGCCGGAGCCTCCAGGATGTCTTGGACATGGCCATTCTTAACAATCTTCAGGAGATGAGGCAGGAGAGGTAGTCTCAGGGAGGTGTAGAGAAGTTCCTTGTTCCATTCAAGCTGAAATATGTCTCCTAACGAGTATTCTTGCGGATACTGCAATGTGTAAAACACTAGAAACTTTTCATTCTCAACAGAGTTGAAAAGATTTAGGGTCTGATTTAGATCTTGGCAGAAGGGTTGCTCCATCGCAACAGTGATGGATATCCCATCCGCCAAAATATAAATCCCATTAAATCCTATAGGATTTATATTTTTAACAGACGGTATATTCGTCACCGTTGCAATGGAGTATTTTGTCTACCAAGATATAAATCAGGACCTTCGTCAAGGTTGCCCCCACTGGTGGAAGACATCCTGTGCCTCTTTAGTATGGAGAGAGGCCACTTCTGATCTGCCAGACAATTTCCACTTAGCTGGAGTCCTTGTAATTCATGGACACTACCAGGTTGATGGCAACCAGAATGATGCCCTAGTAATAGAGTCACCTAATGAGAGCTGGGAGGTTAACACTGTTAAAGTTCCTGTCATTCAGCCAGGTTTTTACTATCTCTTGCTTGTCGCTCTTGGCAAATAAAAGTGATTCTACCATGGTAGGGTTGAGCTTCTTTTAGTTTCTGGATCTTCATATCTGGATGAGGTGGAGGCAGTGTTTGAGGCATTGGATGTGTACGGCAGAGGAGACTTTCGAGTAGAGCAATGTATCATCTGCATATTGGGAACTTTTGAGTTGTGATGCTGTTTTCTTTAAGTCGAGTCCCCAGGGGGCTCCATTTAGGGGTTGAAGATGACAGGGGTCAGAATAAAACTGTTGGGGACTCAATAGGTGAATGGGAAGTGGCCATATGAACAAAACTGAACTTGTTTGGAATGGTAGGAGGAAAATCAAAGAAGCACATTGCAGGAGCATGAATGTAGGATGGTTGACTGTGTTCCAACAACATCAGGAGGCAAGGGTCATCTACATCTGTGGTCATGAGTGCATTATCTAAGATGTCTAAGATGTCTGTGTACTACAGCATGGTCTGATACCTGACTGGTAGTTGTGCAGGGCATGGTTAGCACTGATGTGAGCTTAAATATTTGTGTATACCGCTTTTTTTCAGGGTTTTAGTGATGAAGAGTAGGTGAGTGATGGACGGTAGTTGATGAGGTCATCATGGTTTAGAGTAGGTTGTTTTTAAGAGTGGGAGAATCTGGGCTGTCATACAAACTTCTGAAAAAATGCCTTGAGCGAGGGAGTCAATGATATTGGTGAGCAGGGGTGAGAGAGCTTTCCCAGAGAGAGAGCTTTGATGTAGGATGAGGGAAAGACATCATCTTCATAGGAAGAAGCTTTGTGGGAGTTGAGTATGTTGGCATAATCTGCAAGAGCTTGAGCTTCAAAGGATGGTGATTATGGAATTTTATGAGAAAGGGTAGGTATAAGAGAAGAGAGTCCTTGGTGCACATTTTTGCATATCTGTGCTCACATTCCCATAGGATTCAAGCTTCAGCTCATTGATGAAGGCCAATAGGTTGAAAACAGCTTGTCTTCATATTAAGAAGAATGAAAAGGATTTCGTGGTTCTGGCCATATGGTTCCTATTCTTTTTTTTTTTTTTTTAACACACTTTATTAGTCACCAAGCCAACATCGCAGCGAAATCATTTCAGTACATACGGCTTGTTTCTTTTATCTGGCATCTCACACATTAACTGTCCGACATTACATCTTATTGACCATGCATCCTGAGTGCAGTAAGTCAGCTGACAAACCTCGCCCTCAGGGGGTATAAAGCCGGGGTTTTCCCAGTCCCTGAGGACAGTAGTACGCCCAGAGTAGCCACTCGTAGCTGGTTTCCAATATTAACCAAACATTATAACAATTAGAACTACCCCCTACCAACCCACCACCCTCCCTCCTGGCCTGTCATTACTGTTGCAGTTTGTGACCCAGTGTGGTGCTCTGCATGGGAATTGTTACACTAAATTGCTTATGTCCGGTAAGCTCTTATCTATGGTGTGAGGCTGGGAAGGTCGGGCACGGTATCCAATTGTTTAAAACTTTCTAACAAGATATCCCAGTCCATTGAAATAGGACGTTTTTCGTAACCCCCTGTCCTCTTCTCTTCAAAGTGTTGCGCTCTCAGCTCCCCCCCACTGTACCATATCTTTCTGCCATGAGGTTAGCAGGGGACTTCTAGGGGATTTCGACCTCATAGTGATTGCTCTTATAGCCAGTACTAAAGCAAGGTCTAGGAACCGCAACGGTACCTTCTGTGCTGTAGTGCGCTTACGTAGACCCATGAGGCACTCCAAGACATTGTTCTGGACAGGTAGATGTGTCACCTCTTGGAGCGACTGTCGCACTCCATCCCAGTAATCTCCCAATCTTGGGCACCCCCACAACATATGAAGGAAGTTTGCCTCGTCTCCCTGACATCGGGGGCAGCAGTGCTGCACCTCTGGATACATCCGATGGATTTTCTGTGGGGTTAAATAAGACCTATGTAGTATCATTGTTTGGAAGAATTTAAGTTTGACATTACGGGATACTCGTTTGGGATGTTCGAGCATGGTTGCCCAGGCTTTATCAGTAATTTCAGTGCCTGCATCAGCCTCCCATTGCATTCTAAGCTCCGTAAGAGCTATAGCTGTATGTGCCCTAATACCCGTGTATAGCCATTTGACCAGGTGGCCGCCTTCCCCCATAAGATAGAGTAAATGAACTAATTTGTGTTGTGGAGGTTCCCTACGCTGCGGTGCCCATGCCCTCTTAATATAGTATGTTACCGTTGCATGTGTTAGATATAGCCGATCGGATGCCCCGGTGTTCCGGACAAATGTTGCATGATCAAGAAGGCTGCCATCCCCAAAGAACTGTCCCACTTCCTCCACTCCCGTTTCCATCCAGACTTGGAGTCTGGCCTTGGTTAGCACTCCCCCAGGTGTGGAAATACCCAGTACCGGAATGTTAGGCGCATACGGTGTCGTTCCCGAGGTATATGATAGAGCCCTTTTCCAGCAGTGTAAAGCAGTCGTTAATAAGGGGGGTCCCCCTGCCGGCAGTTTGGTTTTTGGCAATAATAAGGTGTGTAATTTCCCTCGATCTTTGTCCTGAGGTGTATAACCTATTTCTTGTAAATTCCTGCTCGCTGTCCAGCGGGAGAGCCACTGAAGTTGGCAGGCGTAATAATAGGCCCTAAAGTCAGGGACTCCAAGTCCTCCCTTAGTAGACTCCAATTGGAGTTTCCGGAGGCTCAGTCTCCGGCGACCCTTTCCCCATATAAGGTCTAGAAGGATCGTGTTCAAGGTGCTGAAAATGGAGTGTGGGATCACCAATGGGAAATTGACGAAGTAGTACAAAAGACGGGGCAACACCACCATCTTGGATATTGCAATGCGTCCCATCACCGAGAGCGGTAGCGAGTTCCAGAATGTCACACTGGAGCTAAGTGCCGTGATGGCCTTCATCAGGTTACCCTCCAACTGGTCCGCCTGCATTCTATATACTTGTGTCCCCAAGTATTTGAAGGTAGTATGTGCTACTGGAAGGGAATAGGGGCCGAAATGTATCAAATCCGGGTGAGTGCCATCCTGGAAATAATAGGCATTGGACTTCTGCGGGTTAATCGCAAGGCCTGAAATGTGTTCAAGTTTAGAAAATATACTGGGAAAAGGTGCCGCAGCAGCGTTTAAGTCCCTCAGGAACAGCAGGATGTCGTCTGCATAAATAGAAATTAAGTGCGCATTGCCATCCACTGGTATTCCTAGGTGATCTGCTGATTGTCTCAAGGCTATCGCTACGGGTTCTAGCGCTAGTACAAACAGCAAGGGGGATAGCGGGCACCCCTGCCTAGTACCCCTGTGTATCGTGTATTCCCCAGAGATGTGATGTCCTGTACGCGCTCTAGCAGTTGGGGAGGTATATAGCAGGCGTATCCAGTTTAGATACTCACTAGGAAAGCCGAAACGATGTAACGCAGCAAACATATAATCCCACGTTATGGAATCGAAGGCCTGCTTTAAGTCCAACGCCAGACATCCTGCATCGGGGTATGCCGCCGGAGTGGATGACATGATATAATGCAATCGCCTAGTGTTGAGGGATGTGCTCCGATTCGGTAAAAAGCCGCATTGATCACTATGTATGAGGATAGGTAAATGAGGTTGTATGCGGTTAGCTAAGGCCTTACTCAGAATTTTGTATTCAGTGGCCAGTAAGGATAGGGGCCTATAATTAGCAAGATCTCTACTATCGTGCCCCCGTTTAAGCAACGAAACAACCAACGCCTGCATGGTGGATTGTGGTAGGTGTCCGATCTCCAATGCTGACCTATAGACTTCCTCCAATTTAGGAACCAGGGTTTCCGAATAAGTTGCATAAAATTCTATAGGCAGGCCATCAAGGCTGAGTGCTTTATTAAGATTAAGGCCTTTGATCGCTGCCCTAATCTCCTGTTGTGTTGTAGGGCCTTTGAGTTCCTTTTGTATGCCCTCTGGCAAGGAGGGGACCGGCAAGGTTTGAAAGAAGTCAGCTATCTGTTGATCATTCACATGTGGTGGGACCGCATATAATTTACTAAGGTACTAGCAGAACGCTTTATTTATTTCGAGTTGTGAATGTACTGAGCCCTGCTCAGGTGTTGTGATGTGAGTAATGACTGGTGGTTCCGGTCTGTCGCGCACTATACGAGCTAGTAATGTCCCAGCCTTATCTGCATCAACATGCTTCCGCTGTGTAAAAGCCCTATGATCGATAACCCGCAGAGTTTCCAGAACATCGGCATGGTCAATACGGGCATCTTGTAGGGCTTCCCGTTTTGCCGGGTCCGTTACCGCTTCTGGCTCTAACGAGGTCATCAGATTTTCTACCTTAATCAGGCGCTGATGTATCTCTTGCCTAGCCCCCACTACCTGTCCTATAGTGGCTCCCCTCATCACTACTTTAAACGCATCCCATTCTATGAGGTGGGTAGAGGCAGTATTCCAGTTGTCCGAGAAGTAATTAGTGATGGTAGCGGAGAGCGCGGCCCTGAACGGGCCGTCTTCCAGCAGTTGGGGTCGCAATGTCCATGTCGGCACCGGGGTCGGCACTCACCCCCAGTTGAGGGTAAGTTCTAGATGATTATGGTCCGAGAATGTCTTGGCTAAATAAGTGGACTGACTAATGCAAGTGGCAATGGAGTGTGAGCACATGAATCTGTCAATCCTGGTGTGGAGTTGATGGACGGGCGAGTAAAAGGAATATTCCCTGTGGGAGGGATGCAACTGTCGCCACATGTCCGTTAGACCCCAGCCATTCAACCAGGTTTCGAGAAGCTCTGCTTGCCTGCTGGTGCCAGTTCCGTGTGTCGGGGGGTGGGACCTGTCCAATGCTACGTCCAATATTGTGTTGCAGTTGCCCCCCAGAATCCAGGGTATTGTATCTCACCCCACTAGGGCTGTACCCAGTCGATGGAAAAATTTGTCCTGCTCAAAATTGGGGGCGTATATGCTTCCCAGAATCACAGCAATGCCATCCAGTGTTCCCTTCAATAAAACATATCTGCCCTGATCATCTATACGACGTTCAAGTGCTGTAAATGGGACCCCATGCCGGATCCAGATTGCTGCGCCTCTGGCGAATGCAGAATAATTAGTGGAGTGGATAGTGCCTCTCCATTTTTTGCGAGTCTTCAAAGCCTCTGACTCGGTAAGGTGTGATTCCTGGATAAAGACAATATGGGCCTTACGCCTGAGCAGATGAGCATGTACCCGGTGTCTATGTTGGACCGCCCCCAGTCCCCGCACGTTCCAAGTGAGCAAATTATAAGAGCCTACCGTAGTGGGACCACTAGACATAAAATAGTATAGTAAATAAGGCCCCTACTATTAGGAAGCCCGTGAACCGTTGCAGACCAGGAGTACCCCTCCCCTACATAACCACTATTTAAACAGAGAATACACGGCGCAGCCCTTAAACTATGCTGAGCCAAACCAAGAATTACAACATTCCGAACCCGTACTATGGTGCATTCGCTTTGTGGGGGAGCGGAGCCGCCATTCATAGTGTCGGGTATGAGATAACTGAGCCTCAGTGGCTCAACAGGACCCGGGGGGAGCGTCTCTTTACAAGACAAATAATAATATGCACTAAAGAAGATCGCCATAAGTGCAGGTAGAAGGGACTAAGCAAAGAGCTGAAAGCTCGTGGGGCGACAACCAGAGTATCATTGTCGTCTGTAGGGGCGCTAGACGTCGATAGACTGCAAGCCACCCAGGAGCCGTGCACAACTCATACACTCTGCTACAGAATATTAGTATAGGTACATACATATGTTTGCAAAGGGTATAAAGGTGGCCAGCAGCCCAGTGACAGGATGCAAGCACCTTCCTCAGTGGGAGAGAGAGGAGCGACATGCCCCACCCCCTCAATTATCCACCAAATGATCCACAGTCTGAGGTGTCACTAAAGGGAAAAGAGTAATACTTTCAGAGTCCGAATGAATGGTGCTGTCTTCCGAATCCGTTGCGATCTTTGAGTGGCCCTCACAAAAGGATCCTACCATGGGCAATGCCTCCGCCCTGCCCGACATCTGCTGGTCATGTGTGGGGCCTACGACGTTGGAGTCCTGCGTGCTCTTCGCGCGCCGATGGGCGCTGGGTATCTTTGGCTTAGTAGTGCCCCAGCGGGACGAGCCCGATAGCTTTTCCTGACTCAATGTTAGCCCCATCACCTCCAGCCATTCTTCTGCATCATTCGGGCTGTCAAAGAAATAGGATTTCCGTTCGTGCAGTACTTTTAGACGGGCAGGGAACAAGAGAGCATATTTTAAGTGTGCCGCCTGGAGCTTTTTCTTGACGGCCTGGAAGGAGGACCGCTGGTGCTGTACCATGATGGTATAGTCGGGATAGAGCGAGACCCGTTGGTTTTCAAATTGGATTGGTGCTTGTTCTCTCGCTTTTTGTAAGAGCACATCGCGGTCCCTGTAATTTAAGATTTTAACAATCAGGGGTCGTGGGGTCGCTCCTGCCCTCGGCGCCCAGTAGGAATTCTGTGCGCCCTCTCCACACAGAAGTAGGGGGAGAGACCATCCCGGGCCACATAGTCTCTAAACCAGGTTTCCATAAAGTCCGCCGGCTTGGGTCCCTCGCTGCGTTCCGGAAGTCCAATCACGCGGATATTGTTCCGGCGATTTCTGCCCTCTGCGTCTTCGACTCTGTCTTGGAGGCCGTTGACCTGCTGTTGCAGTTGTTTAAGTTGAATGGTATGATCCGTTATTATTGGATCCATTGTGGACAGGGCCGTGTCGTGCTCCCGAACTGTATCTACCAGGTTCCCATGGTCTGCCCGAAGTAGGGTAAGGCCACTGGTAAGGGATCCAATTTGTAGCTCGATCGCCCTACGGGATTCCCTGACCTCCTTTAGGATTAGGTCCAGCTTGTCCAGGGGGGTCTCGGCGGACTCTGAGGAGGTGGCGTCAGGCGATCTGGGTCTGATGGCATTCTCACCCTCACCTGAGGGGCCCCCCGCACCAGAGCCGCCATCCAAGGGTTTTCCCTTGGGTCTCCCCATATTTGACCCCCACGGTAGTTCGGCAAGTTCAGTATAGGCCGGGGAGGGCCCCTACTGGTGCGCTCCCGGGTTACGGCGGACACAACAGGGCAGCCCCTCCTGCAGATCTGGGGCCTGGTGGGCACCGCCCCCGCCTCCGTACCCCTCTCCGATGTTGTACAGCGGCTCCGGGGGCTCCCCAAAGGCACAGCACGTCGAGGGCGACTCCCTCCTCCTGCCAGAGATGTTAGGGCCCGGTATCGTATTGTATGGCCGCCTTCACTCGCCCGCCAGAGTCTCGTCCAGTCACGACGCTGCTGCATCCCCCTCGTGAGGAAGGGTGTCCCATGTCAGTGTCGTAGCGGCGGTCCAGCTACTTCATGCCAGTACTGGGGGACTCAGGGCCGGGGAGGGAGAGGGACGCCGACCGCTTTCCAAGCTAATCAATGCTGGGTCCAGCTACTTTGTGCCACACCGCACTATGTTCTTCCAACAGCGCACTCTCCGGCCGTGCAGGGAGGCATCAGGATATCGGGGGTCTGCCTGTAGCTCCACGTAGCGCCCCCAGCCGGTTCTTTAACAAGAATCCTGCCATGGGGCAGGAGAGGGAAGGCCCCCCCCACCTGGAGCCCGTCTCTGTCAGGCCCGGACCAGTCCCTTCGGCCGGCAGGCGGCAGGTGCGATAGGAAGGGAGAGGGGGGAAGGGCACCCGTCCCAGGCCCAGCTCCGCCGGGAGGCGCCCGCTCTCACCTTTGCCCGCTCCGCCGGTCCGTGGGCCGAACAGTCCCACCGATGGCGGCCGAGCTCCATAGCCTCAGCACAGCTCGCGAAGGCGCACCCCATCAGCGCCGCACTCCCAGGCAACAGGAATCTCCGCCGGTAGCTCGAGGGGGCCACCAGGCGCACCAGGTCTGATGAGGGCCGCAGCTCCCCTGCAGTAACAGAGCGCCGCGAGTAGGCCGCACACTCCTTGAACGCCGCTGGGCGCTGCCGCTCGTCTTGCCGCCCCAGCTCCGGCAGGTAAATCCCTCCGGGTCAGTAGTAGCAGAGCCCGGGACTCTAGTAGCTGCGTTAGTTGTGTAGAGGACGGCGATTCACAGGATAAGTCCCCCCAGGGTCCGGAGCCTCATCAGCTTGGGTCCGCCATCTTAGGCGGCTAGCCACGCCCCCATATGGTTCCTATTCAAGCAGATGTAATGTTGGTTTGAAAATGGTTGGACACTGTTGATAGTGGCAAATTGGGGAAAAAAGCAATGAATTGAAATCTGGCCCAGAGTAATTAAGATTTTAAGTCTAATATTCCCTTATCACATTACTTGTTTTGCAATGGTTGTTGTGGGTGTTTCTACCTTATCTTGCTAGCAGTTTCTATTGTTGTTCCCCAGCTGTGAATGCTCCTGTGGTCTCAGTTATGGGAATAGATTTTGTCGCTGCTAATGTCTATGACCATAGTGGCAACTGTTGTCTTTGCTGTGGTTATGGCTGTGGTCACTGGTTTTGTTCCAGTCACAGCGACAGCTGTAGCCACTACTGGGGTACCTGCTGCAGTTACCACTCTGGTATAAATTATTGCCACTTTTGTGGTCCATTCTTTGTTTTTTGCTATTGTCGCAGCTGGTGTTGTTAGGGTGGTTGTGGTGTGTTTACAGCTGTTGTTCATACTTTAGTCCACCCTTTTGTAGAAGATAGATTGTCTTAAACCTAGCTCCGCAGTGGCATTTCATCAATGAATATTGGGGATACACCCCCTTATTTTCACCCACAGATAGATTCTTGTTTTTCTCAATAGTTTGAAAAAAATGCTTTTAAATATATAATTAGCAATAAGGGCAGCATTAAACGTTACTCACCCCAAGTCACACTCTCTTCATTACCCAGATGTTATGATGCACAGCCATCTTGGTCAAGCATCACTCATTATCTGCAAGGCTGATATGCTATCAGCATTGAGGATTGTGAGGTCATCAGCTCGGCAAAGTCATTTCCTTGTCTTCTAAGCTCCACTTCTGATGACTTGGGGGACAAATTTAGCTCAGATCCCATCAGGCTGTTGCCCTGTGGCACCAAGGGCTTCATGTCGATCAGAGACTTGAGGCAGAACACCCCACTTTTTGAAAACTTGTCACTGGGTGGAGTAGGGTTGAGAAGCTTTACTGACTTCACTCTAACCCCACCGCACAATATAACAAGTTGTGAAAGGGTGAGAATACACTGTTGTGGGTTTCAGTACTCAGCTTCCAGCACTGCACAGCACTAGGGGCCAGATATACGACCGTTTTTTTGCGGTCGCAAAGGGGATTTCGGCCCCTTTGCGACCGCAAAATAGGTCAGCCCAATGTACTAACCCTATTTTGCGAGTCCCTAATTAATTAGCGGCTCGCAAAATAGGGTTAGCGACTCGCTATTAGGAAGGGGCGTGCCAAGGGCGTCCCTTCCAAATAGAGAATCCGTAAGCTATGTATGAATGTTTTGCGACCGCAATTGAGGTCGCAAAACACTAGCAGTTTACCACCCTTCTCAGAAGGGTGGTTAGGCACTCGCAAACAGGAAGGGGTCCCAGGGGACCCCTTCCCCTTTGTGAATGGATGCGCAAATATTTTTTAAGAGCAGGCATTGGTCCCAGGGACCACTACCTGCCCTTAAAAAATGAAACTAAAAAGTTTAATTTTTATTTTTCAAATGCATCCCGTTTTCCTTTAAGGAAAACGGGTTGCATTTAATAAAAAAAGCTGCTTTATTGACAAAGCAGTCCCAGACATGGTGGTCTGCTGACCCCAGCAGGCCACCATCCCTGGGAGTGCCAGCCATTCCCAATGGGGTCGCAAATTGCGACAGCCTCATTAATATTAATGAGGCATGCAATTTGCGACCCCATTGGGAATTGCAAACAGTGTCTGAGACACTGTTGTACATTGCATTTAGGGAGTCACAAATTGCGAGTCGCAATTTGATGGAATTTGCGACTCGCTAAATGCAAGCTTCGTACATCTGGCCCTTAGAGTGTGTCACTCTATCTTTACAGATGCTTTTGAGGACTCCTCACTGTGGAGCTCAGCAAGGCAGCTGTACTTTATGTTCATTGCCCCTGCATTGCTTGTTTAATGAGCCCAGAGCAGGTGGAAAAAAGTATATCCATTCATTTCAAAGGAAAAGCGAGAAGTAAGTAGGCACCCCACCGTCCATCCCAGCCGAGCCTAGACCAGACTGTCAGAAGATGGGCTCTTCACTGAGACCAAGATCAAGATGTCCAGGCCCAGACTCAACCCATTGTGTGTAGTTTAAAGGATTGACAGCATTGCCTTGTGCTGGATTGAAATGTTTAATTGCATTGTACTGTGTTTGTATTGATATAGCACTTACTACACCTGTTTAGCATAGTTGGGCTTGTCCGCTTACTTATAGAAAATTAATTATTTCATTTTATGTCTGCTCATGTTCATACTTTACTAGCCAACACTACTGCTCAGCTTGAAGTTGTTGTTGCTGTTGAGGCAGCTCTTGGTTCTGCTATGGTCATGGATGTTGTGGCTGCTACGGTTCACGCCGTTGTGACAGCTGTTGTTGTAGGTGCTGTCCTTGCTGCACAACTATGGTTCCTGGACCTTGTCTCTTTCTTTATGGCAGGTGTTCTTGCTGCTGTTGTGCCTGCTGCTGTGACAGATAAGGGTGCTGCTGTAGTCACCACTGTGGTTATTGTTGTGGTTGTTGTAATGGTTTTGGGTGTGGTGGCACCTATAATCATTGCTGCCGTTATAATTGTGGTTGCTGCTGATGTCTTTCTATTGTTGTCAGCCATGGTACTACTGTGGTCCTTTTTATAATCAAAGCTTTGTTTGACACAGTCATCATTACTGTGGTCTGTGCTATTGCAGGTGTTGTTTCAGGCCCAGTAGTGTCTGTAGTTGCAGCTATTGTGACTAGTGTTGTAGTTCTGCTCATTGTAGCTGTGGTTTATGTATGCTGGCTGCTGTTTGTGTTGCTGTGGCAATAGCTATGATTGATGCTATTGTCCTTGCTGTGATTACAGCTGTGCTTACTCCTCTAGTTCTGCCAGAGGGAGTCAACTTTGATCACATCAATGGTACCTGCTGTTGTGATTCCTCTTGTACTTGCAGGTGTCGTTGCTGCTTTGGCAGCCATTGTAACTGTTGTTGTGGTGACTGCTGTGGAAGCAGTTGTGGCTACTGTGGAGACAGCTGTTGTGTCTGTTCTTGTCTCTGCTGTGGTTACAACTCTGGTTACTGCTCCTTGTCCCTGTCTTGCTCGCAGCTGTTACTGCTGTTGTACCTGTCAAGGTGGTAGCTATTGTCAATGCTGTGGTCCCTGTTGTGGTCATGGTGGTTGCTGCTGTTGTTGCTGTTGTGCTTGTATCTGTTGTCTCTGAAGTGGTGGAAAGTGTGAATGCTGCTGGTGTTCGTGACGTGGTTGCTGATGTTGCAGCAGCTATCTCAACAGCTTTTGTTACTGCTGTGATCCCTGCTGTGGAAGCAAACCTGGTTGCTGCTGTAGCCCCAGTTTGGTTTTAGATGTTTTGCTGCTGTGGTCCCTGACACAGTCCCTGGTATGCTGGCAGCTGTGGCCATTGCTGTAATTGCAGCTGTGATTCTTGTTATTGTCTAGATTATGGCTGTAGCTTGGGTCATAACTGGATCTCGTGCTGCAGTCACAGCTGTGTTTCGAGCTGTTGCTGCTAATCTGGTTGTGGCTATAGATGCTACTGCTGTGATTAGTGCTGTTGCTCCTCTTGTAGTGGCTGAAGCTATTCTAACTGTTATTTGTGATTCTGTGTTGATAGTTGTAGTTTGATGCTCTGGTCCCTGCTGTGGTTTCAGCTATCGTCACTGCTCTGATTACTGCTGCTGCAGCAAGCTTTGTCTCTCCACGCAGTGATTGTAGCTGTTGTTGGTGCTGTGTCAGCTGTTGTGGCTGGTGTGGTGACCGCTGTTGTTTCTGCAGTTCCTACTTTTGTGGTGGCTGTTTTTGCTTTTATTGACCCTTTGGTGACACCTGTGGTTAGTACTGTTATGTCTGCCTTGCAGGCAGTTATCTCAGCAAAGGTGGCAGCTGTGGTTGCTGCTTTGATGCCTGCTGTGCGACCAGCTGTTGCTGCTGCTTTAGTCTTGTTTGTACTGGAATCTGTTGTTCCTTTTGTTATCCCCAACATGATGACAATTCTTGTTGCTTCTGTGGTCCCTGCTGTAGAAGCAGTTGTCATTGCTGCCACCCTGACAGCGGTTATTGCTGCTGTCGTCCCTGCTCTGGTAGTAGATGTGGTTGCCACCGTGGTCACTGCTGTGGATCAGGTGCGGCTTGTGCAGGTAAGAGCGGTGTGGCGGGGGGCGTGGTGGGGGGGAGTCGACAGACAATGACAAGGGAAACATTTTTTTTTTTTTTAAACTACTTACCTTGCGCTCGCCGCATCGCTGAGTTGGCGATGCGACTAGCGCAAGGTAAGCAGTTTTCATTTTTTTAAAGTTTCCCCTCGTCATTATCTGTTGACTCCCCCCACTCCCCCGTCCAACCCCTCTTACCTGCACGGGCCCTACCTGCTGTGGCTGCACGCTGATATAATAGGGAGAGCAGAGGCCAGTTTTTGGGTTAGAGAAGCTCTACAGTGCTATCACGGTTCCAGACTACAATTCTAACCACCTCAACAAAATAAGAATGCAGTGTAAAATGTACAGCTGTACAAATCAACACTTTATGTCCTTTATTTTCCCTACTTTGCTATGGTATGATCCCTGGCAAGTATATATTTTTTATCTCTAACAAGATCTAAAACAGGGCTAAGACCTTGCCTTTCCACATTTCCTCCTCACTTGATCCGGTTGTCAGCTCATCAATGCTGGTAGAACTGATATCCCAAACCACAGACCTTTCAGCCATGTACAACAAAGATTCTGATGCAACAACACACTCCCTTACAGAATACTCCGAAAATTCATCTTCTCCCTGGATAGCTTGTACCTTTAATGTCCAAATGTAATTTTGGAAGAGGATCCATGCTTATTTGAAAGAGATCTTACAATCACATCTCTGCCACATCCTTCTTCTAACTGGCCCCTTGTTTCCCCTGATGATCCCTTGAGGGGGTTTGCCATGCATTTGGAATAGATATGGACAGTGCATGACAGGCTGAAGCACATTTTCACATAATGGACTTGAAGCTAGGGGTGCAAAGGAAAGGCTAAGCTAGAGAGAAAATGAGCAATTACGTGAAGGAGTTAGTCAGTGAGTGAATGGGTTCAGGAGTGACAACTGAATGGTTGAGAGAGAAGTAAGTGAGTTAGCTACTGAGCAAGTTAGTAACTTAGGGAGTGTATGGGAGAATGAGTTAGTATTCAGATCTTTGTGGTCCCAGTGCTGTCACACTGAAGTTTCCGCAAATCAGAATTCAAATACATTTCACAAGAGTTTAATTTCAGGTATATTTCAAAGTGCCTAATTTAAAGCCAAGAGAATGTACAACACCAAAATTCTGATATAATAAAGCACAGACAATGTAAAGTATTTTAAGACGATTAAGGTTAGGTTTAGGTGAAGGGCTTTTGTTTAGCGTGTGAAGTAAGGTTTAGAATTAGCTTTAGACAGTAGAGTTTTTTAGGCTGTTTTTGTGGATACAAAGGTAATGACATTCTGTGGGAGTCATGACTATTTTGATTTGTGTCTATTTTACTGAGCAGCGCGAGCACATCGCAGAAGGGGGGAGAGAGCAACACGTGTTCACACACATACAGTCATTTTAAGCATCATGTGCTTCTGTGAGTGATTTCTGTGCATCCTGTTTGCTTTTCACACGGACCATGCCAAGAGTGGAGCCCCCTGACATCATCACTAAGAGCCTCATAAGACCAGCCTCCTGAAGCGGTGATTACTGCAGAGAGAACACAAGCTAGTGGATGACAACCCCAAGATCACTGCAGGTGAGTGCAGACAGCTGGACTTTGCCACTCAGTCATTGTGATATCTCAGACAACACAAGAGAAAAATGTCATTTTCATTTCATAATCATGACATAGTGCATTTAGAAATACCCACGAACACAGCAGGTTTCTCGCTAAAGATAGCAGGGATTTGGGCAACTGCCTGCACTAGCCCTGGCAATACACATTGTATTTAAACCCCCTCACTAATACACTGCACATACCAGAAATCACTCCACCCTTAAAACCCTTGAGTGTACTTACCCATTCACAGCATCATTACACCTTTCTCTGTCATTTGAATCCACAATGTTACCATCTCACTGCCCTATGGCCTCCTACCCTATTGTCTTCTCCATGATCCTTGCCCTCATACTCCTCTCTGTTTCCACTCACTAGATGCCTGCTCCTCCAACCTGGCTCCTTTATTCAATGTGAAAATGAATCCTCTTTGTGTCCCCTCCTAGTACCCCCAACCTCCATGTCCAGATTTTAAACGAAGCAAATTACAAAACATACCCTAGTACACACACCTGAAATCCTAATAGCTGCATTCAGGAACCTCAACTTCCCACAGAAAGACTACCCAGGACCCCCATCACCTAGGAAACAGCTCTTCCACTCTACCAAAATGTGAGGTGAGAAGGCATGGAGAAATAGAGCTAATAGCTGCACAGGTACACAGGGAGAGAAGAGAGAAGGAAGCCTTCCTCTGTTCATCACCCTTTGTGGTTGCCATTCCCCTTTTAAAGGTAGGAGAACTGCAATAATAACCCCATAAATATAGAGTCAATTAAGCCTCCTATTTAGACGTTAGAATTCTGATTAGGCCTTTTTATTAGAGTTAGACTACAGAGTCAACAAGTGCAGTACCATAGGTGCACTAAGGATGAAACTTAGCACCCTTTATAATTTCTGTATATAAATAAGATGCATTCTGTCTTCCGACTGGCAAGTTTCTGTATCCCATATACCAAAAATGAAATGATTCTTCCATCCTTCAGCCAGTGTTGTGGTTCTTGTGGTAATAACAAAGAATGCATTGGGGAAACCTATAGAAATATTCAAAATGTTCTCAGAATAATTATAATGAGAGTTTGAAGGAGTAAAAGCGTATGATTATGTTATTGAATATTTAAATGGAGTTATCTAAATTAATGGAAGGTAAGTCTTGTGCGTGGTTTGGAAATGCTATTCCGTCCTATTCTTTCAGTTATACTTACTATCTCTGCATGTCCTCTGGGTCAACTTAACAATTGTGAGTGTGCTGTGCAAGTGCTGCATCCTTTTGCTTTTCTGATTGGTGTGGGGGGGCTACGATGACTAAATGAAACCTGAAATTGAGGTTGACTAATCGCATTTCAACCTAGGCTACACACTGACTGGTTCTAGTTACTGCGGATCAAGAACCAGTATTGCTTGGGCACATGCCTTTTAACCCAAATCACTGTGGAAAGATTGGCTATGGCAGTCCAGATCCCCAAACAATGATCTCTTGCCTCCATCATGTATGGAAGCTCAGTATATGTGGTTTGCTGATATTGGGTAATTGATGGAGTACATTTTAACCCAAGTGCTTGCTGCACAACTTGGTGGCCTTCCAGCAGCAGACTGCCTTATAGCATGTTGGACATGCTACCCTGCACACAATGCTTCTTAAGTCCACCTCCCTAAAACCAATTGTAGTTGGTGGATGAGGAGAAAGCTGCCAATGCATTCCTTTTTATCATATTAGGTTTGCTCCTGCTCTAGTGAAACCCATGTATCCTCTGCTTCTGAGGTTGCTATTAGTCTCTGAGATTATGAGAACAGATGGAAAGGGCTGTCTGGCTTGGAATTAACAAAACAAACATGACCAGTCCATACAGGTCTGACCAGTGATTCTTGACTTCAGAATGCAGGAAATTTAGTGAACAAGAGAAACAAGTACTTCTACAAGATTGTACTACTTTCTATTGCAAGATTTACATAGTGATTCTTGCGCCTGATAAGGACTCAAAGTACTTATTATTCGTCAGCTAAAAGCAGCCTTAAATGTTGTGCATGATTGATATTGTGTGGCTTATTTAGATAAATCACAAGAGAACTGACTAAAAAATGCAATTAAGAATTATTTGGGAAATTTCTAGTCTTAATGAAAGAACTGAGGTTTTCTGTTGAAAATCGGCAATAAACAAAACTGTAGTAATGCTGATATTAGGTCATTGTTGTAGTGACATCCAAGGGATTTCCATCCTTTAAACCAGGGATGTTGGTTTTGCGTGTAACAATTAGGGGTGGGCTTGACTCCTGTAATTTCCTGTAGCATAATTAAGTGAAATTACAGCTAAACTATTCCAGAGGAGAGTAACCCTACATGTTGCACTAAGAAAATTGTACAAAATGCAGCAGAACATGAACATCAGCAGTCAACAGCTGCCTGCACTCCTTTGTTTTTGCGGAAGGCATTTTTGCTACAAATTACTGTAAATTATGTAAACTGCATAATTGCGTAATTTCAGGTCATAAGAGTAACGTGAAACTACAAAAAATTACTTTGATTTCTCCGACATAAATAACATCTTGCCCAAGCCTAGTAAAAATCTATTGTTGTGCTCTCCTAAAGACCGAGTGTGCCTTATTCCCTTAAAGGAATGTTTTTTCATTGGCCGTCCATTATATGTCACATTTGTGGTGATGCCTTATATTTAAAACATCTGCTGTCATTTTGGTGGTTGATCTTAGTTCAGGTCCTCCTGAGCTTTGTCATTTTGGCCCTGGTCCTTCTGGCCACTCTTGTCCAGTCCCCTTAGTCTCCCCTGCTCTGGCAGGCCTTTTTACATCTGATTGTCCTCACCCTTGTCCTGCTACCCAAGATGATTGATTTGTTCCACTTGGTCCCCTTCTCAATCTGGTCCAGTAGGTCCTGATCTTCGCAGCCCTCTCAGCCCGGTATCCGGGCCTCCTGGTCATTATCCTTTAGGCTACATTGTCCTCCTTGTGCTGGCCATCCTGGTGCCATTGGTCCTGGTCCCCCTGATATTCTTGATACCTATCCTGCTAATTGTGGTCTCCTGGTTATAATGGCCAATATGCCCCTGATCCTGATTTTAAATGTCCTTCCTAATGTGGTCCTGATCCTCCTTGCTCTGGCTCTCATTTTCCTTATTCTCATAGTTCTGCTATACCTTAACCTCTCACCACCGATCTTCCTAGCCATTGTTAATTCTGTGGGTGCAGTGCATCCTGTTACTAGCCTTTCTGGCCCTGGTCTGTCTATTTGTTATTTTCCTGTACTCCTTCTCTGGTCCTATAGATTCTAGTTCTCCGATTTCACAGGCTCCCTGTCCTGTTTCTCTGCATACTCCTCACCCTAACTCTAGTCCCTCTGACTACCTGGTGCTTCTGCACTTGTTTTTAGTCTGATTTACCTGTTTCTAATGCTTCTGCTCTTGGTCCTCCTTTCTGTGTAGTTATGGCACTGCTTTGTCTGGTCCTCTGGTGCTGGTCTCACTTGCCTTGGTTTCTCTAGACCTCCTAGTACTCTGGTCCTCTTGCCTCATCCTAGTCCTACTAATCCCACTGCTGTCCTCATTTACCTGTTCCATCTTATTCTTGTCCCACTGACTCTGGTCTCCTCTGTCTTGGTCCTCTTAATAATGGTCCTCCTCGGTTCAGTCTCCTTATCATTGACCCACCGACCTTGGTCCTCCTGGTTGCCATGTTGCAGAGCATCCTAGTCTATGTAGTCCTTGTCTTCCTGGTTTAGGGACCTCCTGACTTTGATTCTCATGGACCTTCTGATCCTAATACCACTGGCCCTAAGCTTTCTGGTCCTTTCTATTTCTTCTAATCCTGCAATCTGTGGCCTGCTGGTCCTGTTAAACATAGTCCTTCCTGGTTCTGGTCTTTCTGTTCCTGGTCTTTCTGCTTATGGCCCCATGTCACTCCTTGATCTGATCTCTGTGGCAATGGTCCTCTTGCTTCTGGTGGTCCTTTCCAATATTCTCCTGGTAGTGGTCCTCCTGGATCTGTCCACATAGGTCTGCTACTCCTGGTCCTCCTCGTCCCTCTGATCACGGTCTAGCCCTTCTTGTCTTGCTGATCCAATGCCTTCTGTACTGCATACCCTAGTTTCCTCTGTTCCTTTGGGCCTTCATCCACTGGTGTCTCCTGGTTCTGGTCCTCGTCTTACTTTTGTTTCTCATCCCATCTGGTCTGCATCACCATGGTCCTGGCTCTTCTGGCCCTGGTCCCCATGTCTCTGATGTCCTTGCCCATCTGGTGGACCACCTACTGCTCATTATCCACCTCCTTCTTTCCCCTGGTCCCTTCCACAATGGCCTCTAAGTCGGTCACTCCAATTTTTTGGGGGGGCTTTCAGATTTCATTTGCTGAGGCAACACTGTCAAGAAATGAGGACCCACTTTAAACAGGACCCGGCCCACTTAAAACACTGCTTAGCATGTTAATAACAAACTACCATTTGCAAAATACATTAGGCAGGCGACTAAAATGTCAGTGTGTCTGAAGGCGACACCGATGGCATGGAACCAAAAAGGGTCCATTCCTGAAACCCACTCTGCTAGGTGAATAGTGTGAAAATCTGTGTTTAGTCAACTGGTCATTGAGTAAATAGACACATCCCTCCTGAATTACCCAGATGCTTTGCTTACCTGTCTCCTGCTTTCACTTCCCCTGTTCCACAGAAGCCCATTACTGTGTCTTATCCAGCTTACCTCCTGCAAGTGCCCCAAAGCACTGTGTCCCCTAGCCGCAAATGCCTTATGCAGGTTTCCCTCCTTCTGTGGCCCAGGTACCACCTGTGTTTCTCCACTGCCTGTTTGCTGCTGCTTGTCGGCTACTGCTATGTTGCCAGATTTGAAATACAAAGCTACCGGAATCCCCCTTAAAAGGAAGCCCAAAACTAAAACACCATCTTCCATAAGATGTCAAAAACGAGTCCAGCTTTAAAAATCATCAAAAGGCAACACTGAAAAAACAATGTATTCTCATGAGTGAAGAAAACATTTATGTGACATACGTTACAGTTATACTCATCATTCTTTGCAGATACACAAATAGTACTAGAGTGCAGCACAAAATATCTGTGTGCCATATCCTGAAGCTCCTGAAACAGGTTTGAATTTTCATTTCTTATTTTAATATTATGTGAACATAAAAGATATTTTACAAAATTGATTTTACAGTTTTTTTACTGTGAAGACATCTTGTTCATGTATTTTTGTACATTTGTATATGCGCTTACTTGTGAATGCTTCATAGTCTTTCCTCCACCCTATTCCTGGCACTGCCTGGAGTTTTTCTTCATGTTTGGCTAAATTAAGACCTCCTTCATGCTATTTATCTGGACACAATCTCTACTATTTCATCTGGGGTGATATAAAGAATGAAGATTCAGATATTTAGCAGGTTGTTGGCTAAATAGTTTAAATTATATACTATTTTGCTGTCTGGCAAGTAAATAGTAGAGAGTATGTAATACAGATTGGTGGCCTGATAAATATCCACTTCAATAAGTGAAAGGAGAGAACTACCTGGAATCAGTCTCATAACAGACTATTGAAACACGCAAATAGAGATAGAGGAGACATTTCTAACTAGTGTGGCAAAATTGCTCTGCTGGATTGCAGGGTCTCTACACCAGAGGCGATATGAAATTCTGTGCATCATGTTTGAGGTATCTCACACAAACTCCCAAGCTAGGATCAGGGGCAGCAGGGGCAGAAACCTAGGAACATAGCTTTAAACTTCCAGGAGAGGCAGCCAGGCACTTTCTTGACTTAGAGAGCTGCTCAACTGCTCAGGAGGAATACTAAAAGAATCCTTGAATGAGTGTTGGCACTGCTCAGAAGACAAGGGGCCATGAAGAGGCAGAGGCGGTACTAGCCGAACATTTCTGTGCATTAGAGAGGGATCTGTACTGCTCTTCAAGGGGAAAACTTAGGAGTCCTTGAGGTGCCTCAATAGCCTGACCTGACTCATAGCTGCCAACTTCTCAAATTGTTTCTCTGTAAAATTTCTATGGCTTCAGTTGGCATATGAGAGATATTCGACTGTCAAAAGTGTGACACACCACGAGTGACACTTTCTCATGTGCAAATCAAATAATGACCAGTATTTGAGTGTCTCTCTGTGAATTGTCAATAATGAACATACACTTAAAACAAGCCTGACCTATTGGTATTACCACTGCTATAATAATCATATCAATGAGTAATAACAATGATTTTCTTCTGAATAAACAGAATAGAAAATGTTTCAGTTTTGAGGATATTAAACTATGAACTGAATATTACTAGGGCTGTGGAAGGGGTAGTGGCCTTCAGAAAGCCTCCATCACTCCGGCTCTCCCCTTAACACCCCTTTCATCTGCAGTCTCTCTCTCTCTCTCTCGCTCTCTCTCTCTCTCTCTCTCTATCTCGCTCTGACACTTTTCTCCTGATATCTTTCTGAACTTCTTTACTTGCATATGAACACATCATTCCTCTTCTCCGATGTCTATTAACTCTATATCTGCCTGCACTTTCTTGCATCTTTCTCTTGACCATGTACTGACTCTTTCTCTCTCACACATACACACGCACACACTCACGCACATACACACGCACACACTCACGCACACACAGCGCACATACACACGCACACACTCTCATCTGTAAATACATTTCTTTTTTCTGAGTTTGGTGCTCTCAGTATGTTCACAGCGATGCACCTCCTTTGTACATAGTGGACATATAAGAGTCCCACGTGGGATAATTGCTCTGTGCTTTAGCCAAGAGGCTGCTGTTTGCATTATGTTGAAGTCCATAC
This sequence comes from Calotriton arnoldi, assembly GCA_963921515.1. Taxonomy (NCBI): domain Eukaryota; kingdom Metazoa; phylum Chordata; class Amphibia; order Caudata; family Salamandridae; genus Calotriton; species Calotriton arnoldi. The sequence continues at coordinate 720,628 of CAWUFW010006297.1, forward strand.
TTTAGTACTTTATGATTTAATGACAGGAAATGTGAAAAACCTTTACCGACTTCGGTAAAAGTAAACAAAATACCTTATCTCAGCCAGGCCAGTTTCCATAGCAATGCGACACCACTCCTAGTCCTGGGCCTAGTTTATAATACGTGCCTGGAGAAGCATAGCAAGCTAATTGGCTGCTGAGTTTATTCAACCCTATAGCACTACAGATCCTGGTCCCACATAGAGGGGCTATCATTGTGCATGACATTAGCATTTTGGTGCAGTGATGTGAATACCAGCACTAAAAGTGATAGTCTAACCTCTAATGCGTGGTACCTGGCAGGGCTGCTGACTCTGCGCATCTGTGGATGTACGGTACCTGGGAAATTTAGGGCCTGGTTTAGATCGTGGCAGAAGGGAATACGCCGTCACAAATGTGATGGATATCCCGTCCGCAGTATTACAATCTCATTATATCCTATGGTGATCGTAATATGGTGGACGGGATATTGGTCACTTTTGTGATGGAGTATTCCATCCGCCGAGATCTAAATAAGGCCCTTAGTCTGTTTGAGCTCCATACAACCTCCTAATTCTGAAAGGTAGTGAAGCAGGGTTGAGAAGCGCTGCCGTAGACCACCTGAGCACCAGTAATCAGGCTGGCACTACAAGAGACTACCACAGTCCACAGTTTTCACAAGACACAAGCCGAAGTCCCCCAGGAGAGCCAAAGTGTATCAAGTAACTGAGCAGCAGTTGACAATCTTTACAAGAAACAAGCCGAAGTGCCAGGGATAAAGTGCAGTGACGGAGAGGCCAACATCAGGAACTACTTACCCCCCATTTGTTGCCACCTAGTTGTTTGTGTGGTGAGATTCTGACATTTACCATTGATAGCCAGTGGAGCTAAGGCTATATTTAACTCCAATTCAGGAACACAGTTACTCACATGGTGCACATGATTTTTCAAAGGTAGTGATAGTAAGCGGTTGAGACATACTTCAAGTGGTGCTAAAGAGAGTGAAACTCAGACACAGAGTTGCACACTGATCACACTTGATAAACTCAATGTCTGGAAAACTCTATATCAAGGGGGTGGGTTTAAAGGAGGGTGTAATGGGAAATGAGTCACCGCACAAACTATGGGGCATATTTACGTTACAAGGCGCATCCCTGCAAATCAGCAGGGATGCGCCAGGGAAAATGCGTCACGCAAGTTTACCCTTGCGCCACCTCCGATGCGCCGCATTTACAATGCGGCGCATCGTGGCGCAAGGATAAGCAGATGCGTGACGCATGTGCCGGCGGAAGGTTGGCGCAGTGCTGAAGTTGTGTCGCAACTCCAGCACTGTTCCAACCTTCCCTATCCCTAACATGGTGCGTCAATCCTTACGCCTGCTTCAAGCAGGCGTAAGGATTTGACGCACCAGCGTCGGAAAAGTGACTGCGTGAAATCTCGTAGATTTCACTGCATCACTTTTCCGAGGCGTCCCTGCGCCGGAACGCCCCCCCCCTGCGCAGGAACGCCCACATGAAACCTGACGCAGGTTTCATGTGGCGCAGGGGTTTACTACGTGACGCATCTCCCTAGATGCGTCACATTGTAAATATTGCGCAACGTGGCACATGGTTTGCGTCGCCGCTGCGTCACATGCGTGACGCAACGGCGGCGCAAAAGTGGCGCAAGGGGCTTGTAAATATGCCCCAACGTGCCTTTCCAACTTAAAGTTTCAAACTGTTATGTTTTAAAACGTAAGTTTCCCTAAGTCCACTGGGAGGGCATATTAATGTCCAAACACAAACAAGTATAACACATCAACCTATAGCGGAGCTGAGCAGGTCATTCATTTCACATAACACTCGGAATAATCACTCACAGAGGTCTGGGGTGTAGTCATAGATGTAAGGACTCGGTTCCTGCTCAGCCTCAGCTGTCAGCACTGAGGGGCGTATCTTCAGTGGAGGTGTATGAGGTGGAACACCGCCTCTCATATTTATTGTGAGTCGGGTAACCTGTCCCAGGTGAATGACTGGTCAGGTCGGCTGAGAGTCCGGTCTGTGCAGGGTGATTGTTCTGCTGTCTGCAGAGCTCTGGGTAGGCTCTGTGTGTAATCCTGACACTGACATGTTCCTTTCACATTGAGCCTAATGTCACCTAGTGAAGAATCTCAGACAGAATTGTATGAGAAGCAGGGAAGATGTAATAAATGTCATATTTACATATCATCAATTTAACAATATCCTGCGAACTAAGACAAAAAAGTGACAAGTGTTCTACAGCGCAATACAGATAACAAACTGCCTAAATCGATGACATTGAATTACAAGAATCCCCATAATTTTTAGATATTTTTCCAAACTCCTAGTCTTGTTTCATATATCTCCTCACTTCTTCAAACTTTCCACATTTAATTTTTCCATTCAGTAAAACGTAGGTGCAATTTCTGCTTCCAAACATGACATAATCAAAGATCTGGCTACTAACATGGCTATACATATAAGATGTTTCTCACAGAGGGTGAGACCTGTCAATGCGTCTGAATATCCAAATATAGGCATCTCTTCCACTGCAATTGTTCTTATCAACTTCTCTTCCATATATAAAAAACATTCTGTCCAAAACTTTGATCTTTTGGAACACATGCATACAATATGGATCCAACTCCTGGTATCTGCAAAGCTATTAAAACACTGAGGGGCAGATTTACAAGCCCCCTCCGCCACCAGTACGTCACTTTTCGTGACGTACTGGTGGCGCAGGGGGCTCCTCTATATTTACAAGGAGAGGAAAAGCCACCATGCGTGACTTTTCCTCTCCTTGTAAATACGGTCCCTTCACACGCAGCACTTTGCGGTGAAGGGGCGTTCTATGGGTGTTGCAGTGGGTGTTCCCACGCAACACTCATGGAACAGGACTCAACTCCAGAATTACGTGAAATCGTAACTCTGGAGATGCGTCAGTATGCTACGCCACCCTAGAGGTGGTGTAGCGAGACGCAATGAGGAGAAATGTTTTCATTTCTCCTCGTTTTTCCTCTTTCAATGCGTGCTGCATTCTACAGCACGCATTGGAAGAGGAAAATGCCTGTAGTGATTGTTTTTGTGCAGGAAGGTGCCCCTTCCTGCACAAAAACAATCTCCCCACAACGCAGGCATCCTTGCACCATGGTGCAAGGGTGCCTGCGCCGGCGCATGACAGCAGTTTGTGCGCCAGCGCAGGGGAAGCACAGAGATGCGACATATTCTTGTAAATATGTCGCATCCCTGTGCTTTCCAGACTAACGCAGCACGGCGCAGCAAAATGACTTGCTGCACTGTGCTGCGTTAGTTTAACGTAAATCTGCCCCTGAGAACTTATCTTATTGTAAATGTTATGCAAAAATACCGGTATTGTATATATTAACCATTTTGTGAAAAAACTGCAACCTTCTAAAATGGGCACCGCTAATTATTCTAATATTCAGTAAATTCACATCTTTCCATGCATTCCTAGTTAATTAAACAAGTGCCCCTTTTCCCATTCAACGGCTATTTTACTTAAAATGTCTTACTTCGAATTCTCTAATAACTGCTATACCACTGTCCTGACCCAATATTTTTTGGATGTTCTACTAATCCATATGCTATATCTTCATTGTTGCTGATAGTTGTCCTATCCAAATTATGAAGCAGTGTTCTTATGTTCACATAGGACCAGTACAATTCTTTGTCTGCTTTAAGCTGATTCTGTACATCCAACTAGGAAAACTAACCATCTCCTGACATTAAGTTGCTTATTTTATTGAGCCAGAGCATAGACCACCTAATCTCTCTTTCTCTGCGAGAACATCCTTCTACCAACACCAAATCACACAGTGTAGTTTCCATAATCAAATGTACAATAAATTGCTTGTAGAGTTGTTCTTTCCTTCTCAAAATACAGACCAATGTTTTATATTTGCACCTTTTTTTGGGGCATAAGACATAAATACCATGTTACTACATATTTCTTTGGAAAGCGTGCCTAACATAGTTTTATTTTCAACATTTAATTAGATTTTTTAAAAATCTTGAACGAAAGGCTCCAAAAGCAGAAACATAATACAACTGTAGGTCGGGAAGGTCTAATCCCTCTTTCACCTTTGGCAAATATAAAGTAGGCAATGCAGGGTGGGGTATTTTATTTCCCGAAATAAACCTTGAAAATAAACTTTCAACTCTCCAGAAAAAAAGAACTGTAAATGAAGAACACAAGGAGCATTCATAAACAAAGAATTAAACAAAGGGAGTTTCAACATCTTAAGCAGGATCACATGGTCAAGAATAGAAAGCCCTAATGTTGACCACTGATCATCATGAAGTCTACCTTTTTCAGTAAAGGCACATAATTCAGATCATACAGATCTCCTAAATATGCAGATACATATATCCCTAAATATCTCTTTTTCCCATCATTGTACACATTTAAAATTGAGTCTGATGATATCTCCAAATGCAAATTAAACACCAAGGTTTCTGTCTTCGAGTGATTAATTTATGCCCCCCTAACTCTTGGAATAATTCAATCACCCTCAACACTATCTCTTCGCGGTTTAAAAACGTATATTGTCATCAGAGTATAGTTTAATTTTACACATACTGTCTGGAAGTGGTGCAATTTGTATATCTTCCTGAATTGCTATTGTTAAGGGTTCAATAAAGAGTGAACACAATATTAAGGACACTGGGAATCTGTGCCTGCTTCCATGCCTAACTCTGATGGGGATATTCATCTCTGAATTAAGCAGAATTTTTGCTTGTGCATTGTCATATAAATTGCAAGTTGCCCTTGTGAGTTAGCAAGGAACTCCAAAAGGCACCAGCATTCTAAAAACACTATCTTAGCTCAATATTTTGACATACAGCTGACCCATGATGGGAATGTCAGGATTCTGGTCCTTAATAAAACCTCTGTTGTGAATCCCTTCACATCTGTTCATTGTTTCTCTACTGCTACTCATCTCCACAATTGCTCACAGTTGATCTTGCTTATGACATAAGACTGGGACAGTCTGCCATGCAATCATGTTAAAGGGAAGGAATCAATAGAGTCCTTCAGAAATCTGTGCGAGCAGTCATAATACCCATCCGGTATTGTGCATATAATACAGCCCAGTAATCCTCAACAGTGCAATGGACTTTTCTACATTGGGCTGGTTGAGTAAGCCTCTGTCTTTGGACCACACATTTCAAAGTTGCTATGCTACCTGCTCAAGTACCACAGATCCAGGCCTCCTCCATCCCACTCGTCAATGGCAATTTCCAGACATTTGCCAAATAAAAAGACCTGAGCAAGTTCAATTAATTTTGATTTGAGTGAATGGCCCAAGCTTGTATATCTCTTGGCTTGCAAACATTAATGTACTGTGACACAACACACATTTTGTCACATACAACACTGAAACATGATTCCATCAGGCTGTTACCTACCATTCTGTATTCCCACACTGATTCGAATATTAATAATATGTCATGTGTGGATGAGTGCAGTGCACAGAAGATGGAAATATGAAAAAAGAGGTCGGTAGGCGAGCAGGTTGGTCTCGATCTCCTCCTGATTCTCAGAGCACTTTTTGGCTTGGTGTCTAAGTCCTCAGTTTTTGAAAGTGGTCATCTGGGTACCTTTTGCACCACAACCAAGGGTCAAGGAGTGGATGGAAACCCCTTGGTGGTGCAAGACTCCGGTGGGGTCTAGGTGCTGGTTCAAGGTGGTGGGGGTATGTTATGTCCCTGTGGCTCTGAACAGGAGGCCAGCAAATTAGCCCTTGGAGTCACTGGCAAACATGGGTGCAGGCGAAGATGCAAGGCTCAACAACAGGGCTGAGAGTCCTTCTGCAGGTCCAGTAATGAACTGAAGAGTGGGTCTGAAGGTCCTATTTTATACCAGAGTGCCCTTCTCCTGGAAGGTGGACAAGCTTCTAGAAAGGTTCTTTGAAATTCTTGGAATGTCCTGACTCCCCTGCCCTGACTCCAAGCTGGCTACAATGACAATACAGGGTTGTTAGGCCTATTGCAAAGAGACATGACACAGCCTATTCAGGAGAAAGTGGGGCTATACTCAGCTCCACCACCCTATCCTGCCAGTTGGTCCATTGAGGCACAGCTAATCTCATGATTGTGTGACTGTCTAGGAGGAATTCGCAAAGTCTAACTAAAAGCTACACCCAGTCATGTGACTCAAGACAGGCTGCAGGCACAAAGGGCAGGACAATACCAGCTTTCTAAAAGTGTAATTTTCAAGATTGTTATTAAAAATCTGACTTCACAGTTGAAGAGGGTTTATCATTACAATCCCGTAGGTGTCAAACATGAGATATATACCTCCTCTCTATTAGAAATGACATTGTATTAAATGTAATAAGTAATTCCCAATGTTATCCTATGGGCGGGTAGGCCTCACAGTAGTGAAAAACTAATTTGAGAGATTTTCACAACCAGGTCATGTAAAACTTAGAAGTACATTTCCTACTTTTCAATTGCACAGCACCCTGCCCTAAGGCCTAACTTAGGGGCAACATATATGTATTAAAACAGGCATGGCAAGGGGTTTTAAGTGTCAAGTAGACATGGAAGTGTGACACTGCATTCAGGTTGTAATGGCAGACATGGGACATGTTTTAAGGTGCTACTTAAGTGAGTGGGACTATACGTGCTGCAGGACCACTGGTAGTATTTAATTTACAGGTCCTCGGTATGTGGTATACCACTTTACAAGAAACTTATATATGCCTAACAGGTGTAAGCCAGTTATCCCATGTTTTAGGGAGAGACCACAAGCACTTTAGCACTGGTTAGCAGTGGTAAAGTGCACAGAGTCCTACGGCCAACAAAAATGAATTCAGCAAAAAGTGGAAGGCAAGACTTTTGGGGGTGACCCTGCAGAGAGGACGATTTCAACAGTGGGAATGGAGGATAGTAAGTTTTTAATACATAACATTTAAGGTATAGTGTTTTGTAGCAATGGTTTGAGGTTTGCAGGGTGTAATTGGAAAGAAATTCATCTGCTATCAACAGAGTTCATACTGCAATTTTATGAAATGTTGAGCTAGGTAGAGGACATTACCTGAGGGTCATCCACCAGGTAGTATGTATCCTGACCTTAGACTAAACACTTTCTCGCACACAGATTTCATCCCCCAGCCAAGTGGTAGCACAGGCTGTTTGAAAGGATGAAAAGACAGTTGCTAGTTCTGCAGATACAGCATCCCTCACTGAGTTTTTGCCTGGCAGCTATTTGGGAAAGAAGAAAAGGAGATAAATTAGTAGCTGTACGGCTCCCAAATGACTGAGAAACAAAGTACCTCTTTTCACATCAAGTGCACCCACTATGATCTCTGCAGTTTGCCAGGAGCGGCTGCTCTTACTGTGAAGTGGTGGGGTGAGGAGAGGGAGAAGCACAAAAAAGACACTTTAAAAATAAATAAAATTGCACTTACCTACTCTGACGGACACCGCCTTCCACAAGATCCTCGCATCCCTGTCAGGAAACTGGTGCACAGTGCGCAGGCTCCCAGCTCCCAATCCATGCTGGGAATGGTATTCCCAGCATGTGAGCAACGCTGGAATTGGTCTGAGCGCCTCGGTTCGGCACTCAGAAATTGCCTAGGAGCCTGTGTGGTTTCTTCACCCAGCTGTACAACGCAGCTAGGTGGATAAAGGCTTAGTGCGCATGATGGTTTGGCCAACCCCCTGGGGCCTGCCAAACCATCATGCACATTTAGCAGTGCCCACCACTCCCCTTCACCCTGGTGCTGGAGCTGCAGCATTACTGTGGCTGTCCCCGCCACTCCATCGGCTGGGCTTGCAGGCAGCCTGCAGGACGCAAAATAAAATGATAATAAAACCGTTTTATTATCATTTTATTTATGTCCTTGCCTCTGCTGACTTTCAGCAGGGGGGGGCAACGCTCCTCCGCCATAACGGAGGAGCAGCCACTGCAGTTTGCTCTGCTACAGATGCCTTCTATGAATGATTAAAGTCTTTTGTCCTTGCAGCCCTCCCCTAACTTTTATCCTGCATCTCATTACATTACTGGTTATTGCTTCATTCTCAATCTGGGGGTAACAATTTCCATGTTATATCACCAGGTGGTGGCTCACACTGCCCACTGCATTTCATCTAGTGCTTCCTGCCTATGCACTGTTTTTGTGCTGTTTCATTTTTCTGTCCATCAACCCCTCACCCTGTTATCCTTAAACGTTATTCTTTATTTCTTCTTCTTATGGATCCAGGCACAATTGTTAGCTGCCCACTTTGAGAACTAAGCAGAGCCAGCAGAAGTCATCCTGTAGCCAGCTAACCAGCTGCCACACCAGTTTGTGGAGAGGTAAGTGCAATGCTTTAGATCTTCTGGCTCTTGGTATCTCCAGATGCACTTGGAGGCATGGAGTTTAAATATGTCCTTGTTTAAATGACTACTCCCTATGTCTAATTAAACTCTTGGAAGATAATGAGGAAATCTTGCAAGATATGCCAAACCTCCCGCAAAAGGATGCTTAATTCATGCAAGAACTCTCTTTGGTACATTTTGTCTGTGTATTGCCATGAGATGTTTACTTTCGTTTCTGAGCCAGCGACAAAGTTTGCTGCTTGGAGTTGTGTGTGTGTGTGGCCCCCATCAGTTAATGTTGCATCCTTGCTGAATGGCCTACTTTATTGGGATGCAATTGGTGGAATCGCTGTATAAGTCAAAGGATATAAATCTGCGCTGCCAATTTTTGGGATCTTTCCTTCTGACTATATATTTTCCTGTCTAGTAGATACAGCAGCAAGCACTGAACAACAATAGAATCCAACACTAAATGCACCTCATACTACAGATCAGACCTATTAATAAATATTAACTGGCATTGGAGGGAATCCTAATGTTGCCCCAAGTACTCAGGTTTTTACCATTGAAATGCAGAAAACTCAATGAACGCAATCATAGGAAGCAAGGCTAACCACACTGAGAGCTTATGACTTTGATGACTGAGGGTTTTCAGATAACACCCTGATAGTCAGTCATGGGGCATCACTGTGACAAGAATAATTTGCTGGTTTGACTTACTAATGGTACCTATTTGACTTGCCAAAAGAGGCTGCACTTAGAGGAAATATCAACTGCAATCATTATGTCTTAAAACCCTGGGCGAAAAGTAGATCGACTTCAAAATCACGGAATGGTAATACTAGGATGTGGTGGAGGAGTCAAAGTAATAGGAACACCTATGGGTCTTGCTTTGTCAATATTGGCTGGAAGCACAAGGCACAAGTGGTAGCAGAGCGAGAAACACTTGCTCGTATGCTATCCCACCATACATTCTGTTGTACTGGTGCATTATATCTGGATGCACTGCCAGTCGTGAGAATAAAGATTGACAGGAATAGCCACCTTTGTGATAAGTAGACCAGTCTTGCTCGCTCTGTTAACCCCTGATGTTGTGTTATTCAGGAGGGAATTTGGACCATGGCAGGAGTCACTGCTTACAATGGGCTGTAAACAGGCTTCTGTCCTTGAATGATCCTCTCCAATGAAATGACAAAATCATTAAAAATATTTTGGGACAGGGCATCTGCCTTACTCATCTGTAGGCCTAGTTAGAATGATATCACAAATTTGAACTTTGTGAAGAAGAGTGGTCAGTGCAACCATCTATCCATCAAGGCTGTGGCTGAGTTGAGAAAGAGTAAGATTGTATGATTGATACATAACATTACTGAACAGCAATAGGTCAACAAGTAATGCTAACAGTCCTCAAAGACTGCTGTTGCAGTATACCATCTTGACAAATATTGTGTGATTTTGTTTGGCTTACTTTAATTTCTCCAAGGATTTAGTCACTCAATGATGTTCACCAGTGTCTGGGTGTTGCTACAAAAGAATTGACCCTTTTGCTAAGTTGGAGGTGGTTTCTTCAATGTAAAACTGTTGAGTAGTGGCTGTATGCTGCCGAACTGGCACAGAAGTGAACTACTGTTTTAGAACCTGGAATGCTTCTTTTATTTTGTCCCCTTATAGGCTGCCCCTTTCTTTAATAGAAAGGTGGGGGATCTTATTAAGGGTGGGGGAATAATTTTGGGTGAAAGGCAAAATTAGCAAAATCTGCCTTTGGACCACAAATTTGGTTTGAAAAGCCAAAGAAGTCTGACCCGCAGCCTGACTGGAAGATAAGGTAGATTTTGTACTTGAACTCACCTGTGTGTGGGCTGTCCGCACCTGCTTAGACCACAAAACGTATTCAAAAAAGGCACTGGATACCCATAGCTATACTGATTGGCCGTCAACAGAAAATCAGAATGGCTGAAATGTAGGGGCATACTTTGATCATCATTTTGCGGTTGTTTTAGACCCCTGTAGACATTTGAAAGTCAGAATGGGAATTGCTACCAGAATAGCTTCAACATAATATTTTGGAAAGTGTGATCATATTAATGACTACTATTATCCTCTTCAGAATAGTCCACTCTTATGTCAGTATGACTGATAGCTGCATCAAAGGCAGCAGAGCCACAAGCATCAGTCGGACATCCTTTATCTTTCACCTCCAAGCTGTTGACCTAACCATTCCAGATACTCAAGCCCTTTTTTCTGCTGGGTTTGTGATGCCATGGAGAAACAGAGAAGCAGTAATGCTTCATTGATCATACAGTTGCCGAAAGTCCATTCTGGACAGTCTTTTGGAAGGTTAGACGGGCAAGGTGTAAAGCTATGTACTATTCACAAGTGACACCATAAGGGAGTTTTGCTTTTCCAATCCCAACTTTAACTCTATTGTGTGGAATCCTAAATTCATACCGGCACATTAAGGTGGATGGTTTTTGAAAAAGGAAGGAGAAAGGGGATGCAGAGCTAGCTTGGCCGCAAGATGGCCACATTTTGAGGAGGTTCTGCTGGCCGGAACATTTATCCGGGAATTACCCGTGTACGAGGTGATATTGGGGGCAAGCGCTCAGAGGACGTGCTGATTTAATTGGTATCTTTGGCGGACACTTTTCGGCTGCCGGGCTCAAGCTGCGATGCCGGACACATTGCGACCTATCTCCGGTCATGGCAGCTGACGAGCACCCCTGGTGATGCTGATGCAGCTCGGAGGCGGCTGTACATCGTGCCTCAGATTGCGACCCCATTGGTCCAAAGGAGATTGCTGCAAAGGGCTGTGTATGTGAAGTGGCCCTGCCGGTGAGTGCTCGATGAGGTTTGCTGGGCCCTGCGGGGTTTCCGGTGGTCACTGGCCTGAGGTGTTGGCTGACCGTGGTGCCTTGCCCGCTCTCTCCCTGCGCCACAGGCCTAACCTCCTCTTGGCTTGCCTCTGATACTTTGGGTGCCCTCTGCAGCCGGTGGAAACCCCGGACAGCCTGCTTTTTGCTCAGGATAGCAGCCCAAAAGGCCTGAGAGTAGCTTGGCACACACTTGCCATACTGGACTTCGCAGTCCCTCCCGGACCGGGGCCGCGTATACTGCGAGGTCCCAGACTGGAACTGTTGTGTCTGGAGCTAGTTCTACTGCGGACCTGCTTGTGCCCCATGGGTCCCCATGGTGTGCTGGGCCTGCTGCATCTGCTCCATCCCGGATTGAGGGCCCCCCCCCAGTGCTCTGTTCTTTATGGCTAATGAGTTGAGATTTTGGCGCCTGGCAGCGTCATAAGGAATCTTGCTGCGCTACCCTACGTCAAAACAAAAGTGCAGGAATGCACCGTATCTATGAGATACAGTTCACTCTTGTCCTTTTCCCCTGCACCAGCGCACAAAGGGCGGCCATGCACCAATGCAAGGTCCTTGCACCATGGCGCAAGACTGCCTGCGTTGCGGGGCAAATTGATTTTGTGCAGGAAGGGACACCTTTCTCCTTCCAGATGTCACGGAGCTGCTCCACTACATGGCGTCCCTTAAACCTTCCAACCATTTCAGCGATCCACTGGCTGCTAAGTTTTTAAAGATCTCAATTCGACTATTCTCTCTCTGTGGTCCCGGATCATTCATGAATCTCTCTTACAGGGAAGGATCCCTGATTGCCTCCAGATGGGGCAAGTTACTCCCATCCCTAAGAAGCCCAATTCTGATTTATCTGATCCTAACAACTTCCGACCTATCACCAGCATCATGACTCTAGCTAAATTGCTCGAGAAATGCGTTCATTCGCAGTTATGCATCCACATCGAGAAATTTCAACTCCTTGACCTCTACCAGTTGGGTTTCAGAGCAGGGCACAGTACTGAAACAGAACTAACTCACATTGTGGATGATGCTTTGAGATCCCTTGATCAAAATGTCCCTTGTCTCCTGATCCTTCTTGACCTGTCCTCAGCATTCAATACCATTAAACATAAAAACTTGATTGCTCTTCTTCAACCATAGGATCGGTCTCTCGGGCTCGGTCCTAAATTGGTTTGCCTCTTTCTTACATAACCGCTCACAAAGGATCAAAGTTAACCACGCCCTTGCAACCAGTACCCCTGTTACGATTGGAGTTCCGCAAGGATCCGCACTCTCACCCACTCTTTTCAACCCTCTTATGGAACCACTTACCATCATTCTGAACCACTCTAACATTCAGTACCACATGTATGCGGATGACACGCAACTGTTCTTGAAGATCTCCTCTCAAGAAGACATAAAAATGCTAAATGATGCTCTCTCATAAACTCAACAATGGTTAGCCCAGAACCATCTTCTGTTAAATACTCTCAAAACTGAATTCCTTCTGATTTCTCCACCCAACCACTCTGAACCTACCCTTGTCTGGCTTAATCAACTCACGGGTCTTAACTGCACCCCTCATGTGGTTGACTCTGCTAAGTCGTTAGGCATCACCTTGGACAAATACCTAAATATGCAAGCGCACATCAGTGCAACTATTAGGGGAGCCAACTTTCAACTCAACACCCTTAGGAAAATCAAGCCTTTCCTGCCTCCTGAAGACATCAGGCCTGCTGTACAATCCCTTGTTATCTCTCGTCTGGAATATGGTTTGGTGACCCTTGCTGGGCTTCCCAAAGCTAGCTTGGCCCCGCTCAGAGCTACTGTAACTGTAGAAGCATGGCCACATCTCCCCAGACCTTTTGCAACTAAATTGGCTATCTATCGAAGCCAGAATACGTTTCAAGATAGCTTGCTTGACGCATAAAGCCATACATCACAACAACCCGGTATACTTGGCAAATAAGCTTGAACTATTGGGCTCTTGTCGGAACTTAAGAAGTACATCCACCCTACTTCTGAAACCTCCCAAATTCAAAAAGAAAAGATCTTACAATCAGGCCTTAACCGGTCTTGCTCCAAGAATTTGGAATGCTCTACCTCCTCAGATCAGATCTAATCCTTCCACAGCATCTTTCAAGAAACAGGTCAAACGGCTATTCTTGAGTGAACATTAACATCATCAACTTGTTCTCATGCTCTCTCTACAAATTTGACTCTTATTTTACACCGTTGTTTCGATTTATTGTATGCTTGTCTGTTAAATGGGTATCTTGCTCTAGGGCAATGCTGATAATGTTCCGATCGGGCCATCTCTCCAACCCCTGACCTTGATTGTTTCCCCCTTTGCTTGACATTGTGTGGACTCAACTACACCATTTGGAACATTGTGCTTGGTTTTATTCGTGCTTTCACCACATCTGTACAGCGCTCTGATACCCGTAAGGGTCTTGTTCGCGCTTTATAAAACTTTTCAAATAAAATAAAAAAATAAATAAATAAAAGTGTCTTTGCCTGGCCTTGTAAATATGCTGTGGCACATTGCGCCACCGGAACGTCAAAAAAGTGACATTCCGCCTGCGCAAAGGTCCACCAGGGGCCTCATAAATGAGGTCCACAATCTGCAATATGTTTTGTATGTTACAAAATCAATAAATATAAATGTTTTTTTTAAAAAGTAATGAGAAAGACTGCAACACAATAAGTGACTTATATAATTGGGACAATCAGATCCTTTGTACAGCAGATGGACAAATTGCACCTGCATGAAGCAGAATGGTTCTGGTGGTTGTTGATAGAGACTCGCATGGCTTAACCATGCATGCCTCTACTACGCTGTCTAAACCACGAATGTGTCTGAACAACGCATTCCTTTACAACGCATGCCTTTAACACGAATGCCTTTACCATGCAATTTCGTGGTATAGGCATGACTGGTATAGGGATATGTGGTAAAGATCACACCCTATGACACCTGCCCTTAGCCCTAACAATTACCCCGATCACCTCAGAGCCCTAAAATGTACCACAACCGCATACTGAGCCTTTAAACCTAACCCGATCTCCCACACTGAGCCCTAAAACATTGCAGACCCCCCTGAGCCCTAAAAACTACCCAACCCCCAAGTCCTAATTACTACCCTGACCCTCCCTGAACCCTAAATAGTACCACGACCCCCTCTGCGAGCCTTACAAACTACCCTGACCGCTCTGAGCCCTAAAAACTAGCCTGACCCCCCCAAGCCCTAAAAACTACCCGGACCCTCATGAGCCCTAAAAGCAACCCCAGCCCTAAAAACAACCTTGCCCCCCTCAGCCCTAACCCTGAGCTCTAAAAACTACCCCAACCCTTAAAAATTACCCTCCACCCCTTCCCCAACCTGGCCCCAGCCCCACTTACCTAACCGTGTTCTCTCCCAATCCATCCTGTTCCTGGGCCTGCCCATCTCAGCATCTAGACTGTGCATTGCCTTAAGACATATGCGTGGTTAAGGCAAAAGTGGTTGGGCTTGCATTGGAATGGCAAGCGTGGCTCTGCCCATGTTGTTCAGGCCGTTTCCCAGTTCTGGGACTATCAGTGGTAATACTAGGTAACACACTCCACAATAAATAGACTTTATCCCAAAATCTCTGTTGTATTGAGAAGACATTAAGCATCTCATATCTATAAATTCGTAACATTGAGGAAAAGAGATGGGTGAACAACAGCTCTAAAAAACTGAAAGTGCAAGCTGGAATGGGAATTTAACAATGAGGCATGGGAATGGATTTTTCATCTGACATATGAACCCGAGATCCTGCCCAACACGGTCCCTTGTGCTTCCCTTGCCCTTCCCTCATGCCGTCCGATGTTAACTGGCTGTCCCTAGCCACCTGCCTGCCCTTTGTGGTCTTTGTGTTGTCCTAGGACCCCCTGCCTGCCCTTCATGAACATGTCTATTGCCCCTGGTCCCTTCTGTCTGCCCTTGAGTGTTCCACTGTCCTACTCCTACCCCCCAAGCTCAGCTTCCTTATCCTGGCCTCCTGGCCTACCCTCCGTGGTCTATTAGCTGTCCTGGGCAGCTCCTCCCTGCCCTTTGTGCTCTGATGTCCTGTACCTACCTGTCCCTGCTGCCCTCCGAAGTCGGCTTACTGCCTTGGCCTGCCTAGACTGCCCAGTATGCCCAGTCTGCTGGCCCTGACCCCTACTGCCTGCCCTGTCCTTCTACGCTACCCTCCATAATCAGCTTCTATTCTTGATTACCTGGACTGCCCGGCATGGGCGGTGCACTTCCCTAAATGCCCTGTTGTGCTGCCCATGCCTCTCCCTACTGCCCTCCAGGGTCAGCTTGCTGCACCTGGCCCCCAGGCCTGCACTCTTTAGTCTGTTTACTCCACCTTGATGCGCTTGCGTGCTCTGACCACTCTGTTGTTTCTGACCCTCTCTGCTACCCTCGTATGTGAGCTTCCTTCCACTGGTCCCTGGTCTGCGCTTTGTGGTCTGTTTTCTGCTCTTGGCCCCTTCCGCTTACAATAGGTGCTCTGCTATGCAGCCCTTCACCCATCTTTGCTGCCCAGTGTGCTCTATTATGTTTTACCTTCCCCTCCCTGCTGGCCATTGAGGTAAGCTTGCTTACCCTGGCCCATTGGCATGCCCTTCATGGTCCGTGTGCTCTCCCTTGCTCCCCTACCTTTCCTTCATTCTACATTGTGGGGCCCCTGCCTGCTGCCCTCTGAGGTCAGCTTCCTGCTTACCAGCCTGCCCTCCATGGTCAGCCAGCTTCCCTCGGCCTCTCCCGCCTGCCCTCCCTGGTCCTTTGTGCTCCTCCACCCACTCCCGCCTCCTCTCCACATCTCGCTGGGTCCAGCTGTTTTGTTTTATCACGATTTCTTTTGTACTGCGATACAGAAGAAATCTAACTTTTCATCGGTTTCATTGGTACTGTGGTTGTAAATGAATAATTTAAAGAAGGTCCCTACTAGGTACTGTTGCTCAAATTAATATTTTTATTTTTACCTATTGTGGTGGTCACTTTGGAACTCCCCAATATGGCCTTTAGGGCCCGGATTTGCCCACTCTCCCACCTTATAACCTATTTTTCTTTTTCTAGACTTTGGGATGAGTCCCCGAGGCCTGTAATGGCTGCTGCAACATTTTGTTTCTTGTTGTGGGCAGCCAATCCTTCTATACTGGGGGACCAATCCCGGACCTGTGGTACAGAAAAGGGCCAAGGTAGAAAAAGCTCCCTGGGCCAACCGAGGCCTTCATGAGTGTGTTTTACTTTCTGTTTGGTGCAACGTTAAAGAGGGAGCTGTGCTCTGGTTATTACAGGCACCCACGCCATCGACCGCACCACTGCCGTGAGGCCCCAAGAGGCTGTTTGTGAGAAGCTGATTGTATCTATAGCCATGGTTACAAGTTAAAAACAAAGAAACACTTGCGTTTGCAAGTTATGGTTAGGGCAGCAATTCATAACACACACCACAGCCATGCAAATCATATGCTGATCACCAAATGTTTTATTCATGAACTCGCGCTTAATGCGATAGATGCAAATACAAATATTCTAAATATTCTTACAGATGAGAGCAGTGGTGGTTAGTGACCCACAAAAATGGTGGGTCGATTTAAGTAAAATTAAACATACAAATAAACATTTACATTTCAAAATGAAAAAAAACCAACCTTTCACTTACTTTCTTATCCTGCAGCACGTCCTCGGTGTTCTCCAGCCGGCTCCACACTCCTCCAGCGTGAGGTCTCACAGCTCCTTCTCCAATTTAGACACTGCTCTCATGCTGCATGAGAGAAGTGTCTGGATTGGCTGGAGCAGACTTCTTCAGTGTTCCAAAGGGCACTCAAGGCCTCTGCCTGCTCTCCAGCCTGGCTTTTTATGACAGCCAGGTTGGAGAGGTTGAATTGCGCATGTCTATTTGGCCGTAATAATGTTGCAGGCCAAACTGGTCTGCACAATTCACAGTGAAAGGGCCACTCTCATTGCTGTCAATCAGCAACAATGACTCACTGGCCCCACCCTACCCTCTCCGTTGGGCAGAAAGACAGAAAAATAAAATGATAAGGAAATCCTGGAAATTCCTGTTTTATTTTTCCAGCTTTCTGCAGCTGTGTAGGGAGGGGGGTGGCGCTCCTCCGCTCTCATGGAGTAACCGTAGCTGGAGATCACCCTTAAAATTTGAAAGAGATGACTGTCAATGCGGAATTAATTATTGGTTTGGATATCTGATGCTATTTATTTACATTTGGATTGTAGCTGTTATTTCTTTAAACTATTGAGGTCCTACGCATTAGGCAAGCCCCAATCCCCTCCTGGTGACCCTTCTCTGCTGCGGATGGCCGATGGCGCGGAAGCCACCCAATTTTAGTGAAACAGATTTAACAGTTTTTTATAAAACACGGGAAATAAGATATAGAAATAGAAAATAAAGATGGAGCAAGAACACAAACTTATTTTAGTCCACCTGCTTCAGGGATCAGTAATGTAAACTAATTTTTTGTCCCTATTAAAACCCACACGCAATTATCTGAAGAATGATTAATTAAAGCTTGCTTAAATTATTGGGAATTTTCATATTTTTTCAACTTTATTCCAAAGTTGTTGTTGAGCTACTGGATGAAATGCACAGCTAAAATCTACACACTAAATGTACAATTTGGTGTTCCTTTTCACCGAAGAGTTGTATAGATAAACAGTTAACAACTATTAATCAAGTTGGATGAAATCACACTGATCAATAGTAAATACCCAGTTTTTCAACTTGCAACACGATTCTTGCAAAAACATTCCATGCTGTATCAGGCAAGGCAACTGGATAATAATTCAAGGGCTCAGACCTGTTGCCTTTTTTATATATAAAACAGGATGATATGACTTCCTTTTCAGGAGTCAGGAATCCAGTTTAATGTTACATAAAAAATGAAAAGTGGGCAGCAGATTTGCCAACAAGAAAAGGAGCAGACTTCAGAATGATAAATAACCAGGATCCAGCAGGACTCTGTGCTTGAGAACCATTCATATGTAATATTAGAACTATTTTAATTGTAACTAAATCAAAATGGAGACAGTAAATAATTACAAATGCATAAGTTATGGAAAGTATTTGACTCTCAATAAAGAAGAATACAGCGAATCCTTCCTGTGCAGAGACGTTTTAAGGCATGGGCAAAGTGGGCTCTGGCCCAGGGCCCCAGTTTTTCAGGGGGCCCCTGATAGAGCCAATTACGTTTTGCAGAGAGTCTTGCCCTGATGACCTTGAATAATATTTAAACAGATTGTTGTTAATAGCGTTTTTCTATCATTTATTTTTAACGTGTGAGAGTCTATTACAGACATTTTGCAGATAAAATGTGCTTATGTTTCATGCAATATCCATATAATTTTTTTTTTAGATCAATACAGGACCTCACATATGAGAAATGGGAGAGTGTCACAGAGATTATTTGCAGTAACGTTAGTGAGCTGCTGCTGTGTTACAATACTGAAAACACATATGCTATTGCTATCCCTGAGTATCAGATGTAAACACATTAAGAATTTGACCAAAGAGGGCATGAAAGAGCTGAAACTGGATCATAAAGTCAAAGCTGTTCTGTACAGGGGCCCCCAAAATACATTTGGCCCAGGGCCCCCAAAATCCTTAAAACGTCCCTGTTCCTGTGGATTCATTTTCCAGCATATGCTTGTTGCAATATTAGTGCATAATACAATGATAAACTAACAACTAAGCATATGACATTTCGCTGGAGCTGCATGAACAGAGTTCCACCATCTTGCTGCAAGATTCTCTTTTTTTTGCTAGTATAATTTTTTGAAATAAACTCTTTTTTTAACATTTTCTTCCATTACAAATATTTCAATCAATCAAGGACTTATAAATCATGACTACTCTCCTGTGAGGATCTCAAGGATATGGGGGTGAGGGGGTCGGTCTGCGGTTCAGTTGAAGAGCCAGGTCTTGAGGTCCTTCCTGAATTGTGGCAGCGATGGGGATTGCCTGAGATGCAGAGGCAGGGTCCTCACAGCAAGGTAGGGTAAGGATCTTCCTCCAGTCGTAGTCTTGCACATCTGTGGGACGGTGGCCAGGGTCAGTTGGATGGAGTGGAGATGTCTGGTGGGGATGTAGAAGGAGGCGGTGGTTGAGGTATGCAGGTCCGGCGCTGTGGAGGGCTTTGTAGGTGTGGGTGAGAAACTTGAAGGTGATTCTCTTGTTGACAGTTAGCCAATGAAGGTCTATTAGGTGGCCTGTGATGTGGTTGTGGCATGGGATGTTCAGGATGAATCTGGCGGAGGCGTTCTGGATGGTCTACAGTTTCTTTTGGAGTTTTTGGGTTGTGCCGGCGTAAAGTGCTTTGTCGTAGTCGAGTCTGCTGCTGATGAGTCCATGGGTGACCATTTTCCTGGACTCTGTGGGGATTCACTTGAAGATCTTATGAAGGAGGGGGAGTGTGTGGAAGCAGGCAGATGTGACAGCTTTGATTTGGCGGTTCATTAAGAGCAAGGAGTCCAGGATGATGTTGAGGTTTTGTGCGTGGTCCGTGGGTGTAGGGGATGAGTTCAACATTCACTACCACAGTAAACGAAAAGAGATCAAGCATTAATCTCATAAAATCTGATAAAATGTCACTTTCTACTGATTTGAATAATTCAAATTAGTATTGGTGACCGCAACCTTTTTATTATCTCCTGGAAGGTTTCTATCAACGGCAGGTGTGTTCAGTTAGAGGCACTATAAGTCCAAAGTTACAAGAAAGAGAAAGTTACATGATTAACACCAATTGACATTAATCAGTATAATCACAACCCCCCCCCCCTCCCCTACTAGATACAATATAATGAGGTTTTGCTATAAAAGGGCAAGCATTCTGGCATTGTCAGGCTGGCACCACATTTAGTTAAAGTAAAAATAGATCATATAATATTACAGCAGCACCACTGAAGTCAGTGTGGATGGTTCTATCATTCATCAAAACATATAACCTTTCATTGTCATACAAAATCATTGCTGATAACATTTTGTACATTGAACAAAATGTGTGCATGAGTCTTTCTTTTGTCGGGTTGCCAATGTCGCTCTTGAACAACTCAGTATGGATCCCCCAAGCTCCCGAGCGCATATACAACTGCACAGGCTCATAAATAGGTTGAAACTCAATAGAAACCTTTCCTGTGGCACAACTGCAACGCACTGGGAAACGTTTAGTAGCTTCATCTGGAGGACTGCTGCACTACTCACAGATTCTCACAACAGCGTTTGGAGCCAATGCTACTGTCTTGTCTTTCCTTGGGCACCACAAGCCAAATTCTTCGCAGGGGTGTATGGGGCACTCCTATCTACATGTGTGAAATATAGATGGATGGCCTTGCCGTTTAGGTCATTGAGGTCTTGCACCATATTTGTTTAAACCCAGGTCCTGTACTCTCTCAGACACCTGATGCTAACATTGTTAGGTGCAACGGAGGAGCCCTAAACCCTTCACAGCCCTTGTCTGCACCACGCACATGGACACCCCTCCTGGGTGCCACATAGGAGTCAGCTCTTTTAACTGCTTTTCCACCCAGGTGGGAGCAGGCCTGTCTGTGGTCCATGTCGCTGTGGAAACCATAATGTTGAGTGCCCCTGCCCCCCAGACAGGGGCGCAGTGGGCAGGAAATGTGGCCTGCCCAACAAGCACCAGTCCTCTTGTCTGCGATTCCTCTGAGACACATCAGTTGCGTCGGGCCATTGGGGATGGAATCCTCAGGGCTAAAAGAAAGGGCTCCCGTGCACCCTCCTCCCCCATTCAATTAATTTAAAAGATGTTGCTCTGACCCCAGTGGGCATGGTACTCTTTAGGGGAATTTTTTCCAAATTACTGTGAAGTGCTGCATGCTTCATTTCCAGCTGTTCCCCTGAGGAACTGAGGTTGTGAGGCTGTTTACTTGTTCCCCGTAGGACCGTTAGCTTTATTCTGGTGTCATCTTGCTCCTTGTGATTAGCTCTAACCACCAGGAGAATTGTCCTCATGGCTCTTGGCCTCCAAGCATTACTTTTCTGTGGAGCCAGATTTTTAAAGGCTCCGCTGCTGGACTTGTCTGGGCTCCTGCCACCTGCCGTCACCCAGGGGCTTCCTCAAAAGCCCCTCCTCAGTGCACCAGCAGAGTGCCCTTCCTTTCAAACTCCCAAGACCCCATTGCTTTGGACATCTTGCAGGGTGCCTATGTGTCAGAAGCATATTCAGATCCCCCTTCTCCTCCGATGTGGGTCAATCAGCCGAAGGATCAGTACACAAAAGATTCAGCGTAACCCTTCAGGGTCTCCCGAAGCAGATTCATCCCTCTATTGCCCCTCTGAGAGTATAAGGGGCCTAATTACGCTGGCCCTATAGAAACATTCCCAGTCTCTGCATGCCAGTTGGTGTCAATGTATTTCAGTTTATCTTTGCGGTAGAGTCAGGTGGCTTCTCCTTCAAGCTTGGCATTCCTTTGGAACTGACTCTCCTAGGTCCAGTTGTTCCTTGATTTCTGATGTGTCTCTCCCTTGTTCAAAAGAGAGTGTCAAAAGTTCTCAAAGGTGGGCACCTCTGCCATAACCGAGGGTGCCACATCATCACTCCACCCCTACCCTAACTCTGCCGCACAGCATTCTGGGACATTTGAACATGGCGCCTTCAACTGGTCTTTGGAAAGATAGCTTCGGCCCTTCCCTCAACTTATAAACCTGCCTGATCCATTCCCTCCAAAAACTTCAAAGGGCAGTACCTCCTGTGTTTGGATGCAGAGGTCTGACCTTCCTCCTTTGTTTCTGTGGGCTTGGATTGGTCGAGGACAGGTGCAGCGTGGACAGTTAATTAACTGTGCAGATTTCCTCCCCTCGCCTCCCTTTCCCAGGAACTGGATCAAGCACCATTAAATACCTTTATTGTGTGCAGAGGCCTTTGGTCATCTTGCTGGTCAGCAGAGTAATTAATAAATTGGCCCAGTAGGTGGGTGGCAAAGATCTGTAAAGGATGGTAATATGCTTATGAGCTAAGCTAGGGAAATATGACTGTTCCTCAAGGCCATAAGGGGTATAGTTATCACAAAAGTGCCAGCTCGGTGATTCCTCAGGAGCAGTACGATGCCAAAAGGGGTCCACCTCTCAACAGTCCCAACCCTGAGTACTGTAATAGCACAGATGTTTGGGATGATCAAGAGGGGGAAGGAAAGCGTAGGGATCAGCAGGGAGGGAGAGCTGAGAGGCAAACAATACTGATAAGTAGAGGTTCTCTACAATATCCCTCCTAACGTGATCTAAATTGGCTTTTCGTACCTGTAAACAAAAATAACAATCCTCCGTCTTATATGGCGGAAGAGTTAAACATCAAATGCACCAATTTCAGCAATGGTAGGGTTTGTTCTGAAATAAAGGTTAAACAAAAGAGAGTCTTAGAGTTCCCTTCCAGAGGGCTTTGGTTATATGGCACACGGTGACTCTCTTTACAGCACATATACATTTGCAAGTAGGCATACACACCATCAGATAATAAGGGGTCCGCTTCACAGGGGAAGAGCAGAATGCCTCTTCTTGAACCCCCTGTTAAGCGGAAGCAAAGTACAATCACAACAATGCCTCAATGCATTTCACATCCCATTGGCTCCATGGAATCAATGTAAGTATTCTTTGAGTGGCACTTTTGAAACAAGAAATACTCCCAAGAATAATGTCACTTCTTATTCCTAGGCACCTCAATGTTAAATCTCAGCGCTTGGTAATTTATGGCAACGTTTTTTGTTCTTATCAATCTGCCAAACCGATGAAGAGCTTGGTTGCAGACGAAAGCTAAATGGCTCTGTTTCATACATTCCGAGCGGTGCCGGTCCAGGCACAGCCAGCGGAAACGCCAATCAAGCAAGAAGAGTCTCGAGTGAGTTGCTGCAAGTGCACCGTTACAGGACAGGAACAGGGAATGGCAGCATGCGAATCCCGCCGCTCGGTTGAACAATCAGCGGCGTCCTTCTTCCCAGAGGCTCGTTAAATACGGTCTTCCTCTTCAGGGTCAAATATCAAAGTTTCCCAGGCTCATGTGGCGGCTTCCGCTTTGCCTCATGGAATTTGTAGTTCAAATCGATCCTTCCTACGTCGCGTGGGACGCTGACTACCTGGAAGGAAGGAAGTTTGGTCGCTGTCATGGGGCGCCTAGTCCTGTCCACCATCCCACTAGCAGGGACCACGCCTCCTTATACTGGGTTAGAATGGGTGTGGTGTCAGGAATTGCCCCTTGTGCCGAGACTCGGGCGTGTGTGCTACTTGGCTGGGTGTGTGTAACAGCACATCCCTTCTCTAAAGGGCACAGACAGGGTTGGGGTTTTTCAGGGTTTCTTTTATGGAATGTTATTGTCAGACGAGGGGAATGAACACTCGTAGCAGGTTCCCATGAGTTTTCCTCTGGACCGTAGTTTTTCCATGCTATCAAATACCACAGAGACGCCCCTCTTCTTTTTGAGTCCAATATTGCCTTTACCTCGTATTCAGGTTCATTGTAAACCCAGATGGGAATCGGTTTCTTTTTGACAGGTTCAAATGAAGGCTTTAACAATGAGGTGTGGAATACAGGATGGATCCTCATATTCGAGGTCCAGGCCAATTTCACTGCCACAGGGTTAATGCATTGTACTATCTTGTACGGGCCAATGAACTTAGGATTGAATACGCTATGCTTCTTAAAGTGTATGTTTCTAGTTGACAATCATACAAAGTCCCCCTTTTTTTTACTCCGGGCCAGGTCTTCGGTGTTTATCCGCGTAGGTCTTGTATCAGCTCTTGGCTTCTTGTAAATGTTCTTGGGCAGTTATGAAGGTGTTCTGTATACCTCTTGTTCATTCCTTGAGTTCTGGAATTTTATCTGTAAGTATAGGGTGTACTAAAGGCATAAACCTAGGATGGAATCCGTAATTACAGAAAAATTGAGCCATTTTGATAGAACTATGATGGCACTGTTGTACGCTATTTACGCCAGTCATAGTAATTTTACCCATGACTCTTTGGTATGATCCACATAGCAATGAAGGTATTGCTTTAGTGTTTGGTTCAGGCGTTCAGTTTGGCCGTCGGTTTGAGGATGAAAAGCGGTAGACGTATTAGCAGAGATCTGAAGAGTGTTACACCATACCTTCCAGAATTGACTGGTGAATTATGAGCCCCTGTCGATACAATGACCGTTGGCAGTCTATGTAAGCGTACAATATTTGCAAGCAACACCTGGGCCAGCTGAGCGGATGAAGGGAGTGCAGAACATGCTACGAAGAGACCCATTTTTGTGAGGCTATCAGCGATTACCAATATGGTAGTATATCCTTGGTCCTTGGGTAAGCCTACTATAAAATCTAAGGAGATATGGTCCTATGTTTTCACGGGAGAAGGTAAAGGCTGAAGTAACCCTTGAGGCTTTCCGTGATCCATTTTCGTTTGACTGCATGTCACACACTGCTTGATCCTTCCCAGTATATCTCTACGCACAGTAGGCCACCAGAACTGACGTAATACCATTTCCAGTGTTTTATCCAGTCCCATATGACCTGCACAGGGGTTTTCATGACACCACTGGAATTTCAGCTTCTGTAGCTCTAGGCATGGTACTAACAGCTGTTTTCCTCTCATAGGTAACCCGCTCTTCATTTGCCAGGAGGGATTGTTATGAAGCCAACTTTTCCACTTAGGTTTTTTGAGAGCTTGCTTCATTTGTTCACAGAAGAGATCCATTTGTATGAGGCCTATCACCCTACTTGAGGGTATAATGGCCTGTGTTTTTGGTTACTTAGGATCTGACATTGAGTCCTGATGAGTGAGGGCATCAGCTTTCTTATTGTCCACTCCAGGACGGTATGTTACCACATAATCGAATTCAGTAAAGAAGCGCATCCACCGTAGTTGTCGAGGAGTGAGTAACCTGGCCGATTTCATAAACTACAGGGTCCCTTGGTCAGTATACACTGTAATAGCATGCTTTGCTCCCATCAGGTAATGTCTCCATTCTCGCAAGGCCTCTTTGATCGCCAATAGCTCTTTCTCTGCTATGGTATAATGTGATTCGGCCTTATTCAATTTCCGGGACATGTACGCTACCGGGTGTAGCTGTCCAGTTTCCTTATTCCACTGGGATAACACAGCCCCTACTGCTACGTCAGAAGCATCCGCTTCTATTACATAAGGCATCTCGTTGTCAGGATGTGCTAGTATCGGGGCAGATGTGAAAGCCTGTTTCAACACAAGGATGGCTTGTTGGGCTTCTTCAGTCCATTTTAAGGATACATTCTTCCTCAACAGCCTTGTGATGGGTGTCACCACTTGAGAGAATTGGTTAATGAACCGCCGATAACAATTCGCGAATCCCAGGAAACACTGTACATCCCTCATATTTTTTGGCTTGGGCCAATCCATCACCACCTGTATCTTACGACTAGCCATTTCCTGTCCTTCGGAGGATAATATGACTCCTAGAAACTCCACTTGGAACTCGCATTTGCTAAGTATGCAGAATAGGTGATTTTCTCGGAGCGTCTGTAGCACTGCTCAAACATGCGATGTATGGACTTCTTTCTGGTTGGAGTATATTAAAATACTGTCTATGTAAATGATGGCAAACACGTCAAGATATTCTCTAAGCACTTCATTCATGAAAAATTGGAAATCCGCAGGGTCATTATATAACCCGAATGGCATGACTTAGTATTCATATAACCCATATCTCGTACGGAAGGCTGTTTTCCATTTGTCTCCTTTGCGCATTCTTACCAGATGATATGCCCCCTTGAAGTCCAATCTCATGAATAGTACTGCTTGTCGAACCTGGTCTAGTAAGACCAGAATTAGAGGCAATGGATAGCAGTTCTTCACTGTGACGGTGTTCAAGGCTCTGAAGTCCACACAAACCCTTAATCCGCCATTCGCTTTGGGTATAAAGAATAACGGCGATGCCGTCGGGGATTTGGAAGGTCGTATGAATCCATTCTTTTGAGAGGTGTCCAAGTACTCTCTCAAGTGCTCATTCTCAGGCTCCGTGAGAGCGTAAATTCTACCACATGCAATCACAGCTCAAGGTATTAAATCTATCGGGCAGTCTTACACTCGATGCGGGGGTAAGACATTCGCCTGTTCTTCATTGAACACATCCATGAGATCATAGTATTGTAGAGGCAAGTCTACCTCCTTCTCCTCAGCAGTTGCTATGACGTGTTGAGATGATAATGTCTTAGCCAAGTTTTTCTGTGGTTTCTGGCAATGCTCAACGCAATAATGGGAATTGAAATCCAACGATGTGTTGTTCCAATCAATGGTGGGATTATGAGTACACAACCAGGGGAGTCCCAATATCAGTCCATATTGAGGTGCTTGAATGACGTTGAATTTCAGAATCTCCCAATGGTCGGTCCCACAAATGACTTCCATCTCTTTGGTGTTGTAAGATATTGGCCCTGACGCCAAGTGTCTCCCATCCACTGCCACCACAGTCTCTGGTTCTGGTTTTTTAAGGAGTACAAGCTGCAGTTTTCGAGCCAACTCCTCATTCATAAAGAGCCCAGTAGCCCCAGAATCCAACATCGCTTTAAGCGGCTGCCACTGGTTATTTATGCATATTTGAACTGAAATATAGAAGTGGACAGAGGAATCTCTCTGACCTTGATTAATGGAAGGAATGAAATTTATGCCCAAGACCTTCCCTTCCTGTCTTCTTGAACTCTGGCGTTTTCTGTCTTTTTTAATTCTGTGGTGGCATTGGTTTGTATGTCTCGAGCTTGGCCTTTAGGTTTAATCAAACAGTCCTTTACATAATGTCCTTTCCGTCCACAGTAGAGACACAACCCATTTTTTCTACGCTGTTCTCTTTCTTCGGTGGTTAGAGAAGCCCTTACTGAACCTATTTCCATGGGTTCGGTGGCAGCACTACCTCCCCCTATGGTACTTCGGTTTCTCTCAAAACGGGGGACAGGGCTTTCGATCCGTCTTCTTTCGTTCTTTCGTTCTGCTAGTCTATGGTCCAGACGTAATGTGAGGTTAATGAGCTCCAAACAAGTAGTGGGTTGCGGTTTAATAGGTGCCAGTATATCTTTTACTTCATCTTTAAGGCCTTGGCAGAACAAGGCAGCTTGTTTTGCTTCGGGCCAGTCGGTTTCGGCTACTAGCCTCTGGAAGGTGTTTATATATACCAACAAGTCTCGGTTCCCTTGTTTTAATTCGAGCAGCTCTCTGTCTGAGGAAAAGGCAGCAGCTCTTCGATCGAACTCCCTCTCGAATTCTGTGCGAAAGGCCAACCAATCGTACATCAATGGGTCATCCCGGCGTACCAGCAGAACAGCCCATTGTGCAGCATCTCCAGCCAAATAAGAGATCGTGAACGCAACTCTTGATTGATTAGTTGGAAAGGCTTTACGTTTACAACTGAAGTGTAGCAGGATTTGCGTGATGAATACCTGAACCTTATTTGTGTCCTCTGAGAATCTTTATGGTGCAGCTAAAGGGATCGGCGTGGGCATATCTACACTGAAGGGCATTATTTGTGCTGAAAAAATTCCCCCAGAGAACCTCTCTGTACCTACATCAAATGGGTTCCGCTGCAGCTGTTCTATATTTACTCTAAGGGCTTCTGTTTCCGCTCGAGATGTGACTAGGTCCTGCTGCACCAAGGCCAAGGCTCCTATTACGTCCTATAAGGTGGCCATTTTGCCTCGGCCCGCCCAGGAGGAATTAATTACATGGCTGATTATTCTGTCAGCCCGGTGATTCCTCAGGAGCAGTTCGATGCCAAAAGGGGTCCACCTCTCGACAGTCCCAACCCTGAGTACTATAATAGCACAGGTGTTTGGGATGATCACGTGGGGGAAGGAAAGGGTAGGGATCAGCAGGGAGGGAGATCTGAAAGGCAAACAATACTGATAAGTAGTGGTTCTCTGCAATATCCCTCCTAACGTGATCTAAATTGGCTTTTCGTACCTGTAAACAAAAATAACAATCCCCCGTCCTATATGGCGGAAGAGTTCAACATCAAATGCAACAATTTCAGCAATAGTAGGGTTTGTTCTGAAATGAAGAGTCTTAGAGTTCCCTTCCAGAGCTTTGGTTATATGGCAGACAGTGACTCTCTTTACAGCACATATACATTTGCAAGTAGGCATACACACAATCAGATAATAAGGGGTTCCCTTCACAGTAGAAGAGCAGAATGCCGCCTCTTGAGCCCCCTGTTAAGAGGAACCAAAGTCCAATCACAACAATGCCTCAATGTATTTCACATCCCATTGGCTCCATGGAATCAATGTAAGTATTCTTTGAGTGGCAGTTTTGAAATAAGAAATACTCCCAAGAATAATGTCACTTCTTATTCCTAGGCACTTCAATGTTAAATCTCAGCGCTTGGTAATTTATGGCAACGTTTTTTGTTCTTATCAATCAGCCAAACCGATAAAGAGCTTGGTTGCAGATGAAAGCTAAATGGCTCTGTTACATACATTCCGAGCGGTGCCAGTCCAGGCACAGCCAGCGGAAACGCCAATCAAGCGAGAAGAGTCTCGAGCAAGTTGGTGCAAGTGCACTCTTACCGGACAGGAACAGGGAATGGCAGCATGCGAAGCACGCTGCTCAGTTGAATAATCAGCGGCGCCCTTCTTCCCGGAGGCTCGTTAAATACGGTCTTTCTCTTCCAGGTCAAATGTCAAAGTTTCCCAGGCTCATGTGGCGGCTTCCGCTTTGCCTCATGGAATTTGTGGTTCAATTCAATCCTTCCTACATTGCGTGGGACGCTGACTACCGGGAAGGAAGGAAGTTTGGTCGCTCTCATGGGGCGCCTAGTCCTGGCCACCACCCCTCTAGCAGGGACCACGCCTCCTTAAACTGGGTAAGAATGGGTGTGGTGTCAGGAATGGCCCCTTGTGCCGAGACTCGGGGCATGTGCGCTACTTGGCTGAGTGTGTGTGTAACCAAAAGTGACAATGGATCTGCACTCGGGGTACATGTTTATCCTAAGATTCATACCTTCCCAGTATCTCTTGGCCTAAGTATTGTGAAACTTTGCAGAGGCTCATATTTCCCTATAAGGTATAATACAGTGAGTACACATCCTTTTCAATAAAGCACTAAAGACTTATATACACAATGAACTCCCACTCAAAGTGTAAGGCCTAAACCAGGTTAGCACCAATCTCTGAAGGGTCTCTTCTGTGACAGACGAACTGTGTGTACATACCTGGCTGAGCTAAATGGTAGTCTCATGCACACAACCTGCACACATGGGCACATGTGTGTACTCACATGTTTGTTTGAAACCAGCCCAGAACATTTTACCCTAGCGATGACCTTAACGTAAAAGGCAGACACTGGTGGTTTGCACTCTCAGTCCATTTCCACAGAATTTACAGTGAGTGAGATTTAGTTGGTGAGATTAATGTGCAGGAAAAGTCCAAAACTAGGTAGTTAGGAAGTGACATATTCAGGGGCATTAAATAGGTGTAACTAATGTCCAACAACATCCCTTCGCTTCTTAAGGTTGAGGGGTAAGAGGCACTAAACAAGATGGCATCATATCAACAAGGCTCCCTGGGCCGAGCCTTTATCTGCCAAAATTATCCTCAATCTGACACCATCATTGCATGTCACATATGCTGGAAAGTTCTAAACACACTGCACAGCAGACCTATATTTGTGGGGTGGAGGAGTGCTTGGAGGCTGCAAATAAAGCCAGAGTGGCCTACTGACTGCCTGCGGACACCTTGGACCGGATGCGGATGCCCTTCCACAGGGGGCGCTATGTCGGAATTGGAGGAACGGCTATGGGCTGATCCAGAGGCCACTACAGCCAAGGGAGTAACCAGGAAATTAAAATCCCCCCACTTTGAACTAAAGCACTTATGGCACCAAGGAAGCAAAGGAAATCATCATGCACCTTCCCAGAAGAGCCTGCTTGTCTCTTCCATCCAAGCATCTATTCATTACCCCTTTCATTATTCCACCCACCCACATATATCCACCATTTCACCTTTACATTCTGTCATCCATTCAATCTTTCATCCATCATTCAGTCTATCACCATTCCATTCCATCCCTCCCTCCATACATCCGCTCAATCATATCCAAACCTGTCTATCAATCTTGAAACATATCCATCATACCTATCCATTCATCCATCCTTTCATTTATCCATTCCTCTTTCATCCATCTATTCATCCATCCATCCTTTCGCTCATCCATCCACCCTTTCACCCAATTCAGCCATCCACCCTTTCCCTCAGCCATCCATCCTTTCATTCATGCTTCTATCCATACATACATTTACCCCTTTACTCATCCATCCATCTTTTCACTCACTCAACTATCCACCCTTTCACTCATCCATCCATCCTGTCATCCAGCTATTTATCGACCCTCCCTTTCACTCATCTATCAATTTTTTCACTCATGCACCCTTTAATCCATCCATTCTTTCGCTCATCCATCCACTCACCTTCAGTTCATCCATTCAGCCAACATTTCACTCCATCTATCCATCCACTCATCCATCCATTTACCTTTTTATGCACCCATCCTTTTAGTAACTCATCCATCCATTCATTCACCCTTTCACTCATTCATACATCCTTGCTCCCTTTCACTCATCCATTCTTACTTACATCCTTCCCCCATCCATCCTTACATTCATCCTTTCACTCATTCATCCATGCATCTGTCAATCCACCCTTTCACTCACTCACCTTCTCACCCTTTCACATTAATTACGACACTTTGTCTGCCCAGCTGCAGACAGAAGAGGCCCATCAAGGACTCCACCCCGCTGTAGCTGCCAAAGCAGGGGGTTGATGATGCCCCTACTACCAGGACATATAAACTTAATAGTATATGTCCAACCTATATTTGTGGGGTGGAGGAGTGCTTGGAGGCTGCAAATAAAGCCAGAGTGGCCTACTGACTGCCTGCGGACACCTTGGACCGGATGCGGATGCCCTTCCACAGGGGGCGCTATGTCGGAATTGGAGGAACGGCTATGGGCTGATCCAGAGGCCACTACAGCCAAGGGAGTAACCAGGAAATTAAAATCCCCCCACTTTGAACCAAAGCACTTATGGCACCAAGGAAGCAAAGGAAATCATCATGCACCTCCCAGAAGAGCCTGCTTGTCTCTTCCATCCAAGCATCTATTCATTACCCCTTTCATTATTCCACCCACCCACATATATCCACCATTTCACCTTTACATTCTGTCATCCATTCAATCTTTCATCCATCATTCAGTCTATCACCATTCCATTCCATCCCTCCCTCCATACATCCGCTCAATCATATCCAAACCTGTCTATCAATCTTGAAACATATCCATCATACCTATCCATTCATCCATCCTTTCATTTATCCATTCCTCTTTCATCCATCTATTCATCCATCCATCCTTTCGCTCATCCATCCACCCTTTCACCCAATTCAGCCATCCACCCTTTCCCTCAGCCATCCATCCTTTCATTCATCCTTCTATCCATACATACATTTACCCTTTTACTCATCCATCCATCTTTTCACTCACTCAACTATCCACCCTTTCACTCATCCATCCATCCTGTCATCCAGCTATTTATCGACCCTCCCTTTCACTCATCTATCAATTTTTTCACTCATGCACCCTTTAATCCATCCATTCTTTCGCTCATCCATCCACTCACCTTCAGTTCATCCATTCAGCCAACATTTCACTCCATCTATCCATCCACTCATCCATCCATTTACCTTTTTATGCACCCATCCTTTTAGTAACTCATCCATCCATTCATTCACCCTTTCACTCATTCATACATCCTTGCTCCCTTTCACTCATCCATTCTTACTTACATCCTTCCCCCATCCATCCTTACATTCATCCTTTCACTCATTCATCCATGCATCTGTCAATCCACCCTTTCACTCACTCACCTTCTCACCCTTTCACATTAATTACGACACTTTGTCTGCCCAGCTGCAGACAGAAGAGGCCCATCAAGGACTCCACCCCGCTGTAGCTGCCAAAGCAGGGGGTTGATGATGCCCCTACTACCAGGACATATAAACTTAATAGTATATGTCCAACCTTTTTAATACAGTGCATCCTGCCCTTTGGGCTGTCCATTGTCTACGCAGGGGTGACTTTTATGTATTAAGGAAGGAAGGTTTGGGCCTGGCAAGAGGTTTATTTTGCAGGTTGAAATAGCAGTTTGAAACTGCACACAGGCTCTGCAGTAGTAGGCCGAGGCATGTTTAAAGTCCTACTTAAGTTAATTGCACAATCAGTGCTGAAGGCCCACCAGTAGCATTTAATTTACAGGCCCTGTGCACAGGTAGGGCCACTTTACTAGAGACCTACAAGTAAATTAAATATGCCAATTGGGTATAAGCCACTTTTACCACGTTGTATGGAGAGAGCACAAGCACTTTAGTACTGATAAGTAGTGGTAAAGTGCACAGAGTCCTAAGGCCAACGACACGAATTTAGCAGCAATAGGAGAAAGGCAAATGGTTTGGGCATGGCCCTGCAGAAGGGGCCATGTTCAACAAGATCCTTTGAGAACTTAAGGGAAACATATGGGTTGGGCCTGGAGCAATTTTTACTCTATTATGCACTGACCCGCATAGTGAAGCAGATGTGGGATACACTGCAGGACATGCCTATTCCATGCTTGTGTGGCTCTGCTAGTGACTCACTGTCAACGGGGGAAGGCCATTACATATTTATACAGAGCATTGCTACAGCAGTCATACACTAACTCCGGGCTCCTAATAAATGGTGTGAAATCAGGCTGGGACAAGAAATATCAGCTACCACATGGGGTAGATGTGCATGCACTCTGAAAATAATCTCCACTAATGCCAGATTATGGTGTATACAATTTAACTTTATATGTCACATGTATTTACCTCCAAAGAACATAGGACACGTATATTCAGATGCCTCTACCACAGGCCCTAGGTGTCCTGAAAAGGTAGCAGACGTTTACCTGTTGTGTGTGGCAGTGTCTGGCAGTATAAGACTTTTGCAGGGAAGGGGTTAGGAGTGTGGCGGAAATAATGAATAGTCTCCTTCCCCATGACTCATTGCAGTGCTTTTTAGATGTGATATCCATTATGAAAAAGAACAAATATTCAAACCAATTTCTGAGGTTAGCTATAGTTCTGGCGAAATGTCACATAACCATGGCATGCAAATTCTCCACAGCCCCATCAATATCAGCTGGGCAAAGTGATTTGATAAAAAAGTCCCTATGCATAAAAAGCCACCAGATCGAGCATTTGGGGTTATAGGTAGGAAGGAAGGGGGAGATACAATAATTAGGGTTATTTCTTGACATGCTAAAGGCTAAATCAGACAACGTCCACCATATTGTTAATTTGCACAGGGTCTCAGAATGACCTGGATAATAAATATTATTTAGTCAGGTCGCATTGTGACTCCCTGTCATTTGTAAAACAGGGGTGGGTGGAGTAGACCCTCATCCTTCTGGCCTCCCCCTTTGATTTTCTTCTAGCAGCTCTACATTGACAAACAATGCTTCACAGAAGATTCAGATTTCTTGGGCCAAGAGGCTTCAGAGGAGCAGATAAACTCATCAGAAGTAAAACGGATACAGGTTTTAGTCTGAATCTTGTTGAAGGCAAGGGTCCAATCAGTGACCAGATTCTCCTCCGATATCAAACATATCAGCATAAAACCACGTAAGAAAAATTTGAATAAATTGTATCTCAATGAAAAGCATTTAATTTATGGTTATTCTGGAAATCTGGAATTAATTAATCATTCCTGGACCTGTAGTGGACATCCCCAGTTTGTAACCAGGAATGAGTAGGCGGCATTGATAAAGTTAATAGGTACCACTATTTTGGGAAGTGCTTCTTCATTGATAGTTGAGCTTGAGTATGTTTGTGTTTGTAGATGTGAGAATGTTGGATGAGGGATGAAATGGATGGAGGATTGAATGATCCACTAAGAGCAGGGGCCAATCAATCATGAACACACTCAGTCATGCATTCATCCATCCACCCTTCCATGCACACTCCTTGTCCACCCATGAACTCATCATTTCAGACAGACATCAATCCATGAACTCAGTAATCCATTAACACATATATCTCTCAATCCCCACTTACCCCTAAGCTGGACCATCCACATAATGTATGGCCCCCTACATCACCCACATATCGGCCCTAACATCACCCAAATCTGGGCTACACATGTCTTCATCTCCAGGGACCTGGGAGCACCAATCGTCCATACAAGGCCTGCTGAACAATAGACCATGGTTTTTGTTTTTTTTAGTCATTCATTTATTTTTTTTAACTCTTTTTATTGAACAACACAACAAATAGCAGAGCAAAACAGTTGACCGATTGTAAGTGTCCAGGTACAGTACAGGTACAGTTTGCTTTCAATGCGACACTCCAAAAACAAATTATCATAGCATCTCCCCCGCTATATTTGGTAAGTCTTGCAGTCTCACATCACGCTGGTGCAACTCAACCGTAGGAGACAAACATATTTCACCCCTGTGTGTGTTCCAGCCTGCCCACTTACGATCCCATTTTTTGGGGCATCTTGTATGTTTAAAAACATCCTTCTTCACTATCATGGCTCTATCCATGTCGGCAACCCATCCTGTGATTAGTGGTGGTTCCCCGACTCCCCACTTTTGTGCTATATTACGCTTTGCGAGGGCCCATCCCAATGAAGCCCATGATTGCTCAGTTTGAGTTAGGTCCGTGGCTTCCCATATATTTAGTAGCCATAGTTTCGGGGTGACATTTAGTTTTTTCCCCCTACCTTCTCCATCTGTGCTGTGACTGCTTTCCAGTATGTTTGGGCGACCGGACATTCCCACAGTATATGGAAGAAAGTTCCCTCCTGGAAGCATTGCCTGAGGCAATGTGGATCAGCCCTCCTTCCCATCTTGACCAGGACTCCTGCGGCCAGGTAGACTCAGTGCAGAGTTTTAATTTGGAATGGCCTCAGTCTCATGGGGATGGCAATTTCCCTGGGGGAGGCCAAAGCGGCACATCAATCATCGTCCTCTAAATCACCCAGGTCTGCCTCCCATTGCTGCCTTAAGCATGTTATCAAATCCGGTCGATTATTGATAAGTTTTTTTATGTTAAAGATATGGCCTTCTTGGTCATGGGGTCTAATATTAATCTGTCTTCAAGAGAGAAAGCTTCGGGAAGTGAGCCTCCCTCTGGTATCGCTGCTTTAAAGGCATGGCCAATCTGTAGGTATCTGAATGTTTCGGATTGTGCAAGTTGATATTCTTTCTGTAGGTCTACAAATGAGGCCAACCCTCTTGTATTCCACATATCTCCCACTGATGAGATAGCTGTCAGGTCCCATTTATCAAACCCGGGCTAAGTGCTCAATCGACCCAACTGCTCAGGCTACCAGAGTGGGGTCGCCCGAGTGATTTTATTATGCCATCCAAGTTTTTGGTTGACCAAGTGCCAGACTTCTATTGTACGGGCTGTAGGCCCGGTGAGGCCTAGTCTTTTGGGGTTCGTGTAAAGTGCTCTGTGGTATCCTCCCTGCCCCATAAGCCACCAATCCGTGCGAAGGCTCGTGAATCATGGGCCCAGAAGGTAAACTACTGTTTGTTGGGATGCCCAATAGTATAGCTTGAGGTCTGGTAGTGCGATCCCACCGCCATGCCACCCCGCCGTTAATTTCTGCATTTAGTCATTTATGAATTTATGGAGCGTATTGTTACCCAGAAAGGTGACCTGGATTGGCATCGTTAAGCAAGCACAAAGAGAGTGTTGAAAACATTTGGGAAATAGGAGACTATGAACAGAGGATTTAAGGTAGAGAATTCCAGTGTACGGTCACCAGGATGGAGACAGTGTGGCGCACATACATAAGCTGGAAAACTGTGGAATTTCTAGCAGACCGGTAGAGGAAGTATGGAGAGAATAAGCGAGACTATGATATATCATTACGTCCCGCAGGTTCTGTCTCGCCTTAAATCACAAAACATGCCAGCAGCCCCATCTGGAAGTTCAAACCTCACTCTGGCACTGTTTTTATAACTAGGATCACCACTGGACTTCAAAATCCAAATCCTGTGAGAATCCCACTTCCCACAGGATTGCCACAGAATCTGGGAGTCTTGCAAGAAAATGTCAGTCATCTTTGATGAGATTGTATTTACACCGTATCCAGGACTGGCATCACTGCTGGGCTTTAAGTAACTTAGCAGTGTACTTCTCACAGAGTATTGAACTCAGGAATAGGTGCTAGTACTCCAGCGGTGTGGAGATACAGTGCTGGATTTAACATGTATGTGCAGCTGGTGATTGCCCCCCTAGCAGCTTGGTTGTGTGAAGCAAATCACCATTACACATGACACAAGGCTATGCGCAGCTGTGGTTAGTCTCAAAGTGGTTTTGTGCAACATCCGGCCTGTGGCCAGAACCTGCAGTTAACTCCCAAAGCACACAGATGAAACCTGTGCAGCACAGAAAGTAATGCACAGGCTGTATACTTAACTGCTACCTCTAACATACACCCACCGCTTATATCCACATGACCACCAGTAAAACGTCTTTACCTTGCCATATAAAAAATATAGGGGCATATTACCAAGGGTTGGCGATACAATTATCGCCGCTTTAGCGTCGGTTTTTGGGCAAAAAGCGGCGATTATTTTATCGCATTATTTACAAGGACACGCTAGCGCGTGTTTCAATGACTTAGCGCCCGTGTACGGCACGCCTCACATCGCATCGTTAATGAGATGCAAAGGAGGCGTGCCTCACAAAACATCATGGAATAATATCGCTAATTGGGCATCGCAATATTTACAATGAGGCCCCGTCCGGCGAAGCGATAATCATATTCGCGCTAACTCGGCATTAACGCTGCTTTCTAACGTCTGCAAAAATCATGACTTATGTATACATTACAAAGGGGGTGGATTATGGTGATACGACCACAGGGTCGTATCAGCAAGGTAATCGCCATTTTCCATGCAACATCGCTGGTTTTTCAGCTGGAATATTTATCGCCATTGCGCTATGCGTTGTTAATACAGCACTAGCATGGCGATAAATTACAGCGATAAGAAAATTCGCGCTAAGCGCGGCCTGCGATAATTATCGCTGCCGCTTGATAATATGCCCCAACGTCACTATGGAGTTAATATGAAGTTATGTTACACCTGAATGCATTTAAAAGACAAAACTCAGAAATTCTCTTGAAAAAACAGTTAAAGATCAGTTATAGTTAAAAAAAAAAGGAACATTGGAAAAGCCATGAAATTCCAATTATGCTAAGCTCACCAAACCACAATTTGTTACACAAATTATAGTTCACGGCCAAAAAAGCAGTTCTTATGACCTCACGATGTTTAGAGCAATAAATAAGACTTCATAGTCATTCCGAAAGTTAATGTCAGGCAAAATGTCCTGTTGCTAATGAGATCCTTAGTTTTATTTATGAAGGTATCTGTTATGTCAACGGTGACATCATAAACACTGCATTCCTCTTGGAATTACAATGTTTCCCTTTTAAAGCAAGTATCCCAACTTGTCAAATATTAAACAAGCCACTTCAGTTTTATGTTTTCATGATGAGAAATAACACATTTCATTGTTTTCAACCTTGGAACAACATTTTCACTCTTCTCTAGTCAATCAATCAATCAACTCAGATTTGTAGAACACGGCTAATCACCCATGAGGGTATCCTAGCTCTGGGTTCTTGCCTGGATCAGTCGAAGAGCCAGATCTTGAGGCCGTTTCTGAATTTAGGGAGAGAGGATGACATTCGAAGGTGCAGGGGGAGGTTGATCCAGGACTTAACGGCGAGGTAAGAGAAGGAGCATCCTTCACTGTTTCTTCAGTGGATGCAGGGAGTGTGAGCGAGGGCAATGCGGCGAGCATAAGGTAAGTGGATTTCTTTTATTTTACCTCATTGTCGTCTATCGACTCCCGCCCACCCCACCCCACCCCACCACTCTTACCTGCATTGGCCGTGGCTGCTTCAGAGCACTGTTGGAGGTCAGCCTTTTCTTTCTCAGCAGACAGCTAGGTTCTCCAAATCATTTCAGTGAGTTACTCTATGGAGGCATGTCTTCAATTTCCATACCCTCCTTTTCTGAAGACATTTTGGCCGCTGGACAGAGAGAAGAGGAAATCTTTTTGCAACAGCATTGCCTTATTAATTGAGAAGAGCGCCAGCATTCCAATAACGTGCACAGGAGAGAGTGGGACTGGATGCTACTTTCTAGAGTTTCTAACAAGGAAGGACATCTAGGAACTTCAGAATATTAATAGAGCTGTGTACCCTTCAACAGGTGATTCAGTTGATTACCAGAGGGTCTTCTTGACCAAGATAGATCCTCAGGATGCGTACCTTCATATTCCTGTCAGAGGTATCTCATATTTGCAATCAATAACCAACATTGTCAATTTTTAGTACCACTCTTTGGCCTTGAGACCTCCCCCAGAGTTTTAATGAACGTTTAAGCTCTAGGCCTGGGAACTGTTACATTCCCAAAGGATAATGATGCATTCTTACCTGGATGATCTCTTGATCCAGGCTCCATTCAGGTAGGAGGCTATGGGGAATACACAGATCACAATTCAGGTGCTTCAGGACTTGGAATTTCTTATACATTGGGGGAATCCTATCTGACTGACTCCATTTCAGAAAGTTGAATATATTGAAACAGTATTTAACACCAGCATTAGATCGGTCTCCTTACTAGAGGCCAAGATGTAGAAGATCCAGTGGATCCTACTAGAGTTGTTGCAAGGTTGGAAATTTCAGCAAGACAGTGTTTACGAATCCACGGAGACATGGTAAACATTGTCTTTTTCCTTTGGTCTCCACAGTTTTCTTATATTCATTATTATGTGCAGCATGTTGAATTCAGATTTCTTTCACTTTTTTAAGCAGCAACTATCAGTATCGTCCTTGTGCATGCATTCATCTGGGAGACCTGGACCATTGGGCCCCCCTAACAGGAGCATTACAAAGATCTGATTCATGTGAGCTCTACAGTTCGGGAAGACTGAGCTTGGAGGATGAATCCATCATCTCTAACCCAGGGGACTATGTTTCTTACCTAAATCCAGTAATTATTAAGATCAATGCCGGTGGTATGGGCTATGGGGAAGTACTGTGCTATAAAACCACTTGGGGTCTTCGGAGGGCATTGGAGAGTACCAGGTCATCCAACTGGATGGAAATAATGGCAATCTGGAGAAAGATACAGGTTCACATAACCTGCAGGGGAGAGCCTTAGTGATAAGGACAGGTAACATGGTAACCAAGTACCTACCAAAATCACCAGTTTGGGGCAGGCTCCTCCTCTCTAAATCAACTGACTCATCAGATTTGCCGTAGGAGCTAACACAATTTATTACAACTTAGGACAGTCTTTATCAGAGGAGATGTGAAGTCACAGGTAGGTTACCTGAGATGGATATTTCCATGTTCCCAGGACTTCGTATTGAGCCTTATAGGTTTTCAAGAGATATGTCACAGTTGGGAGGGTCCCCATGTTGACATATTTGCAAATCAGCATAATAGTCAATTCCAGGAGTTACTCTTGATGTTTCAGGAGCCTCAGGCAGCAGGGGTAGATGCTATTTACAGGCCCATAACCAGATGGCTTTATTTATGTTTTTCCCTCAAATTTCTTTAATCCCCTGGATCCAGGCCAGATTACAAAGGGAGTTGGTGGAAGTGGTGATTGTCCTCCCATACTGTAAGAGTAGACCATGGTTACCTTTACTTCTTTACCTAGTGGAGGAGCAGAAGGGGATCCTATCTCTCTCTCCCAGGAGCAATCTTCCCAATCCCATGGAGACCCTGATCCCACTGAGACTGTTGGTTTGGAGATTGGGAGGGAGAGGTTACTGAGTAGGGGTCTGTCCATCACAGTTTCGAGATCTTTGCAAGCCTCTAGGAGGGAATCAACACCCAAGTCTTTAATCACTAATGGAGAATAAGGGACTCGACGCTGGAGGCACTGTACACAAATATTGAAGCATTTGGGTATCAAATGTGGTGCTTAAAAGAGAAGGGATGTCATCCCTGCATCCCTTAACAAAGATGTTGGATAACTGAAACAAGTCTCTTAGCACATGCAAAATTATTGATACAAATAAGTCTTCCAGTCGTCCTTATGCTCTTCAGTTCTTTCTTTAATTAGGTTATGGTTCATCTGCTAGCGAACACCCTGCGACTTCCTCAGGGCTGTAATCCTCAGTGTCAATTTTGAGTCTGTAGTCTGGTTCCCCAAATAAATAGTAGCATAAAAGTCGTTAATCCAAAATCCAAGCGGGTGTGTGCCCCTTAGAGGGGCTTGTAAGCTCCGTAGCCTTTATTTCGGCGTGTTCGTCCCTTAATCACTAATGGTTTTCCTTTAATTCTTAGTGTACTTCTAGAAATATCTCACCAATCGTGACCTCAGCTCCTAGGATATTGCAGTCTTAGGAGGATGGCTTCGAAAAGGAATTAGCTTTAGCCACCCTCGATTCACAATGCACAACTATTAGATATTTTAGAAGTCAGTGAGGCAAACTATATGCTATTGAAATTTTAGTTTCAAGACTGACGAAGGGATCAAGCACCAGATGTACTAACATTAGGAATAGCTATTTCCTAATTGCAGTTTTCTGCTAATTGCAATTAGAAAATCGCAATTCCTAATGTATGAATCATTTATTTTTAAAATAGCTATTCCTAGTGGGTCGTAAATCAACCTACCTTTTGAAGATTTATGAGGTAGGTATCAATTTGCAACCCATTGGGAATGCTAGCCCTCACAGGGATGGTGATCTGCTGGGTCAGCTGACCACCATGTCTGTGATTGCTTTTAAATAAAGTAATCTTTGTTTTTCTGTTGAAGTGCATCCTGTTTTTCCTTAAAGGCAAATAGGATGCTTTTCAAAAGTTAATCAATCAGGCCTGTAGCTGTTATCCATGGCTGGTCACTAGCATAAGCTTTCCCACAAGGCAACCACCAGGCATACAGACATCCAGTTATATAGTAAACAAAATTACAGTTGGCAAAGCAAAATACTATCTCTCCTATGAGGGCCTAACAAGGATTCTGACAATACTAATCTTATATAACCATGGTGTGTACCAAAACCCCTTCCTACTATGGTATTCTGCGAGAATCCATGTAACAAAATACCTATCTGTAGGTTTTAATTCAGATTAATAGCAATCCACCCTTAAATGCTCTTGATGTTAGCATATGTTTTTCATACTCAGTATGTTGGGCCCACTGCTTTTATCGTAACTCTTTATAATAAACAATCAGACCTATAGCCTTTATCATTGGCTTGTCACCATAACCAGCTCAAGCCCATTGTACTGAGCCTAAGCTTTCCAAAAGGCAGGCATCCGGAATACAATCATAAAAATAGAAATGTATACAAAATTAAGTTGGCAAAGCAAAATACTTTCTCTCCAAAGAAAGCAAGGACTAACAAGGATCATTTTAGTGCATATATTCTACTTCCACTAGGGTAATCTGTGCAATTCCATGTAACAAAATACCTGCCTACAGGCTTTAGCACAGAATAATAATAGTCCATCCTTAACCCCTTCGCTGCTAGGCCTTTTCCCCCCCTGTGCTAAGCCTTTTTTTGGCTATTTGGGGTAGTGCGCGCTTAGGCCCCTGTAACTTTTTGACCACATAAGGTATCCACGCCAAATTTGCGTCCTTTTTTTCTAACATCATGGGGATTGTAAAGGTACCCAGGGTTTGTGGATTCCCCTGGAGGGGACCCAGAAATTAGCCAAAATACAGCTAAATTTTGTTTTTTTTGGGAAAAATGCGAAAAAGGGCTACAGATGAAAGCGTCTTGTTTTTCCCTGCAAATGGCATCAAAAAAGGGTTGTGGTGCTGAAATCACCATCTTCCCAGCTTTCAGGGACAAGCAGACGTTTGTCAGAAAACCAACTTTGTTTACACAGTTTTGGCATTTTTCTGGGACATAGCCTATTTTTGCTATTTTTTGTGCTTTCAACCTCCTTCCAGTTAATGGTAGAAATGGGTATGAAACCAATAATGGATCCTGGAAAGCCATACATTTCTGAAAAGTAGATAACATTCTGAATTCAGCAAGGGGTCATTTGTGTAGATCCTTAAAGTTTTCCTTATAGAAACTAACAGTTAAATAAAGGAAAAATTGAAAATTAGTTGAAAAAAACAGCCATTTGTGTCAACGTTTTCACCTGTAACTTCTTCTAATTATGACAGCTACTTGAAGGCAATATACCATTATATCCGCTGGACCTTTCTGGTTGTGGGGATATATAGGACTTGTAGGTTCACCAAGAACCCGACGAACCCAGAGCCAATAACTGAGCAGCATCTTGCAATGGTTTTTTATTATGTACCGGGTATATAGCATATATTTTGGGAAAATGTATACATGGAAAAATTGTTATGAAAGACACCTATGTATTTCTGAAATGGGAACAAAATGTAGATTTTAGAAACAGTAGATATTTGCACATTTCCGAAATTGGGAGTACCCATACTAGCATGAGAATTATAGGTCATTTTTCAAAATGACTTATTTTTTACACATTGTCTTTCATTTGGAAGGCAGAAATGCATCGAAAGTAAATAGGTAATAACAGTTGCTCTACAATTCTGTGTTACCCTAAGTCTCCCGATAAAAATGGTACCTCACTTGTGTGGGTAGGCCTTTTGCCCACAACAGGAAATGGCTGAAAATGCAACGTGGACGTACCACATATTCACAATGAAAAATAACCCTTTTTTTGCAAAGTGCCTAGCTGTAGTTTTTGAACCCTAGCTCTGCGGGCACTTAGGGAAACTGTTGTATATTATTACTTCTCACAACATGGTCACTCTGTATTACTATGCCTTCCTCTATGTCTCCTCTCACTCACCCTTCCAGAATACCTGCGTGTATTCTCTATTCTATGTGTGTGTGTTCTATGGGCGTCAGTTGGTGATTTGGTCAGCAGGCGTTGTGTTGCCTTTAGCTGTGCTCCTGAATAAACCTCTACAATCAACTACTCAAGCGTCTGTAACTACCTTCAACAATTTGGCGACGAGGATGGGATTACTGCAGCTGACCAGATCGCAGGAGGGTGCTGATTTCCATCTTTTTCCAGCCACGGCTATCAGGCGACGCTTCACCAAAACAAATCCACGAAATCAAAGGATTTTCGTCCAGCGAGCGAACTGCTCCCAACGGGACAAGACAGACACTCAACCAGAGCTGCACGGGACAGATAATCCCAAAACGAAGGAAGAGAAGGCTTGCTGACATCATCCTGCTCAACCGTGAGTCTGTATGCGCGTATACCTCATAGCGCGTCTCCCTACTTCAGCGCGTCTCCAGGGTTACCGCTTACCGCGTCATCAAACAACACAAGTCTGTTGCTAACCGATCCTAGTTGCTAAGAGACTAGGTAACCAGTGGGCACAATCACGTCATCTAAACCAGCGTCAGCAAGCGCAAAAGAAATTTAAACGCTGCGCTTCACGCCTCGTTCTTTTTTTCCTCTCAGCGCACCGCGTCACCACGCAAAGCGGCCATTTTGAGTGCAGAGTGTACACTTCAACG
Organism: Calotriton arnoldi; assembly: GCA_963921515.1. Lineage (NCBI taxonomy): Eukaryota > Metazoa > Chordata > Amphibia > Caudata > Salamandridae > Calotriton > Calotriton arnoldi. The sequence goes on from CAWUFW010006297.1 coordinate 764,371, forward strand.
CGTTGCTACGCAACCACAACCATCTGTCTTGGAAAGCCTTCGGAAGTGTTTCGATCGTAAAAATCAACACTCTGCAGCGTGTCACATGGTGTAACTGCGGTGATACGCACACCTGTCCATTACCGTCGTGCTTCAGGTACCTTCCATTTGTTTGCAGTGCTTATCGTACGATGATACGCACATCCTGACTTTGACCCTGAAAGTAAAAGTTATCAATCCTTTCTCTGTATGTGATAACAGTGGAGGTGTTCGCAATCTATACACATTTATTGTCTGTTAGCTTACTATCAGACTTACAAACCTTCATTGGAGTTTGCGCATCTCATTTATTACAATGTCTCAACAGATAGCAGTCACCCTTCCACCACCATTTTTAAATGAACCGGGTACTCCCTCCACTCCCTGGGAGGATTGGATTATTATTTTTGAGAATTATCTTGATGCTTTAGATGGTCAGGAATTTTCAGGGAAACGTAAAAAAGCATTGCTTCTCAGCACACTCGGTAAGGAAGGACAACGCATTTTCAGATTTCTTCCTCTGGCACTCCAAGCCAATGGGCAGCCTGTACCAGATGAGTACAAAGAGGCAATATGCAGGCTAGAAGTTAGATTTTCCAAAGAGGAGAACTTAGTTATGAACCGTTATAAATTCTATACTCATCGCCAACGGAGTGATGAATCTATTGATGATTTTGTTGCTCGACTAAGAGAATTATCTGTGAAGTGTAAATTTGGGCCCATGAATGACGAACTTATTAGGGATCAGTTAATAGTTCAATGTAATAATAAAAAGATTCAGGAAAGATTATGGGCTGCGAAAAATCCCACTTTGAAAGTAGCCATTGATTTGGCTAAAGTGATTGAGGAATCGGAGAATTGCATGAAGGAAATACAAAGGAAAAACAGTTCTCAGCAAGAAGTGTCGGAAGTTTCAGACAAAAATCCATGTGATGAATGTGATTTAGGCGATGATGAATCAGTTGCTTTGGTAAGAAGTAAAAATAGGCCAAGCAACAAAAAGTATCCTCTCAGCTCTTTTTATTATTGATAGTCGTGAAGTGTCCCTCATGGTTGATACAGGCTCAAGATATACTATTATTCCAGAATCCTTGCTTAAAAGTCATTGGGAAAACAAACCCCTATGTAAAAGCGACATATCTCCTACAGGGTACCAAGGGGACACGATCGATATTTTAGGGTATTTTGAATCTCATATTTCCTTTAAAAATAGATCCATCAAAGGCAAAATCTATGTCTCTGTTGATGATCCCCCTATACTTGGATGGGTCCATCAATATGATCTCCATATCATTATCAACCCATGGGCACCTTCTCAAGTCATGGTGGTGGATGACTACTCTTTAGATGACATATTACAAGGAGCTAATGCCACATTCAAAGATGAGCTGGGTGAATTGAAGGGTTACTCTCATTTGATCCAATTAAAAAAAGATATCATACCCATCCAACATAAATTAAGGAAAATTCCTTTATCAGTTAGGAATGAGGTCAAATCCTTGTTGAATGAAATGCTGCAAAGTGGTGTAATTGAGCCTGTGGAGGCATCCTCATGGGTGTCTCCGGTTGTTATTACCAAGAAATCGGACGGAAAATTGAGGTTCTGTGTGGACTTAAGGTCACTGAATAAATGTGTTGTTGCGGACACCTTTCCCCTACCAAATATTGGAGAGTTGGTGTCTACCTTGCAGGGAGCGAAGTTCTTCTCCAAATTAGACCTTAAGAGCGCGTACCATCAGATAAGGCTCCACGATGATTCAAAACATCTGACCGCATTTATAACTACGGAGGGAACATTTCAGTTCACACGGCTCCCGTTTGGTCTAATTTCAGCAGCCAGCGTATTTCAACGCATGGTCACGGAGATTTTCAAAGGTGTTCAGAAAGCAGTGTTCTTCCAAGATGATATTCTTGTGTTTGGGGACTCTATTGCTGACCACAACCTTGTGCTCAAGGATGTCTTGCACAGAATTTTGGAAGCCGGCCTCACTCTTCGAAAAGAGAAATGCTCCTTTCTTGTGCAAAAGATAGAGTATCTTGGTTATGAAATATCAGCTCTAGTAGTCAAACCCAAGAAGAATCTGTTGGAAGCAATTCAGTCTGCCCCACGTCCATCTGACAAAGATCAGCTCAGATCCTTCATGGGGTTGATTGAGTACTATTCTAAATTTGTGAAAAACTTTTCTGACAAGGCATTGCCATTGAGACTCTTACTCAAAAAAGGTGTAAAATTTGGGTGGGGTAACGATCAGAATACTTGTTTTAGCCTCATCAAAAAAGAAATTTGTGAAGCCAATGTTTTAGCTCCATTTCACACAAAGCGTACCTCTGTAGTCATGGTTGATGCAAGTGCCACTGGATTAGGTGCTGTTTTATTACAGAAATATTCTGAAGGGGAGAGAGCAATTGCTTTTGCCTCTCGCACTCTCACTTCTTCAGAACAAAACTACTCTGTTATTGAGAAGGAGGCACTTGCTGCTGCTTGGGGTGTCCAGTATTTCCGTACTTATCTGTGGGGTACCAAATTTCTACTCAAAACCGATCACAAACCCTTAGTTCGCATATTGTCTCCCGGTGGTGCGGGCAAGGGTTCTCCCAGGCTAGCTAGGTTAGCTGCCAAACTTCAAGAATATCAATACGACATTTCACATGTCCCGGGTTGGCGTAATTTTCAAGCTGATTGTCTATCTAGAATGTCTATCAAGTGGGAGGATCTTGATGATGCATCTCTCAATGTTGAGAATGAAGAGTGGGCTGTTGCTTCGGTTCAAGACGTCCTTGCGGTCAGTGAAGGCACTTTCACACACGAGGAATGGTGTAAAGCAATGGCTAATGACCATGTTCTTAAACAGGTCATCCTTCTTATAAGATTGGGTTCCAGACGAGAGAGTTGTGTACACATCTCGGCTCGTCCTTTTCTGAAAGTACTAGATGAGTTATCAACTTGCGGAGATAATATTCTCATGCGAGGTGACAGATTCGTTCCACCTTCTAGCTTAAGATCAAAATTACTTGATATTGACCATGAAGGACATTTGGGACAAACTTTGACCCAGCGCAGGCTCAAAGCCAATTTTTGGTGGCCGGGCATGGATTCTCATGTGTCTTCATGGATTGAGAAATGTTCAGCATGTAAAGAGGGTGAGAAGAGACTTAAAGTTGCAGTTGGCTCATCTATGGGTCAGCTAGTAAGTCCTAGTCGTCCGTGGCACAGCATTTGCCTAGATTTTATTGGACCAATGGAGGAGTTGCCTTTGTGTCAACGTTTCGCCATTGTGTCCATTGATGTTTTCTCAAAATGGCTTACAGTTAGTTTTGTCAAAGACATTACCACGAAGAGCACTATTACTTTTCTGAAAACACTCTTTCAAGAAGAGGGCTATCCTAATACCCTTATCACAGATAATGGTACACAGCTTGTCTCCCACAATATGTGTTCTTTCTTATCTAAGTGTGGTATCACACATCATCGCACATCCTTGTATAACCCACAGGGTAATGGTTTGTGTGAAAGGGCCAACAGACTTGTCAAAGGTATAATTCAGATGGCTTGCTCCAGTGGTGTTTTTGCTCATGATATGGTTCAAGATATGGTCTGGGCCTATCGCACTACAATTCATGGCTCTAATGAAAAGTCACCTTTTGAACTAATGCGGGGCAGAGTTCCTGGTACGAAACTTACTCCGTCCTGGATTAAAGAAGGAGTTTCTAAAGGTGGTCATTCTGAATCCACTCCCATCATTTGTTCCGAAAGGACATTCTCTCCTCATATTTCAAAAGGTGATCTTGTCAAAGTAATACCTGGTAGAATTTCAAAAGGTTTAACTAAGTTTAAAGGTCCGTTCAGTGTCAAAGAGGTGTTTCCTCATTACGTGGTTTTGACCGATGGTGAAAAATGGAATCTCCGCCGAGTTGCGTTATATCAAAAAAAGGGTCCTGCATCTAACGATACCACTGGTCAAGACACTCATGCCTCTTCAGGTAACAGTGGTTACATGTTGTCCACAATGGAGGATGTTCCCTTGTTTTCTGTTCCTATTAGTAGAAGGAGTGTAGGTGGAGGTGATGCTTGTGATTCAGGCAGTACTTCCAACTACTCTCCTGACAACTCCCCTAACCTTCAAGTCACTCCTTTGTCTGTGAACAACAGAATTACAAGGTGTCGCAGACCTCCAGCTTATCTCAATGATTATTGTTGTTAATTGTACATACAGGATTGTGTTTTACATCCTTATTGTATCTGTTTTTCCTTTCCCCATAAAGGAGGAAGGTGTGTTGTATATTATTACTTCTCACAACATGGTCACTCTGTATTACTATGCCTTCCTCTATGTCTCCTCTCACTCACCCTTCCAGAATACCTGCGTGTATTCTCTATTCTATGTGTGTGTGTTCTATGGGCGTCAGTTGGTGATTTGGTCAGCAGGCGTTATGTTGCCTTTAGCTGTGCTCCTGAATAAACCTCTACAATCAACTACTCAAGCGTCTGTAACTACCTTCAACAGAAACCTAGCAAACCTATACATTTTTGAAAACTAGACACCCAGGGGAATTCAGGATGGGGTGACTTGACTGGCTCTCACCAGGTTCTGTTACCCAGAATCCCTTGCAAACCTAAAAAGTTGGCAAAAAAAACAAATTTTCCTCACTTTTCTGTAGTGGAAAGTTCTGGAATCTGCGTGGATCCACAAAATTCCACCCACCCCGTGTTCCCCAAGGTCTTCCGAAACAAATGGTACCTCACTTGTGTGGGTCAGCCTAGTGCCCGCGACAGGAAGCAGCGCAAAGCGCAATGTGGACGCACCACATTTTCACAGTGAAAAATGACCCTTTTTTTGCAAAGTGCCTAGCTGTAGTTTTTGAACCCTAGCTCTGCCGGCACTTAGGGAAACCTAGCAAACCTATACATTTTTGAAAAGTAGACACCCAGGGGAATCCAGGATGGTGTGACTTGACTGGCTCTCACCAGGTTCTGTTACCCAGAATCCCTTGCAAACCTAAAAAATTGGCAAAAAAAACACATTTTCCTCACTTTTCTGTGGTGGAAAGTTCTGGAATCTGCGTGGATCCACAAAATTCCACCCACCCCGCATTCCCCAAGGTCTTCCCAAAAAAATGGTACCTCACATGTGTGGGTAGGCCTAGTGCCCGCGACAGGAAGCAGCGCAAAACGCAACGTGGACACACCACATTTTCACAGTGAAAAATGACCCTTTTTTTGCAAAGTGCTTAGCTGTAGTTTTTGAACCCTAGCTCTGCCGGCACTTAGGGAAACCTAGCAAACCTATACATTTTTGAAAAGTAGACACCCAGGGGAATCCAGGATGGGGTGACTTGACTGGCTCTCACCAGGTTCTGTTACCCAGAATCCCTTGCAAACCTAAAAAATTGGCAAAAAAACCACATTTTCCTCACTTTTCTGTGGTGGAAAGTTCTGGAATCTGCGTGGATCCACAAAATTCCACCCACCCCGCGTTCCCCAAAGTCTTCTGAAAAAAATGGTACCTCACTTGTGTGGGTCGGCCTAGTGCCCGCGACAGGAAGCAGCGCAAAGCGCAACGTGGACGCACCACATTTTCACAGTGAAAAATGACCCTTTTTTTGCAAAGTGCCTAGCTGTAGTTTTGAACCCTAGCTCTGCCGGCACTTAGGAAACCTAGCAAACCTATACATTTTTGAAAAGTAGACACCCAGGGGAATCCAGGATGGGGTGACTTGACTGGCTCTCACCAGGTTCTGTTACCCAGAATCCCTTGCAAACCTAAATAATTGGCAAAAAAACACATTTTCCTCACTTTTCTGTGGTGGAAAGTTCTGGAATCTGCGTGGATCCACAAAATTCCACCCACCACGCGTTCCCCAAGGTCTTCCAAAAAATGGTACCTCACTTGTGTGGGTAGGCCTAGTGCCCGCGACAGGAAGCAGCGCAAAACGCAACGTGGACGCACCACATTTTCACTGTGAAAAATGACCCTTTTTTTGCAAAGTGCCTAGCTGTAGTTTTTGAACCCTAGCTCTGCCGGCACTTAGGAAACCTAGCAAAACTATACATTTTTGAAAAGTAGACACCCAGGGGAATCCAGGATGGGGTGACTTGACTGGCTCTCATCAGGTTCTGTTACCCAGAAGCCCTTGCAAACCTAAAAAATTGGCAAAAAAAACACATTTTCCTCACTTTTCTGTGGTGGAAAGTTCTGGAATCTGCGTGGATCCACAAAAATCCACCCACCCCGCGTTCCCCAAGGTCTTCCGAAAAAAATGGTACCTCACTTGTGTGGGTAGGCCTGGTGCCCGCGACAGGAAGCAGCGCAAAACGCAACGTGGACACACCACATTTTCACAGTGAAAAATGACCCTTTTTTTGCAAAGTGCCTAGCTGTAGTTTTTGAACCCTAGCTCTGCCGGCACTTAGGAAAACCTAGCAAACCTATACATTTTTGAAAAGTAGACACCCAGGGAATCCAGGATGGGGTGACTTGACTGGCTCTCACCAGGTTCTGTTACCCAGAATCCCTTGCAAACCTAAATAATTGGCAAAAAAAACACATTTTCCTCACTTTTCTGTGGTGGAAAGTTCTGGAATCTGCGTGGATCCACAAAATTCCACCCACCCCGCGTTTCCCAAGGTCTTCCGAAAAAAATGGTACCTCACTTGTGTGGGTAGGCCTAGTGCCCGCGACAGGAAGCAGCGCAAAACGCAACGTGGACGCACCACATTTTCACAGTGAAAAATGACCCTTTTTTTGCAAAGTGCCTAGCTGTAGTTTTTGAACCCTAGCTCTGCCAGCACTTAGGGAAACCTAGCAAACCTATACATTTTTGAAAAGTAGACACCCAGGGGAATCCAGGATGGGGTGACTTGGCTGGCTCTCACCAGGTTCTGTTGCCCAGAATCCCTTGCAAACCTAAACAATTGGCAAAAAAAACACATTTTCCTCACTTTTCTGTGGTGGAAAGTTCTGGAATGTGCGAGGATCCACAAAACTCCACCCACCCCGCGTTCCCCAAGGTCTTCTGAAAAAAATGGTACCTCACTTGTGTGGGTAGGCCTAGTGCCCGCGACAGGAAGCAGCGTACAACGCAACGTGGACGCACCACATTTTCACAGTGAAAAATGACCCTTTTTTTGCAAAGTGCCTAGCTGTAGTTTTTGAACCCTAGCTCTGCCGTCACTTAGGGAAACCTAGCAAACCTATACATTTTTGAAAAGTAGACACCCAGGGGAATCCAGGATGGGGTGACTTGACTGGCTCTCGCCAGGTTCTGTTACCAGAATCCCTTGCAAACCTAAAAAATTGGCAAGAAAAACACATTTTCCTCACTTTTCTGTGGTGGAAAGTTCTGGAATCTGCGTGGATCCACAAAATTCCACCCACCCCGCGTTCCCCAAGGTCTTCTGAAAAAAATGGTGCCTCACTCGGGTGGGAGGCCCAAGTACCCGCGACAGGCAAGGGCCCACAACGTATTGAGGCGACCTCAAAATGGCCTATCGCAAAATGACCTGGTTTTGCAAGGGGGTCCCATGACGTTTTGGCCCGGGGCTCGGCGGCCACCTAGGAAACCTACCAAACCCACACATTTCTGAAAAGTAGACACCCGGGGGATTCCAGGAGGTATGGCTTGCGTGGATCCCCCAACGTTTTCTTACCCAGAATCCCTGCAAACCTGACATTTTGCTGAAAAAATCCCTTTTTCACACATTTTTGTGTGTTAAAGTTGTGGCATCACGGGGCTGACACAAATTTCCTACCACCCAGCGTTCCCCCAGGTCTCCCGATAAAAATGGTGCCTCACTCGGGTGGGAGGCCCAAGTACCCGCGACAGGCAAGGGCCCACAACGTATTGAGGCGACCTCAAAATGGCCTATCACAAAACGACCTGGTTTTGCAAGGGGGTCCCATGACGTTTTGGCCCGGGGCTCGGCGGCCACCTAGGAAACCTACCAAACCCACACATTTCTGAAAAGTAGACACCCGGGGATTCCAGGGAGGTATGGCTTGCGTGGATCCCCCAACGTTTTCTTACCCAGAATCCCCTGCAAACCTGACATTTTGCTGAAAAAATCCCTTTTTTCACACATTTTTGTGTGGTAAAGTTGTGGCATCACGGGGCTGACACAAATTTCCTACCACCCAGCGTTCCCCAGGTCTCCCGATAAAATGGTGCCTCACTCGGGTGGGAGGCCCAAGTACCCGCGACAGGCAAGGGCCCACAACGTATTGAGGCGACATCAAAATTGCCTATCACAAAATGTTTTGGGCCCTTGCCTGTCGCTGGTACTTGGGCCTCCCACCCGAGTGAGGCACCATTTTTATCGGGAGACCTGGGGGAACGCTGGGTGGTAGGAAATTGTGTCAGCCCGTGATGCCACAACTACCACACAAAAATGTGTGAAAAAGGATTTTTCTGCCACATTTCAGGTTTGCAGGGGATTCTGGGTAAGAAAACATTGGGGATCCACGCAAGCCATACGTCCCTGGAATCCCCGGGTGTCTACTTTCAGAAATGTGTGGGTTTGGTAGGTTTCCCTAGGTGGCCGCCGAGCCCCGAGCCAAAACATCATGGGACCCCCTTGCAAAACCAGGTCGCTGTGTGATAGGCCATTTTGAGGTCGCCTCAATACGTTGTGGGCCTTGCCTGTCGCGAGTACTGGGCCTCCCACCCGAGTGAGGCACCATTTTATCGGGAGACCTGGGGAATGCTGGGTGGTAGGAAATTTGTGTCAGCCCGTGATGCCACAACTTTACCACACAAAAATGTGTGAAAAAGTGATTTTTTCAGCAAAATATCAGGTTTGCAGGGGATTCTGGGTAAGAAAACGTTGGGAGATCCATGCAAGCCATACCTCCCTGGAATCCCGGTGTCTACTTTTCATAAATGTGTGGGTTTGGTAGGTTTCCCTAGGTGGCCAGCCGCAGGCCAAAACATCATGGGACCCCCTTGCAAAACCAGGTCGCTTTGTGATAGGCCATTTTGAGGTTGCCTCAATACGTTGTGGGCCCTGCCTGTCGCGGGTACTGGCCTCCCACCCAGTGAGGCACCATTTTCATCGGGAGACCTGGGGGAACGCTGGGTGGTAGGAAATTTGTGTCAGCCCCGTGACGCCACAACTTTACCACACAAAAATGTGTGAAAAAGTGATTTCTTCAGCCACATTTCAGGTTTGCAGGGGATTCTGGGTAAGAAAACGTTGGGGGATCCACGCAAGCCATACCTCCCTGGAATCCCCGGGTGTCTACTTTTCAGAAATGTGTGGGTTTGGTAGGTTTCCCTAGGTGGCCGCCGAGCCCCGGGCCAAAACGTCATGGGACCCACCTTGCAAAACCAGGTCGTTTTGTGATAGGCCATTTTGAGGTCGCCTCAATACGTTGTGGGCCCTTGCCTGTCCCGGGTACTTGGGCCTCCCACCCGAGTGAGGCACCATTTTTATCGGGAGACCTGGGGGAACGCTGGGTGGTAGGAAATTTGTGTCAGCCCCATGATTCCACAACTTTACCACACAAAAATGTGCGAAAAAGTGATTTTTTCAGCAAAATATCAGGTTTGCAGGGATTCTGGGTAAGAAAACGTTGGGGGATCCACGCAAGCCATACCTCCCTGGAATTCCCCGGGTGTCTACTTTTCAGAAATGTGTGGGTTTGGTAGGTTTCCTAAGATGGCCGCTGAGCCCAGGGCCAAAAACCTCACTGGTGTGGGTGGTTCAAGTACCCGCAACAGGCAAGGGCCCAAAACTTATTGAGGAGACATCAAAATGATCTATCACAAAACAAGCTGGTTTTGCAAGGGGAGTCGCCTGGGTTTTTGGCCCCGGGCTCGGCGGCCATGTTGGGAAACCTACCAAACCCACACATTTCTGTAAACTAGACACCCGGGGAGTCCAGCGAGGTATGGCTTGCGTGGATCCCCCAACGTTTTCCTACCCAGAATGCCCTGCAAACCTCAAATTTAGCTGGAAAAAAATCACTTTTTCTCACATTTCTGTGTGGGAAAGTTCTGGAATCTACGTGGATCCACAAATTTCCTACCACATAGTGTTCCCCCATGTCTCCCGATAAAATGATACCTCACTCGCGTGGGTTGGTCAAGTACCCGCGACAGGAAAGGGCCCAAAACCTATTGAGGCGACATCAAAATTACCTATCACAAAACAACCTGGTTTTGCAAGGGGGTTCCATGAGTTTTTGGCCCTGGGCTCGGTGGCCATCTAGGAAACCTACAAAACCCACACATTTCTGAAAACTAGACACCTGGGGGAGTCCAGCGAGGTATGGCTTGCGTGGGTCCCCTAACTTTTCCTACCCAGAATCCCCTGCAAACCTCAAATTTAGCTGAAAAAATCACTTTTTCTCAACTTTCTGTGTGGGAAAGTTCTGGAATCTACGTGGATCCACAAATTTCCTCCCACCCAGCATTCCCCCAGGTCTCCTGATAAAAATGATACCTCACTCGCATGGGTGGGTCAAGTACCCGCGACAGAAAAGGGACCAAAACCTATTGAGGCGACATCAAAATTACCTATCACAAAACAACCTGGTTTTGCAAGAGGGGTCACCTGGGTTTTTGTCCCCGGACTCGGCGGCAATCTTGGGAAACTACCAAACCCAAACATTTCTGAAAGCTAGACACCCGGGGGAGTCCAGCGAGGTATGGCTTGCGTGGGTCCCACAACGTTTTCCTACCCAGAATCCCCTGCAAACCTCAAATTTAGCTGAAAAAAATCACTTTTTCCATAGATTTTTGCGTGGGATCACCGTGCCGGCACAAATGTCCTACCACCCAGCGTTCCCCTTGTTCTCCCGAGTAAAATGATACCTCACTTGTGTGGGTGGGCCAAAGGCCTGTGACTGGGAAGAGCCCAAAACATAGGGATTTAGGGTATAGCACCGAGAATTCTAAGCGCTATATTTTTTTTAAAAATACGTTTTTAGCCAGTTCTGCTTTGGACACCCACACAAGTGAGGTATCATTTTACTCGGGGAACAAGGGCAACGCTGGGTGGTAGGACATTTGTGCCAGCACGGTGATTCCACGCAAAAATATGTGGAAAATATGGTTTTTTCAGCTAAATTTGAGGGTTGCAGGGGATTCTGGGTAGGGAAACGTTGGAGATCCACGCAAGCCATACCTCATTGGACTCCCTGGGTGTCTAGTTTTCAGAAACGTGTGGGATTGGTAGGTTTCCCTAGAAGGCGGCGAGCCCGTGGCCAAAAACCAGGTGCCCCCCCCAAAACCAGGTAGTTTTGTTATAGGTGGTTTTGAAGTCTCCACAATACGATTTGGGCCATTTCCTGTTTCAGCCACTATGCCTACCCACACAAGTGAGGTACCATTTTTATCGGAAGCCCTGGGGGAACGCAGGGTGGTAGGAAATTTGTGGATCCACGCAGATTCCAGAACTTTCCCACACAGAAATTTGAGTAAAAAGTGATTTTTTTCTGCTAAATTTGAGGTTTGCATGGCATTCTGGGTAGGAAAATGTTTGGGGACCCATGCAAGCCATACCTCGCTGGACTCCCCCAGGTGTCTAGTTTTCAGAAATGTGTGGGTTTGGTAGGTTCCCAAGATGGCCGCTGAGCCCGGGGCCAAAAACCCAGGTGACCCCCCCTTGCAAAACCAGGTTGTTTTGTGATAGGTAATTTTGATGTCTCCTCAATACGTTCTGGGCCCTTGCCTGTCGCGGGTACTTGACCCACCCACGCGAGTGAGGTATCATTTTTATCGGGAGACCTGGGGGAAAGCTGGGTGGTAGGAAATTTGTGGATCCACGTAGATTCCAGAACTTTCCCACACAGAAATTGGAGAAAAACGTGATTTTTTCAGCTAAATTTGAGGTTTGCAGGGTATTCTGGGTAAGAAAATTTTGGAGGACCCACGCAAGCCATACCTCGCTGGACTCCTCCGGGTGTCTAGTTTTCAGAAATGTGTGGGTTGGGTAGGTTTCCCTAGATGGCCGTTGAGCCCGGGGCCAAAAACTCATGGGACCCCCCCTTGCAAAACCAGGTTGGTTTGTGATAGGTAATTTTGATGTCGCCTCAATAGGTTTTGGGCCCTTGCCTGTCGCGGGTACTTGACCCATCCACACAAGTGAGGTACCATTTTTCACGGAAGACTTTGGGGGACGCGGGGTGGGTGGAATTTTGTACATCCACGCAGATTCCAGAACTTTCCACCACAGAAATGTGAGGAAAATGTGTTTTTTTGGACATATTTTTAGGTTTGCAAGGGATTCTGGGTAACAGATCCTGGTGAGAGCCAGTCAACTCACCCCATCCTGGATTCCCCTGGGTGTCTAGTTTTTAAAAATGTATAGGTTTGCTAGGTTTCCCTAGGTGCTGGCAGTGTTAGGGTTCAAAATCTACAGCTAGGCACTTTGCAAAAAAAGGGTCCGTTTTCACTGTGAAAATGTGGTGTGTCCACGTTGCGTTTGGGCCGTTTCCTGTCGCGGGCACTAAGCCTACCCACACATGTGAGGTGCCATTTTTCTCGGAAGACTTTGGGGAACGCGGGATGGGTGGAAATTTGTGGATCCACGCAGATTCCAGAACTTTCCACCACAGAAATGTGAGGAAAATGTGTTTTTTTGGACATATTTTTAGGTTTGCAAGGGATTCTGGGTAACAGATCCTGGTGAGAGCCAGTCAACTCACCCCATCCTGGATTCCCCTGGGTGTCTAGTTTTTAAAAATGTATAGGTTTGCTAGGTTTCCCTAGGTGCTGGCAGTGTTAGGGTTCAAAATCTACAGCTAGGCACTTTGCAAAAAAAGGGTCCGTTTTCACTGTGAAAATGTGGTGTGTCCACGTTGCGTTTGGGCCGTTTCCTGTCGCGGGCACTAAGCCTACCCACACATGTGAGGTGCCATTTTTCTCGGAAGACTTTGGGGAACGCGGGATGGGTGGAAATTTGTGGATCCACGCAGATTCCAGAACTTTCCACCACAGAAATGTGAGGAAAATGTGTTTTTTTTTACAAATGTTTCGGTTTGCAAGGGATTCTGGGTAACAGAACCTGGGTAGAGCCAGTCAAGTCACCCAATCCTGGATTCCCCTGGGTATCTAGTTTTCAAAAATGTATAGGTTTGCTAGGTTTCCCTAGGTGCCGGCAGAGTTAGGGTTCAAAATCTACAGCTAGGCACTTTGCAAAAAAAGGGTCCGTTTTCACTGTGAAAATGTGGTGTGTCCATGTTGCGTTTTGGGCCGTTTTCTGTCACGGCCACTAGTCCTACCCACACAAGTGAGGTACCATTTTTCTCGAAAGACTTTGGGGAACGCGGGGTGGGTGGAATTTTGCGGATCCACGCAGATTCCAGAACTTTCCACCACAGAAATGTGAGGAAAATGTGTTATTTTGGACCAATTTTTGAGGTTTGCAAGTGATTCTGGGTAACAGAACCTGGTCAGCCCATCCTGGATTCCCCTGGGTGTCTAGTTTTAAAAAATGTATAGGTTTGCTAGGTTTCCCTGGGTGCCGGCAGAGCTAGGAACCAAATTCAACAGGTAGGCACATTCCGAAAAAAAGTCAGTGCCTAGTGGGCTTTCTGCCGCCCTGGGGAGGGGGGAAATCAGGGGCTATTGCCCCGATATGCCCCCAAGGGGGGCAGAAAGACTGTGGCTATTCTTTTGGGGGGTCAGGGGCATTGGGATGCCTATTCTGGTCAGCCCCCACCCCTGCGTATAAAAAAGCCAGCATAATCGCTGGCACATAGTGGGCTTTCTGCCCCCCCGGGGGGCAGATCAGGGGCTACTGCCCCCATCTGCCTCCTGGGAGGGGCAGAAAGACAGTGACATCTTTTTTGGGGTGGCTGGGGCATTGGCATGTCCATTCTTGGCAGCCCCCACCCCGAACTTTCAAAAAAAAAAAATCCCTGGTGGCTAGTGGGCTTTCTGCCCCCCGGGGGGGCAGATAAGGTGCTATTGCCCCATCTGCCTCCCAGGGGGGCAGAAAGACTGTAGCATTTTTTTTGGGGGTGGGGGCATTGACATGCCCATTCTGGGCAGCCCCCACCCCTACCTATATAAAAAAATCCCTGGCGCTTAGTGGGCTTTCTGCCCCCTCCCCGGGGGGGCAGATCAGGGGCTATTGCCCCCATCTGCCTCCTGGGGGGGCAGAAAGTCTTTTTTTTTTCTTTGGGGGGTAGGGTGGGGGCATTTGCATGCCCATTCTGGGCAGCCCCCACCCTGGGCCTATAAAAAAAATAATCCCTGGCATCTAGGGTGTTTCTGAACCCCCGGGGGGGTCAGAAAGACTGGAATTTCATGGGGGCGGGGTGGGGGCATTGGCATGCCCATCTTGGGCAACCCCCACCCCTAAATGTATCGAGGGGAAAAAAAACCCTGGTGTCTAGTGGGCTTTCTGCCCCCCGACGGGGCAGATTGGGGGCTACTGCCCCCATCTGCCCCCCAGGAGGGGCAGAAAGACTGTACCTTTGCGTCGGGGGTGGGGGCATTGGCATGCCCATATTGGGCAGCCCCTACCCCAAATTATAATTTAAAAAAATCCCTGGTATCTAGTGGGCTTTCTGCCCCCCCGGGGGGGCAGATTGGGGGCTAATTTTGTGGCCGGAGGGGGGGGGTGGGGGCATCGGCATGCCCGTTTTGGGCAGCCCCCACCCCTAATAAACATCCCATAAAAATCCCTGGTGTCTAGTGGGCTTTCTACCCCCCGGGGGGCAGATTGGGGGCTACTGCCCCATCTACCCCCAGGGGGTAGAAAGACTAATCATGCCAAAAATGTTATGGGGGGAGCAAAGGCCCTTGCCCAAGGGCCGCTCCCCCTCCCTGGTGCCTAGTGGGTGGATCCCTGCTTGGGGATCGCCCTCCTGGGGCGATCCCCAAGCAGGGATCCACTAGGAGGGGCACTCATTGGAAAGGGAGATTCTCCCCTTTCCAACGATACCTCTCCTGAGTTTCTACGTGCTCAGGGGGCTGAGATAGCCCCCTGAGCACGTAGAAACTGCAACTGAAATGAGCCTCTTGGCTCATTTCAGTTTCAGTTTCACTGAAATGACATCAGCGCGACGTGCGCGCCGATCGTCATTTCAGGGAAACTAGGGGGGGGGCCTCGGGAGCGGGGGAAGCTCGTCCCCAGCTCCCGAGGCTTTAGGGGAGAAAAGGGAATCCCTCTGGTGCCCGCACCAGAGGGATTTCCTGTGCTGGGTCCCATGACGAGCTGGACTCGTCATGAGCACACGAACACTGTGTGCCATGACGAGTCCAGCTCGTCATGAGCATCGAAGGGGTTAAAAGCCTATTGGCTTTAAGTCATGATTTTCAAAATAAAATAAGTGGTCGGGCCTATCGGCTGTGTCATAAAGTTTCATCATAAACAGATCAAACCTATGAAATCTGGCATGAATTTCCCCAAGAACCGATGTAGCCTTTACACTTTAACTTTGGCTTTACACTATACCCAACATCGGCCTATTCAATTGCACATAAACTAGCAACCATCATGCATAAAGTTATAAAACTATACATATGTAGACTAAAACAGCTTGGAAAACAACAGGGCCTAACAAGAATCATCACAGTGAAACCCTCCCAGGGTTTGTCAGAGTTGACATCCTAAACCAAAACCATTGCCTACTACGGTAATCTGCGAGATAACAGGTAACAAAATACCTATTTATAGCCCGTGGCCCTATGTGATAACAACCAACTGTTATAGGCTTATTGATTTTAACAAATGCTTTTCACAATTAAAAAGCTACACCAACTGCCTATATTACAATGTTTCAAAATAAACAAACACAACTTATGACAATGGACATAACGGTTCCAGTCCACCCAACAGGTATTCAGCCTTTCAGTATAACCATCTCAGGCCTACAATTTTCAGCAACCATCGGACACACTGTTATAAAGTTAGAAAGATATACAAAATTAGAGTTGACTAAGCAAAAGAATTTCTCTCCTTAAACTGCCTACCAAGGATTCTCACTGAGGAAACTTTATATAACCATGGTTTGTCACACTGAATGACCAACACCAACCCATTGCCTACTACAGAAATCTATGAAAATCCATGCAACAAAATACCTATGTGTAGGCTTTAATGTTGAATAATAACAATCCACACTTAAATGCCTATCAACATTAAAATATGCTTTTCACAATAAATATGTCAGGCCTAGTGCCTTTGCCATAATATTTCATAAGAAACAGATAATGCCAATCGCCATGATCACTGGCTTGCACCATAATCAACTCAGCACTGCTGTATTGGCTATAATATTTGACACACGCTAAAAAGGGCAATACAAGCCGTCTTTTTAATGGGAGCACACAAATTCAGCCCAATCCAGTCCTGTACTCAGGGGAACTAACATGTCAGTGGAGTCTAAGCTGCTCTCTATGTAGGACTCTGAAAGCTCTTTTTTTGTTAATCCCATAAGGTCAGGCAACAGTTGCACTGTCAAGTCAGACCTAAAAATCCATGTAGATTAGTATATCTCTGGGCTCTAAAACAGAAAACTGCACTCTGAAATCTATGACTGCACTCCTCACAACTGCACTGCCACTAGAGAAAGCAAACACTGTAAATTATTTAGTTATCTAAGACACTTTAATGGCATTACAATGTCATATATGTGTGCCTGGCAGGCAGGAGGATAAATATGTAACCACAGTACCCAGAATATACCTGGGATAAGGGAACAAGAGGCACGGGGTACTGGGAGTCAGCAGCCTCCAGCAACAATGTATAACCACAAAAGAGCTACTCCCAGTGTACTAGTCTATGTGCAATGTATCTAAATAGGTGAGTGAAGGTGTCTCACAAAAAGTGAAGGACTGGTCTCACACACCACCTGGTGTCATGCTTCATCATAGACCAGTCCTCGCCCTCTAAAAACTTGGTTTGATAGAGGGCGGGCATACACCTGACGACAGGGATGCACTTCTAAACTAAGTGGGGGCCCTTATAAAGAAAAGTGAATTTAAAACCCATTCCAGATGTCAAATTAATTTATTATCTACCGGCATCTGCATGGTATTAAAAATGTAAAGTGATCGGTAAACTGGGGATTTTAATATCCCTTTACCGACATCAATATGGTCAACATGTTTCTGCCAAGAGGCCCAGGAGGGTCCGCGGCATTCATCAGGACCTAAATAGTAATCTGGAGGGCTCCGCTCTTACCACAATTATGGTGAGAGGACATCCACTGTGTGGGGGGTGACGTGATCACAACCCACTGAGAAATGGCCTTTATATTTAGCACCTGAAAAAAAGAAAACAAATGTGTAGAAAGACACAAAGCACAAGACATGATTTCCACTCAGCCTCATACACAGACACTAATAGTGAGTGGCTATTCGTGAAAAACTGAGTGTCAGTCATCTGTGACTATAACAAACATGGAGGCAAATACCTCCATATTGCTTACCCTAAACTTGGGAATCAGTGCCCCATAGGAGGGTGAGGGCGGAAGACCGCAATTGGTCCAGCGCTACAGTAATTAAGAAAAAAGAAAGGAAAACGACAGAAATAACTCATATTAGTGCGTAACAGTTATAAAAATGGTGCTTCTTGAAGTTCCATGATTACCAGGTTAAAATCCTGGAAGGAAAACAACATATAACTCATGTTCATTCACACATTCAATCACACTCTTACTGATCCACGATGCAGTCTCCGCTGTTACACCTAAGTCTGTGCTCCTCCTCTCCTCGATGTGGAGGAGCTGAAGTGACCGTGGGCTCTATATACGCGTGTGTTCACTTCTCAGCGCGCCAAAATTAGTGCACGCTGATTACTAATTGGCTGTACGTGTGTTTTTTCATCTTAGCGCGTCTCAATAAGTTCACATAGATTACTAATAGGCTATCGGATCGGCAGATCCGGTGTCTCGAAATGCGCGCTGTGAATGATCATGATCGCCGCCTGACCTGCCGCAAACAGGAACATCCGTTTACAATGCCTGCATCGGTAAATCGCCCCGCCTACTAAGCGTGCGTGTCGCGGGAGTCTCTGATTTCTAGAGCATGCGCAGAAGAGCAAGTGACTATGTACAGCAGCAAAGATAGTACGCATGCGTATAATGTAAAACGCTAGCGTTATCATGTACAGAGTGCAAAGTTAACAACACAGGATGTTTAGAAGGTATAATTTCACGGCGCATATATATAGTGCGTCCACTCATTACCTGTGACTGATATTTACAACTAGTGCAGTTCAACTAGTGCAGTTCAATCGAACATGGCAAAGATCTCTGGTATTTAAAGCTGAAGCTATCGCATAAAGTCTCAGAAGTTGGACATTGATATTTGACCAATAGTGATACTCTAACCACAGAGCCATAAGCCATGAACAGCTAGAGCGACTCAAGTTCTTAATAAAAAAACTAAAGGAACCCAACTCATCAAAAATGTGACTGTATGGTAGAGGGTTTTTAAAGGGATGTAATCACTATGTGTATCTTTCACCAATCAAGGAGGTTAAAGGTACCTGATTCATAAAGAGTGTTACTACATGGTGGACAATGTTTTTAAAGGGGTGTAGTCACTATGTATATCTTACACCAGTAAAGGTTGATTTTGGACTAAAGGACCCCGTTCATAAAGCATATTGCTGCGTGGTGGAGGATGTTAAAAGAGATGTAATCACTATATATATCTTTCATCAGTAAAAAGGGGGGGGGGGAGGGGAAGGGGGGAAAAAGGGAAGGGGGGAAGAAAGAGGGGAAGGGAGAAAGAGAGGGAAAAAGAAAGGGGGCCTGAATATCGGCAAGAGACACAATTCATGTATATTATTTGGCTAAATGTAGCCAAGGAATCTCATCATTTAGACCCTCTTTCCATGTTCGAAGACGGTACACCCATCTCTGCTCCCTTATATGTAGAGATCTGGTCAAGTCCACCATTCGTTTCTTCATTACTTCCAGGATCACCCATTTAAGATCTGTGTCTTTATGGTTATGTTCAATGAAGTGTCTAGTAAGTTTCGTGTTGGTCTTTTTGCACCGTATTGTACTGCGGTGCTCGTTGATGCGAATCTTGATTTTACGTGTGGTCATGCCCACATATTTCAAATTACAGGGGCATGTCAGAAGGTATACCACATTCTCGGTATTACAGTTTGAAAAATTATTCAGCACCCAAGGATGTGTTGTACCAATGTCGACCTCCTTAGTTGTCAACGTGAATGGGCATGCAACGCAGTTGCTACAGGCGTAGTGACCTATTGGACGTTGTATATTCCAGAGAATCATTTGATTATCTGTCGCTGGTGGTGGGTCTTTAGTATGAACTAGCTCGTCCCGTAAATTCCTGTTTCTTTTAAAAGCAAACAGTGGGGGTTCCCAGCATTCTCCTGCACCATGTAAGATATGCCAGTTTCTCTTAATGATCTTTTGAACAGTATTGGAGGCTGGTGTGTATGTCGTGACGCACACAATCCGGTTATTTTTCTCTTTCATGTTGTCTTCAAGCAAGGCATCACGGTTGTTGTTATTTGCTCTCTTTTTCGCTTTCTTGATCATTTTCCTAGGATAGTGCCGTTCAAGTAATTTCACCTCCAATTTCTCAGCTTGCTCATGAAAATTAGTGGTTTCAGAGCAATTACGACGCACCCGGAGAAATTGGCCAACAGGCAAGTTGTTCCTTAGGGCTTTAGGATGAAAACTGTCATATAACAGTAAGCTGTTTTTATCCGTCGGTTTATTGTGTACCCTAGTACTAATGCCATTCGTGTTCATTGTAATGTCTAGATCTAAAAAAATAGCATGATCTTTGCTAATAGAGTGCGTGAATTTCAGATGTTGGTCTTTGGTATTGACCCATTCGACAAAGTTTTTAGCTGTTTCCTCATCACCTCGCCAAACTATAAAAACATCATCAATGTATCGTTTCCATATTTTAAGATTATCTGAAAACGGGTTACTTGCATGATAGATATAATCCTCCTCAAATTGATGCACATACAGACATGCCAAACTCGGGGCGAAGGTGCTGCCCATGGATGTACCAGAGATCTGATGGTACACTACTTCCTCGAATTCAAAAAAGTTCTCAGTTAGGGCTACCTCAGCGCAATCCATAATGAAGTGCTGTGGTGTAAGGAA
Organism: Calotriton arnoldi; assembly: GCA_963921515.1. Taxonomy (NCBI): domain Eukaryota; kingdom Metazoa; phylum Chordata; class Amphibia; order Caudata; family Salamandridae; genus Calotriton; species Calotriton arnoldi. Next base: position 784,449 of record CAWUFW010006297.1, read on the forward strand.
ATTCCATTCTGTATTCAGTAGGATATGTTCAACAACTTCTAATGTACGCGCCTGGGGAATACTTGTGTACAATGCCTCTATGTCCATAGTAATGAGTAGATCTTCCGCATAGTTTATTTCCAAATCTCTCAAAAGGCAGAGTACATCCTTTGTGTCTTGTAAATAAGATCTTGATTTTTTCACAATAGGTTTTAGAAACCAATCACAAAACTGAGAAAGTGGCTCAAGGATAGATCCGATCCCGGATACAATCGGTCAACCAGGTGGAGGTATTTTCTCTTTATGAATTTTAGGAAGGATGTAAAATCTTGGTGTTCTAGGCGATTCATTCACCAGAAACTCAGCCTCATGTTTCGTTATCCAATCATTACACACCGCTTCATTCACCATACCTTTGATCTTAATAGACAACCGGCGGGTCGGATCATCTGGATACTTCTCATAACTGGTAGTATCAGAAAGGAGACGGGTGCATTCCTCCTGGTACATTGATTTATTCATCAGGACAATTGCTCCTCCTTTGTCTGCTGGTTTTATAATAAGCTCAGTTTTGTTTTTTAGTTTCACCAGTGCTAGTCGTTCTCGGTTCGTGAAGTTTTGAAAGCCCTTCTCGTTTTTGAAGTCGATTGCTTCTATCTCTTTTAGTACCGCCTGCTCAAATGCAAGTATGTGTCTGTGTATGAGGCTGAGTGGAAATCATGTCTTGTGCTTTGTGTCTTTCTACACATTTGTTTTCTTTTTTTCAGGTGCTAAATATAAAGGCCATTTCTCAGTGGGTTGTGATCACGTCACCCCCCACACAGTGGATGTCCTCTCACCATAATTGTGGTAAGAGCGGAGCCCTCCAGATTACTATTTAGGTCCTGATGAATGCCGCGGACCCTCCTGGGCCTCTTGGCAGAAACATGTTGACCATATTGATGTCGGTAAAGGGATATTAAAATCCCCAGTTTACCGATCACTTTACATTTTTAATACCATGCAGATGCCGGTAGATAATAAATTAATTTGACATCTGGAATGGGTTTTAAATTCACTTTTCTTTATAAGGGCCCCCACTTAGTTTAGAAGTGCATCCCTGTCGTCAGGTGTATGCCCGCCCTCTATCAAACCAAGTTTTTAGAGGGCGAGGACTGGTCTATGATGAAGCATGACACCAGGTGGTGTGTGAGACCAGTCCTTCACTTTTTGTGAGACACCTTCACTCACCTATTTAGATACATTGCACATAGACTAGGAAGATAAATATCACATTTTTCTGGAAGCACACAACTTCTGTCCAATTAAAACATGTACTCTCAGCTACCAAGATGTGAGGGGTGCCAAAGCCCCTCTTCTGGTAGCGCTTCTTTAGCTCTTTGTTTAGGTTGATCACTTAATGTCTGATAATCAATTGAGCTTTCAAGCTATACCTAAAAGGGTTTCCTCTGGTACCTGGGGCCAACTGAAATGTCCTGCAGAGGAATCATAATGAAATAAAAGGGCTACCTCTGGCGTCGTTAAAGTGTACTGAAGGGAAAACATAAATTATAAAGAACAATAGCTACGAGCACTCTTTCAGAGGAAGCACACCATTTATCCAATCAAATCATGTACTCCTGGCTCCTAAGATGTGGGCAGAGACAAAACCCCTCTCTCCTGGTGGATCTCACACAATTGTCTGGCGATCATGAAAAGTACAATTGCCTTTCCTCTGTGCTAAATTTTACCATGTGTATGGAAAAGCATTATGAATAGTATGCCTGGAAATATTCTACTGATACAGGTTTCTACTGCCAATTTATGGGAATTCCAAAATGCATTAAATCTGTAACTCTTCTTATGAGTCCATTTATGGCTGCAGATTTACTAATTTTGATGAATTGGAACATTGCGTCGATGCATGTTGTATTTCTTAGGCCTGGGCGGTGAACTCCGCTCCGCTTGCCGAGTTTGCAGAGTTTTTCGCACTCGGCGGAGCTTGCGGAGTTCCGAAAAACTGCACTCCACGTAGAGGAGCAGAGTTTTTTCATCACTGGCACTCACCAATGGTAAGTTGGCAAGCATGAGCAAGGAAAACCCAATGCTAGACCGCTTTCCAGCGAGATTTCTAAACGCAGGCGGTCATGAATGGTCGAGACTGCTCGCGACGATGGAGCTGCCGCTTGAGCAGAACTTCTATTCGAGCAGCAAAAAGAAGCACCACTCGCGCTGCGTGTGATGCCGTTCACGCTGATTTGCCAGCGCGGAACAAACAACCAGTGCGGGCGGCGCACGGTATCGCACTCCACCGCTCGCAGAACTCCACGTAGCTTGGCGGAGTTTTTTTGTCACTTTGTGGAGTTCTGCGCAGAGGAACTCCGCAAACTCCGCCCAGGCCTAGTATTTCTGTGATTGGCATGGAGAGTAATATATATTAAATAATATAGGGTGTAGAATTGGACTTATAGAGGATAAATAAAGTAATTCCGCTTACTGATCTGAATATTCCTAAGACATTGGGTAGGGAGTGCTGAGTCTCTCTCACTCTCTCTTGTGTTTTGTATAATATTATATTTGGATGCGTACATTGGCTTGGACTTATAGTGCGAGTAACTGACAAAGAAGGTAAAATGGATTTCTGATAAAGAAGGAACTGATACCGTGATCTAGTTAGAATGATACATGAACGGTACTTGACACTCTTGATGCCTGAACAAGGCGGAAGAAGGGAATTTCTGTATTCTGACTGAACTGTACTATACTCTAAGGTACTTTCTGTATTTGTATATTCCATATTTGGGGTACTATACTTGCTGAGCATAAATTAATGAAGTAATCATGTTTGTAGCAACAGAGAGAAATTTCTCTGTATATTCAATGAATTTTTGTACTCAACAAAGAACTAACTCAATGAGAGAATAATGCTCATAATACAGAGTTGAAACATGTTCTATTCTAGAGCGGACATATTAATTATACATGTGGTTGCAAGCCTCTCTACAAATGAGACTAATTCCCGCCAAATTACAATTTTCAGGAATATATTGCTTGGATCGTTTGATGAATTCTGATATGAGTTTTTTTACGAGTTGGTAATGCTATGAGAAACAATGTAAGTGTTGGAATGTAAGTTCTAAATGTCTCCCAGCATCTAATATTAATAGGAATGGGAAAAAAGATTTCTTAGACCAATTATCAAAAGTCTAGGATCATGATGAAATTTACTGGAACTGTACTGGTATTTAGGCACAGCGAATATAATAATATTGTCCTATGTTTACACATTAATTATAATGTGAGGTTTACATGGCGCTTTCCAAATGGGTAATTGAGAGAAAGGAACCCCTAGGCAACTATAGGTCTATGACAATGAACAGACCATGTAAACTGCAAACATGATATAAGGAACTCAGTGTACAAAAAAGTACATTTAAAAATTCATTTCTTTAATACAAAATAATTTATAAAAATATTTTAGGACATATAACATCAATCTTCTAATTACATACGTATAACAGTATCTTAACATAACTCACAAAGGTACAAAGTGCAATAAAGAAACATAAAAATTAACAAAAAGACACAATCAAGAAAACATTCATAGATTATTTATCAAAACATAGATTGAATCAAAAGAAATGTATAAACAGAAATGTATAAACAGATGGGTTTCATGAATTCAAATGTTGATGATGATGTAGTATGTTGTGATATGTTTTTTAAATTGTGTTTTTATCATTGTTTGTATTGTTGTAGCCCTGAAGAAGTCTCAGTTAAGGGACGAAATGAGTTGGCTACAGGGAATTTTACAAAAAGAAAAGAAGAGATAAATAAAGAAAATTCTGATGAAAAATGGAAACGGAGTCTTTACCATGTATCATAATATCCTTTGATTGTGCATCTACACAATGAATTAAATATATGTTGGGTGCTGATCATCTTTTTTGATATATATATTATCTACTGGCGGTCGCCAGTAGATAGTTATAGTTAAAACCTATTTTCCATAGGAAATCCGCAACATTCTATTTGAAATAACTCTTGCGCCAATTGACGAATCTTCGCGAAAGCTTCCAACTTGTTGGGGCGCTCCGCTCCGCTCCTACCCTGAAAGTCTCGGGTTGATTCGTCAAGCAGGGGCCGAGAAAAAAGGGGGGTCCCAAAACGCGTTTTCCCCATTCATTTTTCCATAGGATCCTTTCATCGCGGCTACAGCCCGAACTGCTGAACGGAATTACACCAAATTTGGCAAAGAGGTAGCCCTTGGTTCAGTGTCATGCCTTTTGCTTAAATGGTGTAAATCCGTTCAGTAGTTTCTGAGAAAATCACAAATAAAATCACATATATATCTATGGCCGAGTAGGGTCCGCGTACCCTCCCGATCACGAGCTGCATGCTAATTGGCTGTCAACACTCCAAATCAGGAAGTGTTGGCAGCCATTTTGTCCTCGGTAGAACCGAGGGATAGAAACAAGTGTGCAAAGCGCAAAAAGGGGGCAGGGTAGAAACACCCTGACCCCCTAGGTCTGCTCAGGGGGTCCCACAAGGACCCCCTGGGCAGAAAAAAGCATTTTTTTTTAAAATCGGCGGGATGCGCTTAGGGTGGTCTCCCGCGCTTCGATGCCAATTTGCCCCCGGGTGGCCCAAGTCCCGGGGGCATACGGGGGGTGGGTTTATTGTTTATGGGGGCCTCTAAGGCCCCCCAAGCCCCGGGGACCGCCACCCCCCGGGGCTTTATAAAAAAAATGATGGCGGGAGGGCTGTGCGCCCTCCCGCTGCCCCGGGGACCGCCACCCCCCGGGGCTGTTTTTTTTTTATTTTAAAAACCTGTGTGGGGGGGCTCCAGCCCCCCCACACGCCCCGGGGACCGCCACCTCCCCGGGGCACTAAAGATTTAAATATGGGGGTCCGTTACGGACCCCCAGAGCCCCGGGGACCACCACCTCCCCGGGGCTTTGAACATGGATGGGAGGGGGGCCGCGCGGCCCCCTCCTGGAGCCAGTGATGGCCCTGGGGACCACCACCCCCCAGGGCCGGCTCCTGCAGTGTCCCGGGGTGCCTACCCCGGGACACTGTAGTTTGCTATGACAGGACGGGAGCATCGCGGCTCCCGTCCTGTCATAGCAAACTTGGTTTGCATTTTGAAAGAGAGAGCAGGAAACCTGCTCTCTCTTTCAAAATGCAAACCCAATTGCTTTTCCACACGGGGAGCAGCATGTTAGCTGCTCCCCATGTGGAAAAGCAATGCCGGCTCCCGCAGGAGGCGGGGAGCCGGCTGGGACTGTGGGGGGATTGGGGACCCCCCCACAGTCTCCAACGAGAGGCCAGGCCCCGGGGGATGGGGTCCCCGGGGCCATAAGTGGCCCGGGAGGGGGGCCACGCAGCCCCCTCCCCAATTAAAAAAATAAAAATAAAAAAAGGGCAAGGCCGGCCCCGGGGGATGGGGTCCCCGGGGCCTTAAATGGCCTGAGGAGGGGGCCACGCAGCCCCTCTCCAAATATATATTTTTTTAATTAAAGAGGGCATGCCCCGGGAGATGGGGTCCCCGGGGCCAATAGAGGCCCAGGGAAGGGGGGCCACGCGGCCCCCTTCCCGTTTAAAAAAAAAAATGCTCAGGCCCCGGGAGATGGGGTCCCCGGGGCCAAAAGTGGCAGAGGGAAGGGGGGCCATGCAGCCCCCCTCCCATAAATAAAAAAGGAAAAAAAAACAAACAAAAAACGGCATAGTGCCGGAGGCCCTGCCCCCCTCCCTGGAGCAGTGTGCAAACGCGCCCCCTGGCGCGTTTTAAGAAGGGGAAGTAATTCCCCTTGAATACTGAGGGTCCCTGGGGGCCAACTAGCCCACCAGGAACCTCCAGTATGCGCCAGGGGGCTGTGTTGCAGAGAGGTGTACAGAGGCCACGCCCAATTATACACCTCTCTGCAACGCAGCTCTGTGGCGCTTTTTGGAGGTACATGGTGGGCTAGTTCGACTCCAGGGACCCTCAGGATTCAAGGGGACTTAATCCCCCAACTTAAAACGCGCCACGGGGCGCGTTTGCACAGTGGTGAAGGGAGGGGGCGGGGCTTCAGGTGACATGTGTGCAAACAGGCCCCGTGGCGCATTTTAAGATGGGGAATGAAATCCCCTTCAATCCTGAGGGTCCCTGGGGGCCAACTAGCCCACCAGGTATGTCCAGAAAGCGCCACAGAGCTGCGTTGCAGAGAGGTGCAAAAAGGGGCGTGGCCTCTGAACACCTCTCTGCAACGCAGCTCCCTGGCGCATACTGGAGGTACAGGGTGGGCTAGTTGGACCCCAGGGACCCTCAGGATTCAAGGGGACTTAATCCCCCAACTTAAAACGCGCCACGGGGCGCGTTTGCACAGATGTCACCTCAGGCCCCGCCCCCTCCCTTCACCATTGTGCAAATATTCCTCTAAAATCAGCCGAACTACGAATTCCGATTTACTCACCTGTTATCAGGAGAGACCTCAGTGCTGCATCTTTGAGCCCAGTACTGAGCCTGAAAAGTAATTTTAACCGTACTTACCAGTAACTTGAATTTCCTTCCATAGGCTAACATTGACTGGTTTCACTTGGAAATTCTTCTAAGTGTGGAGTTTTGGAACTTTATAATATTCCTCTAAAATCAGCCGAAATACGAATTCCGATTTATTCACCTGTTTTCAGGAGAGACCTCAGTGCTGCATCTTTCAGCCCAGTACTGATCCTGAAAAGTAATTTTAACCGTACTTACCAGTAACTTGAATTTCCTTCCATAGGATATCATTGCCTGCTTTTTAGCTGAAAAGTTTCTAAGTGTCGATTTTTGTAACATACAAATATTCCTCTAAAATCAGCCGAACTACGAATTCCGATTTACTCACCTGTTATCAGGAGAGACCTCAGTGCTGCATCTTTGAGCCCAATACTGATCCTGAAAAGTAATTTTAACCGCACTTACCAGTAATTTGAATTTCCTTCCATAGGCTAACATTGACTGGTTTCACTTGGAAATTCTTGTAAGTGTGGAGTTTTGGCACTTTATAATATTCCTCCAAAATCAGCCGAACTACGAATTCCGATTTACTCACCTGTTATCAGGAGAGAACCCAGTGCTGCATCTTTTAGCCCAGCACTGACCCTGAAAAGTAATTCTAACCGTATTTACCAGTAACTTGTATTTCCTTCCATAGGAATCCATTGTCTGGTTTTCAGCAGAAAAGTTTCAAAGTGTCGATTTTCACAAACTACAAATATTCCTTAAAAATCGCCTGTATGACTTAAACGCATTCTTTCAACTGTTTACAGGAGATGCACCAGTGCTGGATCCAAGATCCACCACTGAGTAAGAAAAAGTAACGATAACACTACTTACCTGCTAAGTGAATTTTCTCCCATAGGATAGCATTGGTGATTCTATGTGAAAAAGTTTCTAAGTGTCAACTTTTAAAATACAATAATATTCCTTAAAAATCACTACTGTAACCAAAACGCTTTTACTCAACTGTTTACAGGAGATGTCCCAGGACTGAATCTAGGATCCAGTCCTGTGGTTAGAAAAAGTAATCCATAAAGTAACTAATTGCATTTAACTTGAAATTCACATTGAGCTCAATGTTGCATTGTGTTTGAAATTGTGTTGCCCATTGCAACAACTGTAACTACTGTACTTAAAAGTCTATTGCCTATTTGCAAAGTATTTAAACTAAAGTAATTCATTCTGAGAAAGTATATTTTGTAGTGTAATGTATAATGTAATTACAATGTATTTTAAAAAATAAAATATCTAAAAATAAATAGTTTAAAAAAATTTAGTAAATCAGTATCAAAAAAATAAATATAACAATTAATACATTTAAAAATTGTCATTTACAAAACCTTTGAAATTCAATGAAAAAAACCATAGGTTTCAGACATGTTATAGTTAGGAATTAGCATTTAAAAAACCTTTGAAATTCACTGAAAAAACCATAGGTTTCAGACATGTTATAGTTAGAAATTAGCATTTAAAAAACCTTACAAATTCACTGAAAAAACCATAGGTTTTAGGGACAGTTATAGTTAGTTGGACATTGCACTCGTACAAAACCCGTGAAATTCCCCCGTTATAGTTAGTTCAGGTAACTATAATTCACGTCCCCGCAATGCACTGCTGATGACGTCACATATTACATCACTCATGACATGGTCAGTGACATCACTGATGACATCACTGATGACATCTCAAATGACATCACTGATGACATCATCCATGTGATAATTTGATGCATCTTCTCACACCCTAATATAACTTTTGATACACCCACTGTAAATTACAGACTGCCATTGTCAAAACCATAGACACTCCAACAGCAATTACTATATACACACTCACTGATTCTTAGGTCTACACACACACATCTACTCACTCACCCGTACAGTCACTCATACTTATAGTCACTCAGTACAGGACTATTATATGCACTCATACACCTATATAAACACTCACACACCGCCACTCATCCATAGAGGTACTCACACACCTAGTCAGTCATGCAACAAATTAAGCACACACCCATTTACTCACCTATACAGTTATACACACACCAGCTCACTTACTCATACAAATACTAGCACATTCTTACGCTCTCATACAATCTCTGATACAAGCACACACTCATCCATACAGTCACTATCACAATCACACACTCTCGCTTATAGGTATTTATATACTCCGACACACATATATACTGCCTTTCACATATGTAGTTACTCACACATGTACCACTGGGACATACATTCACTCACTAACACACTCTTACACACACTTACCCACCCATACAGTCTATCAACAGATGCACTCTTGTAACCATCCATCCAGTGAATCACCCACTCACACATCTATGCACAGAGTCGCACACATCCCACCCACACAAACACTCAGGCACCCATACAGATACTCAGCCAACCAATCAATAACTCATATAGACACTCATGTAGCTATTCACAAACCCATGCTGCCACTTACACAGCAACAGACAGACGGATACAGACATTCACCCAGTTTAGTCACTAACCCATGCATTCAGTAAGATACGTTTAATCACTCACTTATAGAGTTAGTCACGCACCTACTAAATCATCCATTCAGACACTTATACACCCACTCATTCTTCAATACGCCTTTCCCTATATATATTAAACATATTTAAACTTTACAGAAACACACAGTCACTGGATGATGTCATTTGAGATGTCATCAGTGATGTCATCAGTGATGTCACTGACCATGTCATGAGTGATGTAATATGTGACGTCATCAGCAGTGCATTGCGGGGCGCGAGTTATAGTTACCTGAACTAACTATAACGGGGGAATTTCACGGGTTTTGTACGAGTGCAATGTCCAACTAACTATAACTGTCCCTAAAACCTATGGTTTTTTCAGTGAATATATATATATATATATATATATATATATATATATATATATATACGCTTAAAGACCTTGATAGAAAAGCAGACATTTGAGGTGAGCAAGCTTAGAGTGTCGCTGGTGTTGAGAGTGCTCTATACTGGAGCTGCTTTCCACCTAAACTTGAGAACTACCCAGAGTTCTCTGCTTCTTTTTTTGCATAATTTATGCATCACTCTATGCCTGAAAGGGTATTCTTTTGATATATATATATTCTTTTTTTGTATCATAAAGGTACATAGAATAGGAGTCTGATATTAAAAATATATAATACTTACCTGTCAATATTTTAGTCCTCGATATTTTGGTCACATTATTGTGGCTGCTCAATATTCTATACTTGATTTTCTGGATCTACAACCATGTTTACCATGCAACAAAGTGGGTGGTTTGAATCCCACTTTTATAAACAAGTGTGCTTTCCAGGCTGTTCTCCAGACAAGCCTTTCTGAAGAATGAGTCATCTCACAGCAGGGTTGTCTCCATCATGGGGTACCTACAGCAGATGCACAAAGAGGTGTACCGTTTCTGCACCTCAATGTCATCTGTCAAGCTAAAGCATTAATCAGGGAAAGACAACTGGGTAGGTTTAACATAGAAACTTCCTCATCTTTTACCAGTCTTCAGTTCAATTCCTCACACCTGCCATCCACCAAATGGCAGTACTCAGAAGCTCAGAAGGCTAATCATCAGCAGCATCTTGCTATCCAAAAGGCCTCATGGAATATATAAAGGAGCACTGTCTCCACACCACTCACTTCAGTGTCTAGGTCTTCTCGCTCCAGCTGCAGGAATATAAGCTATACACTTCCACTCTCTGTGAGCACATTTGTCACCTTGCATTTTGTGCAAGGACAGTCAGGGGTATTCAAAAAGGATACCAATGACTTCCACTACTATAGCGCACTCACACACCATATACATGTGCTACATTAGTGCCACACACCAAAAATCTGGGAGTTAGAGAAAGTGCTTCGAATTGGTTTGTTAAACCTGTGTCATCACACTCATATTTCCTCTCACTAAAAAGCATCCACTCGGAGGATGGGTGGAAGAGAATACAGGAGAGAATGAAAGGGGGGACGATAACCAAGGTGAAAGAAGGAAGAGATTGGTGGCTAGTTAGGTTAGGAAGGTAGTGGAGGAGTTAAGTTGAGAGAGAGTAGAAATTATGACAGGAGAAAATAAAGAGGGACAGAAGAGACGGGAATGTTGGATGAAGAAATAGGGTTGGTGTGAAAAGACCTCTATGAGATGTGAGTTTGCATGTGGAACACTGGAAACATAGAGGGCCCAATTCACAAAGGTAAAAATTAGACCTGAAGTCCAAGTTTAGGCCTGAATTATAAGGGTCAAATTTGCAAAGGTAAACTTAGTTTGCCTTTGTGAACGGGGCCCTTAGACTTCAAGTCTAAACTTAGACTTCAGGTCTAAACTTAAACTTCAGGGCTAAGTTTACCTTTGTGAATTGGGCCCAGATAATCTTTCTGCCTTCAGAGTGACATTGTAGATAATGTGGCAGTAAGATGAAGGGAGACAGCACTACCTCTTGGAAGATACAGCTTCCCACAACCACCAGTCCATAAGAGCTGGTGGAGCTCAAAAAAACACCACATGTGCATGGCACAGGAAGGAGCAGCTTCCAAAGCCACCAGTTAATAATAGTCTCTGGAGTTCAACCAGGAGTGGCTTAGTTGCAAACAATTGAAAGGCACAGCTTCCCCGAAACAATTAATGATGGTCTATTGGGTCTATCGAGGTGCATCTTAGGTGCAACCAGAAAGAAGTGTCTTTTTGAAACCACCAAGATTATAGTTTTTATTAGGTTTATGGGGTCCAACCAGAAAGATGCAAAAGCGCAACCCACTAAGAGACTCAGGTTTCCAGACCCACCAGTTAATAAGTGTCTATCACGTCCACCCAGGAGCAAAACAGCCCCCTGCAGCTAGCTGATAGGCAAACAGTTAATTGAGGGTTATAGACACAATCAGGCAACCAGACACTGTAATACCTAGGAAAGTACAATAGGAAAATATAAAAACCCAAAGGGTGGATTATAGGTTATCATCAGCTGAGGGGTCGAGTGCCAAATAAAGTATCTGTTTGTTTCCATCTCCCTTGTGAATGGTGGAGATTGTGCATGTGTGAGTTTGGAGGTGGAAAGCTCCAAAGTGCAGCTTAGTCACCTGACCTCTAGGCAGGATTAAGCTAACAGGCTGAGAGTTAGCGCTCCCTCTGGATGAGACCCTTCAAAACCAAATTACACATAGATATTGGCAATGGAATACAGTTCTCGATCACAGTACAAGTCAGACACTGGGTTTATGATCGAAATACTAGAGCATTAAATCTGTGGATGGTAACAAAACCTGGGCTTCCATCTTTGACAATTGTCACATGTTTAAAGTAAGTTTACCAGTTCAGCAAACTTGGCCGATTCTTGTAAATAATAAAGTATATAGATGAAAATACAGTAAGAACATTCAGTTATATGTGAGCTAACACTCAGTTGAAAGCTTGGACAAACTTATTTGATAGTGTGCGGCGGGTCTTCTCCCAAACACAAGTGGAAGCTATTGTTTTAATGTAATTAATGTTATAAAAGGAATACTTTCTGCTGTTGCACATCTACATTTGACGATTTGGGTTTAACTACTGTTACATTTCAGGAGTTCACTTTTGGGAATTTTCCAGTGATTTTGTCACTTTTGTGTTGATGGCACATATGGATTTTGTGCAATCCTGTCACTTCCTCATACTTTGCCTTAAGAGCTCTTTATAACCTACACTTTATGTGTGAGGGCTTTAAATTATTAGGAAATTAGGGCCAGATGTTTGACCTTTTTGTGCAGTCGCAAATGAGAAATCGGCCCATTTGTGACCGCAAAAAAGGGTCCTGGCATGTACAAACACTATTTTGCAAGTCAGTGACTCGCAAAATAGCGTTTGTGACTCTCGCTATTAGGAAGGGGCATCCCTTCCTAATACCGAGTCACAATGGAATGTACCATTGTTTTGTGGCCGCAAATAACTCGCAGTTTACCACCTACTTGAAGTAGGTGGTAAGCCACTCACAAACGTGAAGGGGTCCCCACGGGACCCCTTCCCCTTTGTGAGTGTGTGCGAAAATATTTTTTAAGAGCAGGCAGTGGTCCTAGGGACTACTGACTGCTATTAAAAAATTAAAGACAGAAACGTTTCATTTTTCTTTTTTAAATGCATCCTGTTTTCCTTTAAGGAAAATGGGCTGCATTTAGAAAAAAAAACTGCTTTATTAAAAAGCAGTCACAGACATGGTGGTCTGCTGACACCAGCAGGCCACCATCCCTGTAAGTGCTGGCCATTCCTAATGGGGTCGCAACTAGCACCTGCCTCATGAATATTAATGAGGCAGGCAATTTGCGACCCCATTTGGAATTCTAACAGTGTCTGAGACACTGTTGTAAATTGCATTTTGTGAGTCGCAAATTGCAATCGCAAAGCAACGCAAATTGCAAGACGCACAATGTAAGGGTCGTACATCTAACCCTTAATCTCTTAGTCTGAAAATACATTTTCTAAACAAAGGCATTAAAATATATGCCAGTGTACTGCTCTGGGAGTTAACGCAATGGGACTATGCAGAAGGCCTACTACCCTTCTATCAAACAGGCTTTCATGAAGGAGGGTCAGCAGTGGAATATATAGTTTTCCTCTCATACCTAGCCCATCAAGCCGCAACCCACAATTCACTGCCGTTGTTTGCTTGTTTCCTCAACTACTCAGCAGAATTCGATGGAGTTGCCCAGAACATCTCATGACAGAAGTTAGTGGTTTGGAACAGTTGCCCCAAATTGCTGTGAGCAATCATGTCCTTATATGCCAAGACCTGAGTATGAGTTAAACTCATGGGGGAGATGGCCACTGCCAAGATTGACACTGACTGAGGTCTGAAACAGGGCTGTGAACTGGCGCCCATGCTATTCAATCTATACACCGCAGGTCTGGATCCGGCCTTAGAAGGAGCCAACCCAGTCACCCCTAAAATTGGAGAATTCCACTCATGCAGTATGCGGACGATCTAGTGCTGTTCAACAACATGAAATCTGATTTGCAAAAAGCCCTCAATGGCATTGAGGGCTTTTTGCAAACCAGATTTCATGTGGTTGAACAGAACTAGATCGTATACATATACAATCTCAGTAATGAGCTCGTGGCTAATGGGAGCAAAACTAAAGTAGTAATTTTTGGGAGATATCCTAAAAAGAGGCTTACCAGTTGGCAGTTGGGGCTACTGAGGCTGGACTTTGTTCAACATTATAACTATCTGGCAGCATGGCTACGTGAAACTGGCAGACTGACTTTGCAGCTAAACAAAATGAAAAGCAAATCAAAAATGGCGACATATATATATTTTTTTTTTCCAATGCTCCTCCACCGACTGCTGCGCAGCCCCCGCCTGTCCGGACATCATTGCTGCGTCACTTTCACCCTCTACTGACGCATGGATTCGGGTGCGATTCGGCGTCCTTGGCGCTCCTTCTGCTTTTGCCCTGAGATTTCCCCCCTTGGAGGGCCTGCGCTCCTATACACGCTCCTCCGCCGTTACTGCCATCACGGAAGTAGTCCCTAGATAGTGGGCTGAAGGGACGGCTGGTCTTTTCTTTACATCTCCATTTCCTTACCTCTGGCACCTGGTCTCAACTCTTTAATGTGAAGCCCGGTTTCCCTGTGGTTCGTTATTACTGAAACCGTCCTGCCTCCTTTCTATAACATGGCGGTGACCCCCCTGAACTCGCCCCACAAGATGGGGCACGCAGCAGCCTGGACCTGAAGGCCCGCTGTGCATCTCCCCGAATTTGCATGGACCATGACCGTGGAGACCTAACCTTTTGACCGACGCCTGGTGGAGCTACCTGATGGCTAAAGAGGAGATGGGCTGTGGACTTTCCCCTCGGCCGTCACCTACCCAGCCGGACTTTGGGCAGACTTTCCTTCGTCTCTCCGTCGCATTCACCCTCCTACCCCTTTACCCTACCCCCTTTCCCCCCCTATGCTCCATTTATCTTGTCCCCTATGCTCTCTAAATGTTTTCCCGTTGAGACCTAGCTATTTTGACCGATGACCGGTGGAGCTACCTGATAGCTATAGAGGAGATGGGCTGTGGACTTCCCCTCGGCCGTCACCTACCCAGCCGGACTTTGGGGCAGACTCTCCTTCGTCTCTCCATCCTATTTCCCTCCTACCCCTTTACCCTACACCCTTTCCCTCCTAAGCTCCACTTGTCTCGTCTTCTACGTTCCTGAAATGGTTTCTAGTAACTGATGTAATTTTCTAACTTTGTGGAACCTTATGTAAAGCGCTCTGATACCTCCGGGTCTAGCTCTCTAGATCTATGATGATGCCCCCTGGGCAGATACCAATACTGTTTGTTCCTACCGCGGAGCCCGAGCAACCTTGGCTGATGCCCGGTGGAGCTGTCCTATGCAGCTATAGAGGAGTCTGGCTCTGGTTCACCCCCTTGGCCGTCACCTACCCAGCCGGTCATCTGACATTGTTTTCCTTGTCTCCCCGTTTGTTTCCTTCCCTCCCCCTCCTCCTCCCTCTGTGATTCTTTTATTTAACTGATGCAACTATGTTACCTGTAACTCGCTGATCCTAATGTGATTCTTTGATTCAACTGATGTAACTATGTAACTCGCTCATCCTAATGTAAAGCGCTCTGATACCTACGGGTCTAGCCAGCGCTATATAAAACTTTGCAAATAAAAATAAAAATAAAATATGCCTTTGTGCATATTAAACTCCATACTTGACAGCCCCACAACTACTGCCATTCGGAGGGTGGTTCGTGCCAAACCTCTCCCCGCCCTCAACTATACCCAGCAAGTATTTCTCTGCATGATGGGAACTGTCCTAGGAAAGATCCAGTGCACAGCCTACAAGAAGTTATTCCACTTCCCATCTCACACAAGGAATACCGTGATCAGTTTGGAATTTGGGCTGGCGCAACAAAACCAGGAAAGCTAGGCAAACAATCAATCAATCAGTAATCTTATAAAGAGTGACTACTCAACTGTGAGGGTCTCAAGGCGCTGATTCTTGATAAATAATTTTTCCAGGCAATGTCCGCACCCCAACAAGACCATGAAGGCCCTAATAAAAACAATTTTTACGTCTGCAAACAACCCCTGGTCCAACAATCTGGCGGTAGCTAAAGAATGTCGGCAACTTGCAGTGGAGAACTGGGACAACAATGTGATTAATTATACTTCCATTAAAACCGCAATAAAAAAACAAGTGTACCATCGTTCACAAGAAGTGGACATGGAAACCCTCCGTGCCTGGGCTTCTCATGAGTCAACAATGGCATCCAACTGCACAACTCAGCCAAGTCCCATCTCCATCAGGCAGTAGGAAAGTGTGGGGCATATTAGCAAGACCGGTGATAAAATTATCGCCGTTTTAGCGGCAGGAAACTGCCGCTAAAACAGCGATAATGGGCTTGCTAATATGCGTTATAGAATTCCAATAGAAGCCCAGGTTAGATGTCCTGCACATCTAACCTGGGCTTCTATTGAATTCTATAGCGCATATTAGCAAGCCCATTATCGCTGTTTTAGAGGCAGTTTCCTGCCGCTAAAACGGCGATAATTTTATCGCCGGTCTTGCTAATATGCCCCTAAGTTTTAAAATGTATTCCATTGACCAGATTAGTCCTGCTTCCAATCAGAGAACTGAACCCAATTTGGAAATCCCTTGACAATGTCAACAGTTGTAGACAGTGTAACTTCAGAAGAGAATCCTTGGAACACATCATTTTCTGCTGCCCAGCATTGCAACATCCCAGCTGAATCCTACTAAGGCCTATCTTCTTACAGCATAGGATTCTTTCAGCCAAAGAGGCTGTCCCTCTTTTAAACACCCTGGAATCAGTGGTGGACAAGGCCAAGTTTGGGAAATTCATAATGCAAGCCCTCAATTTGCTAATGACTATGAGTAGTCTACAGCCTTCACAACTTGCGGTTCGTCTCGCACTGTGGGTAACATGGAATGGGCTTTGCATTGAAGTAACAAACTTTGACTAACCCTGTCGCTGGGACTTCACAATTCCAAACTTGAAGTACCCCAACCCGATAGGGCTGAAATTTCGACTCACGTGGCGTACCCCGCTCGAGTGTGGGAAAGGAGGCAACTCCTTTTTGTTAATTAACCCTTACACATCCTATTGGTGTCATGCTTCATCATAGGGTTGACCCCGACTCCTAAAGGTCAGGGTGGGCTCAACCGTATTTCAGGGAGCACTTAGAAGATGTAGGCCAGGGGGTCTAAAGATAAAAATCCTACTTCGTTCCCCAGGTATCCCTTTATTAGCGGGGACGTAGTGGATGTTAAAAAATATTTATACACACAGGGTCGTTTGGAGGTAATGGTCCTATGACCCTAAAGACGTGCCAAAAACTGCAGAACTTTGTATCTGAACGATATAGACCTCAATTTGGTACATACAACTGCTACTTTGTCCGCTGTGATCCCCTATCAGCCATCATGACCTGCCTGATCTGGAGATGCTCCCCCCACAAGAATACTTATGAGGCTGGCCGCACTTTGCAAGCCACACTCTCCTAGGCACATAGCACCTTAACTATAAGGCCAGTTGTTGCAACAAATCTTGATCAATTCTGCTGCCTCGGCCTAAAAATTGTAGACCTTTGGTACCTTGAGAATTGGGGATAGGGACGTTCCCCACAATTTCCTTGCTCTCTGTTTGGTTTATACCTTGAGTATAGGACCTGTCTCCACGTAATTGCCATTTTATAAAACTTAACTTTTCAGGCACTGCGCTTTGCTCAATGGGTTGTGTCCCCAAGCCCAGTATGATCTTGAGCCGTACACTCCTAGGCACTGTAGCCTCTGTATATGACCCCTCATTATGCCATCTGCATTCTACAAAATAAAAACTTTTTTAGGCACTACACTTTCCATTTTTGGGTTGTGTCATCATGTCCAGTATGACCTTGAGTCATACTCTCCTATGCACATCAGCACCTTATTTATAAGGCCTCGAAAATTGTAGAACCTGGGTCATTTCCGTATATAACCTTTTATTATGTTTTCTGCACTTTAGAAAAAACAAACAAACTAATTCCTTCAGACAGTGTAATTTGAACTTTAGCTTTATGGGTTGTGTCATTATGCCCAGTAAGAACCTGAGCCATCTGTGGCTTATAAAACACAGACCTTGTGCAGTTTCTGTATATGATTCTTCATTATGTAATCTGCACTTCACCTTTAGGCTCGGTATTTCCCACCTTAGCTCTATTCTTTAGCTGTTATCTATTTTTCAGTATCCTTCGCCATCGTGACCCGCTACATGTACGTCATTAGCATGCACAATCATCCTTTAATGATTTTAAGGAAAAGGGGAAGATGTTGTGATCAGAACTGTAAGTTTAAATGCACTGTTTCAAAGTTTTGTATTGATCATAATGTGCTGTAAAACATGTTCTCATATAAGGAAGTTATTTTATGTGTTTTTATTGCTCTATTCTCTCACACCGTGATATTTGTGTTTTATGTAACTTGTAATTATTTTAAGTAATCATACAATAAACTTGACATTGACATAAAAATATACTTTATTTCCTTTTAGAAAGAGGAGCCAGTGCTGTGAATTTTCACACAATTATGCATGATGTTTCTCCACTGACAAGCCATCGTTTTGTCACACAGGGTCAGCACGGAAAACACATTGGAAATTTCATAGCTGATCACCATGAACACCATCACTGTTTATGAACATTCGAAGTTCCAGGGACTCCATAGGACATATACGGCAGATGTTCTGAATCTTGCAGAGGAGAGCTTCGGAGACTGCATCTCGTCTGTGAAGGTGGTGGGGCAACCATGGCTAATTTACGAGCATCCAAACTATCAAGGATGGTTCATTGCCCTGGAGGAGGGAGAGCATCCTGCACTTGAAATGAATGACAAGGCATCTTCTCTGAGGCTGATCACTGACGACCTGACCAATCCAAAGATCACAGTCTATGAGCATCCCAATTCCTCTGGTAGTCAAACAGTTCTAACTCAAGAGACCAATCTAACGTTTGGAAAAATGAATGATAAGATATCCTCCCACAGAGTCCAGAGTGGAGCCTGGCTTCTATACGAGCATCCAAATAAAGGGGGAAGGTATATTGTAGCCAGGGCTGGTGAATATCTGGCAAACTACCGTGATATTAGTTTCAATGATCAAGTATCTCATGTGTATCCTCTGTGCCGTGGGAAAGCCTCTGTGACCGCCACGCTTCTATGGGACAAGAAAAAGACAGAGAGTGAAAAGAACATCCAGGCAGATCAGTTTTTTTACACCAACAACACAGACAGTGAGCAGGAGTTCACTGCTACTTCTTGCAAAGAATATGAGAAATATGTCTCCCATAGCTTTGCATTCACAAATGAATCATCAATCACAGTGGGTGCTTCATTTACCTTGCACGGAGTGGTCAATATTAAGGCAGAGGCATCCAACACCTTCACAGTGAAGAAAGATGAGGTTGAGGCATTCACCACGAGGAAAAAGGCAGAGTTAAGTTTGCCGATGAAGGTACCGCCACGCACAAAAATAACAGTCAGTTTCATGAGCAAGGAGGTTACGATCTCAGTACCAGTGGTGCTGGAAATTTTCCTGGGTAGTAAGACGGTGATTGAACATGGCACATACAACTGTGAGTCTGGCACAGATATCTACATAGATGTGCAATCTGACGCCATTAGTAAATTGTAGAACCAGCCACACTTTCTTCTTGTTAGGGGCTACACCTCAACAATGATTTGCTCTTCATTGATTGACTGTGCTTTTTTTTAAACTGAGAAATCTTCAAAGGATTCTTTTAGAGCTTCCATTTTCACTCACCAATTTCACAAAAAATTGTTTTGCTGGTGGTTTAACAATGAACATTAACCCCTTACCAGAAGGTCAACCAATGGCATATGTGGACTGGGCCACTGGTTATCATTTCACATAGCTGTAAAACTGTATCCTTGAGTCAGAAAGACAAGGCCATGCTCTAACCGGTCAATGGATGTCACCGAGGCACTGGTGTATGACTGGGTGCTTTATAACTTCAGGCAGTGCTGTGCTGTGATTGGCCAGTGTGCATGTCTGCTGCACTTCAAGCTGACTGCTCCCTTCAGGTGTTTGATGGCAATGATTCACTTGTGTCTGCAGGTGACAAAGCTCCAGCCATTTCTGTGCCATACCTTGCTACTGATGTTTACTACTACATCAGTATCTATCTGCTCTCAGCAGAAATTCTGCTAAGACCATACTCTGGCCATTTTGTGTCATTGCAGCAAGCAACAATGTCTGCTTTGTACAGCACATAAGATAATTCCACAATATATATATATTCACTGAAAAAACCATAGGTTTCAGGCTCGTTATAGTTAGAAATTAGCATTTAAAAAACCTTAGAAATTCACTGAAAAAACCATGGGTTTCAGGGGCGTTATAGTTAGTTGGACATTTTACTCGTACAAAACCATAGAAATTCCCCCGTTATAGTTAGTTCAGCTAACTATAACTCGTGCATCCATAATGCACTGCTGATGACGTCACATATTACATCACTCATGACATGGTCAGTGACATCACTCATGACATCACTCATGACATCTCAAATGACATCACTGATGACATCACTGATGACATCATCCTTGTGATAGAGTGGCAGACCTCCTCTCACCCTAATATAACCTTTGATACACACACTCAAAAATACAAACTAACATTTTCAAAACAATGGACATACCAATACCAGTTACAACACACCTATTCAGTAATTCCAAGATCTACACACACATCCACTCATTCATCAACAGTCCCTATACAGTCACTCATACATGTACTCACTCATCATATGTACTCATACACCTATACATCCTGTTACACACCGGCACTCATCCATAGAGTTACTCACACACATAGTCACACATGCAAACAAAGTATCAAACATCCATTTACTTGCATATACAGTTATACACACACTACCACACTTACTTCTACAGAAACTTACACATACTTACTCTCTTAAACAATCACTTATAGAAACACCTACTTATTTGTACAGGAACTCTTCCAATCTCTCACTCTCACATATACTCACTTATATACACCAATATTCACATATACTAGTTTAAAACATATGTAGTTACTCATAAAGACACTATTGAGACAGTCATTCACTCACTAACACACCCATACACACATTCATCCACCTATACAGTCCTGCACACATGCTGTCTTCAACACATACAAACAGTGAGTCACTCATTCATGCATCTATGCACTAAGTAATACCCCCACCGAACCATACAGACACTCAGACACTCATACTGATACTCAAAAAACCAACTAATAACCCATATAGACACTCATGTAGCTACTCACCAACCCATGCAGCTACTTATACACAAAGTGAGAGACTGATACAGATATTTTCATATTTAAACATTACTCACTAACCCATGTATTCACTAAGATACACTTAATGGGTCAGTTATACAATCAATTTTACAAAAAAAAATCATCCATTTAGACACTTATATACCCATTTATTCTTCCATCGACCTTGAGATATACATATATAAAACATATTTAATTTTGAAAAACACACATTCACTGGATGATGTCATCAGTGATGTCATCAGTGATGTCATTTGAGATGTCATGAGTGATGTCATGAGTGATGTCACTGACCATGTCATGAGTGATGTAATATGTGACGTCATCAGCAGTGCATTGCGGGCGCGCGAGTTATAGTTAGCTGAACTAACTATAACGGGGGAATTTCTATGGTTTTGTACGAGTGAAATGTCCAACTAACTATAACGTGCCTGAAACCTATGGTTTTTTCAGTGAATTTCTAAGGTTTTTTAAATGCTAATTTCTAACTATAACGTGCCTGAAACCTATGGTTTTTTCAGTGAATATATATATATTTATTATACTATGTATACATGTGAAATGTCTCGGTCCGCCTGTTTGCCTCGGTGGCACGGAAAAATTGGGTGGAACTGACGTCAGCACGCCGACGAGGTCCTCTTATGGCTCCGATGACGTCATACGGTGTCGTGAGCGGAGCCGTGCTATTATGACGTCCTCGTTGACGTGGGAGAGGTAGGAAAGAATTTCCGTGGAATGCTGATGCAGGGGATATTCACCTAAGTGTTCAGGCTAGTCCTTTGGGAGCAACTGTTTATGTTGCCACTCCAGAAACCGAAACCAGTGATCCGAGGGCAGAGGCCCTGCAGATGGCACACGAGGTGGGGTGCCCAGTCGTGTGCACCGGCGGGGCAGCGAAGTAACAAGCACCACAACCCCCAAAAAAGGTAACGAGGGCACTGAATAACACAGGATCTTCTCTTTGTATCTGGCAGGAACAATGAAGTGAAAATGCCCTAGTACCAAAATGTAGAATTAGTGCTACAACGGTCTTCAAGAGGACCTGCGATGCCGCTTCTGCCTCCCGTACCCTGGAGGTGGCACATGGGTCACGCGGTACGGTCATACTGCGGTGGGACGCACACTCGTTGACCTCTCATGGCACTGCGCCACACTTCAGGGAGGACGCTTTCCATTAGCTATGTTTTCTGATGACATCTCGCGCCGGCCCCGTCCAACAACAAAACTCCTTTAGATCCAAACAGACTCTTCCACTCTCTCACCGGAAGTGAATACAACAGCCGGGAATGCACTTTTCGGTAAAAAAATCACATTCCTTCCTCCTAATTAATCAAATAAACGTCTCACTGAAGAACAGGGGCCAGCTTCGATCGGTAAACAGCCGTTACAACGACTTTTCTACTTTGCGATACCATTACAACGCATGCATTACCACGCATGCGTTGTACATCGCAAAGTCATTACTATGCATTTTTTTAGAACGCATGGTCATTTACCACGCATGCCTTTACAACGAATTTTGTTGTAAAGGTATGTATGGTAAATGACCATGCGTTCTAAAAAACATGTAGATGATCCACGTTGTTGTAAGGAAACAGAGGCTGTTCCGTTTCCTCACAACGACGTGCACCGCCCCTCAGAGACGATGTGAAGCAGGAACCACGAGGAGAGAGGAACCATGAGGAGTGAGAGGTAAGGGGGATTGGGCATGGGGTGGGGATTTCTTTTCTAGGGTTTAGGGTAGTGCAGTAGGGTTTGGGTGGTGTAGGGGGTCGTGCTGGGGGTAGTGTTTTAGGATTTAGGGTAGTGCAGTGGTGTTTGGGTAGTCTAGGGGGTCGTGCTGGGGGTAGTGTTTTAGGGTTTAGGGTAGTGCAGTAGTGTGGGGGGTCGTGCTGGGGGTAGTGTTTTAGGGTTTAGGGTAGTGCAGTGGTATATGGGTAGTGTAGGGGGTTGTGCTGGGGTAGTGTTTTAGGGTTTAGGGTAGTGCAGTGCTGTTTGAGTAGTGTAGGGGGTCATGCTGGTGGTAGTGTTTTAGGGTTTAGGGTAGTGCAGTGGTGTTTGTGTAGTGTAGGGGGTCATGCTGGGGGTAGTGTTTTATGGTTTAGGGTAGTGCAGTGGTGTTTGGGTAGTATAGGGTGTCGTGCTTGGGGTAGATTTAGGGTTTAGGGTAGTGCAGTGGTGTTTGGGTAGTGTAGGGAGTCGTGCTGGGGTAGTGTTTTAGGGTTTATGTTAGTGCAGTGGTGTTTGGGTAGTGTAGGGGTAGTGCTGGGGTAGTGTTTTAGGGTTTAGGGTATTGCAGTGGTGTTTGTGTGGTGTAGGGGGTAGTGTTGGGGGTAGTGTTTTAGGGTTTAGGGTAGTGCAGTGGTGTTTGGGTAGTGTAGGGGTTCATGCTGGGGGTAGTGTTTTAGGGTTTAAGGTATGGCAGTGGTGTTTGGGTAGTGTAGGGGGTCGTGCTGGGGGTAGATTTAGGGTTTAGGGTAGTGCAGTGGTGTTTCTGTTGTGAGGGGTAGTGCTGGGGGTAGTGTTTTAGGGTTTAGAGTAGTGCAGTGGTGTTTGTATAGTGTAGGGGGGTTTAGGGTAGTGCAGTGGTGTTTGTGTCGTGTAGGGGGTCATGCTGGGGGTAGTGGTATAGGGTTTAGGGTAGTGCAGTGATGTTTGTGTAGTGTAGGGGGTAGTGTTTTAGGGTTTAGGGTAGTGCAGTGGTGTTTGTGTAGTGTAGGGGGTCATGCTGTGGGTAGTGTTTTAGTGTTTAGGGTAGTGCAGTTGTGTTTTTGTAGTGTAGGACGTCATGTTATAGGGTTTAGGGTAGTGCAGTCGTGTTTGGGTAGTATAGTGGGTCGTGCTGGGGGTAGTGTTTTAGGGTTTAGGGTAGTGCAGTGGTGTTTGTGTAGTGTGGGAGGTCATGCTGGGGGTAGATTTAGGGTTTAGTGTAGTGCAGTAGTGTTTGGGTAGTGTAGGGAGTCATGCTGGGGCTAGTGTTTTAGGGTTTAGGGTAGTGCAGTGGTGTTTGGGTAGTGTAGGGGGTCGTGCTGGGGGTAGTGTTTTAGGGTTTAGGGTAGTGCAGTGGTGTTGGTGTACTGTAGGGAGTCGTGCTGGGTTCTAGTGTTTTAGGGTTTAGGGTAGTGCAGTGGTGTTTGTGTAGTGTAGGGGGTCATGTTTTAGGGTTTAGGGTAGTGCAGTGGTGTTTGGGTAGTGTAGGGGGTCGTGCTGGGGGTAGTGTTTTTGGGTTTAGGGTAGTGCAGTGGTGTTTGGGTGGTGTAGGGAGTCGTGCTGGGGTAGTGTTTTAGGGTTTAGGGTAGTGCAGTGGTGTTTGAGTAGTGTAGGGGTCATGCTGGTGGTAGTGTTTTAGGGTTTAGGGTAGTGCAGTGGTGTTTCTGTAGTGTAGGGGGTCATGCTGGGGGTAATGTTTTATGGTTTAGGGTAGTGCAGTGGTGTTTGGGTAGTGTAGGGGGTCGTGCTGGGGGTAGATTTAGTGTTTAGGGTAGTGCAGTGGTGTTTGGGTAGTGTAGGGAGTCGTGCTGGGGGTAGTCTTTTAGGGTTTAGGGTAGTGCAGTGGTGTTTGCGTAGTGTAGGGGGTTGTGCTGGGGGTAGTGTTATAGGGTTTATGTTATTGCAGTGGTGTTTGGGTAGTGTAGGGGGTAGTGCTGGGGTAGTGTTTTAGGGTTTAGGGTAGTGCAGTGGTGTATGTGTAGTGTATGGGGTCGTGCTGGGGGCAGTATTTTAGGGTTTAGGGTAGTGCAGTGGTGTTTGTGTAGTGTAGGGAGTCGTGCTGGGGGTAGTGTTTTAGGGTTTAGGGTCGTGCAGTGGTGTTTGGGTAGTGTAGGGGGTCATGCTGGGGGTAGTGTTTTTGGATTAGGGTAGTGCAGTGGTGTTTGGGTGGTGTAGGGGGTCGTGCTGGGGTAGTGTTTTAGGGTTTAGGGTAGTGCAGTGGTGTTTGAGTAGTGTAGGGGTCATGCTGGTGGTAGTGTTTTAGGGTTTAGGGTAGTGCAGTGGTGTTTGTGTAGTGTAGGGGGTCATACTGGGGGTAATGTTTTATGGTTTAGGGTAGTGCAGTGGTGTTTGGGTAGTGTAGGGGTCGTGCTGGGGGTAGATTTAGTGTTTAGGGTAGTGCAGTGGTGTTTGGGTAGTGTAGGGAGTCGTGCTGGGGGTAGTCTTTTAGGGTTTAGGGTAGCGCAGTGGTGTTTGCGTAGTGTAGGGGGTTGTGCTGGGGGTAGTGTATTAGGGTTTATGTTAGTGCAGTGGTGTTTGGGTAATGTAGGGGGTAGTGCTGGGGTAGTGTTTTAGGGTTTAGGGTAGTGCAGTAGTGTAGGGGGTCATGCTGGGGGTAGCGTTTTAGGGTTTAGGGTAGTGCAGTAGTGTAGGGGGTCATGCTGGGGGTAGTGTTTTAGGGTTTAGGGTAGTGCAGTGGTGTATGGGTAGTGTAGGGGTCATGCTGGGGTAGTGTTTTAGGGTTTAGGGTAGTGCAGTGGTGTTTGAGTAGTGTAGGGGGTCATGCTGGTGGTAGTGTTTTAGAGTTTAGGGTAGTGCAGTGGTGTTTGTGTAGTGTAGGGTGTCATGCTGGGGGTAGATTTAGGGTTTAGGGTAGTGCAGTGGTGTTTGGGTAGTGTAGGGAGTCGTGCTGGGGGTAGTGTTTTAGGGTTTAGGGTAGTGCAGTGGTGTTTGCGTAGTGTAGTGGGTTGTGCTGGGGTAGTGTTTTAGGGTTTATGTTAGTGCAGTGGTGTTTGGGTAGTGTAGGGGGTAGTGCTGGGGTAGTGTTTTAGGGTTTAGGGTAGTGCAGTGGTGTTTGTGTAGTGTAGGGGGTAGTGCTGGGGGTAGTGTTTTAGGGTTTAGGGTAGTGCAGTGGTGTTTGGGTAGTGTAGGGGGGTTTAGGGTAGTGCAGTGGTGTTTGTGTAGTGTAGGAGGTCATGCTGGGGTAGTGTTATAGGGTTTAGGGTAGTGCAGTGATGTTTGTGTAGTGTATGGCGTAGTGTTTTAGGGTTTAGGGTAGTGCAGTGGTCTTTGTGTAGTGTAGGGGGTCATGCTGTGGGTAGTGTTTTAGGGTTTAGGGTAGTACAGTTGTGTTTGTGTAGTGTAGGGGGTCGTGTTTTAGGGTATACGGTAGTGCAGTGGTGTTTGGGTAGTGTAGGGGGTCATGCTGGGGTTAGTGTTTTAGGGTTTAGGGTAGTGCAGTGGTGTTTGCGTAGTGTAGGGGTTTGTGCTGGGGTAGTGTTTTAGGGTTTATGTTATTGCAGTGGTGTTTGGGTAGTGTAGGGGGTAGTGCTGGGGTAGTGTTTTAGGGTTTAGGGTAGTGCAGTGGTGTATGTGTAGTGTATGGGGTCGTGCTGGGGGCAGTATTTTAGGGTTTAGGGTAGTGCAGTGGTGTTTGTGTAGTGTAGGGAGTCGTGCTGGGGGTAGTGTTTTAGGGTTTAGGGTAGTGCAGTGGTGTTTGGGTAGTGTAGGGGGTCATGCTGGGGGTAGTGTTTTAGGGTTTAGGGTAGTGCAGTGGTGTTTGTGTAGTGTAGGGGGTCATGCTGGGAGTAGTGTTTTAGGGTTTAGGATAGTGCAGTGGTGTTGGTGTACTGTAGGGGGTCGTGCTGGGTTCTAGTGTTTTAGGGTTTAGGGTAGTGCAGTGGTGTTTGTGTAGTGTAGGGGGTCGTGTTTTAGGGTTTAGGGTCGTGCAGTGGTGTTTGGGTAGTGTAGGGGGTCATGCTGGGGGTAGTGTTTTTGGGTTAGGGTAGTGCAGTGGTGTTTGGGTGGTGTAGGGGGTCGTGCTGGGGTAGTGTTTTAGGGTTTAGGGAAGTGCAGTGGTGTTTGAGTAGTGTAGGGGGTCATGCTGGTGGTAGTGTTTTAGGGTTTAGGGTAGTGCAGTGGTGTTTGTGTAGTGTAGGGGGTCATGCTGGGGGTAATGTTTTATGGTTTAGGGTAGTGCAGTGGTGTTTGGGTAGTGTAGGGGGTCGTGCTGGGGGTAGATTTAGTGTTTAGGGTAGTGCAGTGGTGTTTGGGTAGTGTAGGGAGTCGTGCTGGGGGTAGTCTTTTAGGGTTTAGGGTAGTGCAGTGGTGTTTGCGTAGTGTAGGGGGTTGTGCTGGGGGTAGTGTTTTAGGGTTTATGTTAGTGCAGTGGTGTTTGGGTAGTGTAGGGGGTAGTGCTGGGGTAGTGTTTTAGGGTTTAGGGTAGTGCAGTGGTGTATGTGTAGTGTATGGGGTCATGCTGGGGGCAATGTTTTAGGGTTTAGGGTAGTGCAGTGGTGTTTGGGTAGTGTAGGGGGTCGTGCTGGGGGTAGCGTTTTAGGGTTTAGGGTAGTGCAGTAGTGTAGGGGGTCATGCTGGGGGTAGTGTTTTAGGGTTTAGGGTAGTGCAGTGGTGTATGGGTAGTGTAGGGGGTCGTGCTGGGGTAGTGTTTTAGGGTTTAGGGTAGTGCAGTGGTGTTTGAGTAGTGTAGGGGGTCATGCTGGTGGTAGTGTTTTAGGGTTTATGTTAGTGCAGTGGTGTTTGTGTAGTGTAGGGTGTCATGCTGGGGGTAGATTTAGGGTTTAGGGTAGTGCAGTGGTGTTTGGGTAGTGTAGGGAGTCGTGCTGGGGGTAGTGTTTTAGGGTTTAGGGTAGTGCAGTGGTGTTTGTGTAGTGTAGTGGGTTGTGCTGGGGTAGTGTTTTAGGGTTTATGTTAGTGCAGTGGTGTTTGGGTAGTGTAGGGGTAGTGCTGGGGTAGTGTTTTAGGGTTTAGGGTAGTGCAGTGGTGTTTGTGTAGTGTAGGGGGTAGTGCTGGGGGTAGTGTTTTAGGGTTTAGGGTAGTGCAGTGGTGTTTGGGTAGTGTAGGGGGGTTTAGGGTAGTGCAGTGGTGTTTGTGTAGTGTAGGAGGTCATGCTGGGGTAGTGTTATAGGGTTTAGGGTAGTGCAGTGATGTTTGTGTAGTGTAGGGCGTAGTGTTTTAGGGTTTAGGGTAGTGCAGTGGTCTTTGTGTAGTGTAGGGGGTCATGCTGTGGGTAGTGTTTTAGGGTTTAGGGTAGTACAGTTGTGTTTGTGTAGTGTAGGGGGTTGTGTTTTAGGGTATAGGGTAGTGCAGTGGTGTTTGGGTAGTGTAGGGGGTCATGCTGGGGTTAGTGTTTTAGGGTTTAGGGTAGTGCAGTGGTGTTTGGGTAGTGTAGGGGGTCGTGCTGGGGGTAGTGTTTTAGGGGTTAGGGTAGTGCAGTGGTGTTTGTGTAGTGTGGGAGGTCATGCTGGGGGTAGATTTAGGGTTTAGTGTAGTGCAGTGGTGTTTGGGTAGTGTAGGGAGTCATGCTGGGGCTAGTGTTTTAGGGTTTAGGGTAGTCCAGTGGTGTTTGTGTAGTGTAGGGAGTCGTGCTGGGGGTAGTGTTTTAGGGTTTAGGGTAGTGCAGTGGTGTTTGGGTAGTGTAGGGGGTCGTACTGGGGGTAGTGTTTTAGGGTTTAGGGTAGTGCAGTGGTGTTTGTGTAGTGTAGGGGGTCATGCTGGGGGTAGTGTTTTAGGGTTTAGGGTATTGCAGTGGTGTTGGTGTACTGTAGGGGGTCGTGGTGGGTTCTAGTGTTTTAGGGTTTAGGGTAGTGCAGTGGTGTTTGTGTAGTGTAGGGGGTCGTGTTTTAGGGTTTAGGGTCATGCAGTGGTGTTTGGGTAGTGTAGGGGGTCGTGCTGGGGGTAGTGTTTTTGGGTTTAGGGTAGTGCAGTGGTGTTTGGCTGGTGTAGGGGGTCGTGCTGGTGGTAGTGTTTTAGGGTTTAGGGTAGTGCAGTGGTGTTTTTGTAGTGTAGTTGTCATGCGGGGGGTAATGTTTTATGGTTTAGGGTAGTGCAGTGGTGTTTGGGTAGTGTAGGGGGTCATGCTGGGGGTAGATTTAGTGTTTAGGGTAGTGCAGTGGTGTTTGGGTAGTGTAGGGAGTCGTGCTGGGGTAGTCTTTTAGGGTTTAGGGTAGTGCAGTGGTGTTTGCATAGTGTAGGGGGTTGTGCTGGGGGTAGTGTTTTAGTGTTTATGTTAGTGCAGTGGTGTTTGGGTAGTGTAGGGGGTAGTGCTGGGGTAGTGTTTTAGGGTTTAGGGTAGTGCAGTGGTGTATGTGTAGTGTAGGGTGTCGTGCTGGGGGC
The DNA here is from genome assembly GCA_963921515.1 of Calotriton arnoldi. Classification (NCBI taxonomy): domain Eukaryota; kingdom Metazoa; phylum Chordata; class Amphibia; order Caudata; family Salamandridae; genus Calotriton; species Calotriton arnoldi. The sequence continues at coordinate 813,358 of CAWUFW010006297.1, forward strand.
AGTGTTTTAGGGTTTAGGGTAGTGCAGTGGTCTTTGGGTAGTGTAGGGGGTCGTGCTGGGGGTAGTGATTAAGGGTTTAGGGTAGTGCAGTAGTGTAGGGGATCATGCTGGGGGTAGTGTTTTAGGGTTTAAGGTAGTGCAGTGGTGTATGGGTAGTGTAGGGGGTCGTGCTGGGGTAGTATTTTAGGGTTTAGGGTAGTGCAGTGGTGTTTGGGTAGTGTAGGGAGTCGTGCTGGGGTAGTCTTTTAGGGTTTAGGGTAGTGCAGTGGTGTTTGCATAGTGTAGGGGGTTGTGCTGGGGGTAGTGTTTTAGTGTTTATGTTAGTGCAGTGGTGTTTGGGTAGTGTAGGGGGTAGTGCTGGGGTAGTGTTTTAGGGTTTAGGGTAGTGCAGTGGTGTATGTGTAGTGTAGGGTGTCGTGCTGGGGGCAGTGTTTTAGGGTTTAGGGTAGTGCAGTGGTCTTTGGGTAGTGTAGGGGGTCGTGCTGGGGGTAGTGATTAAGGGTTTAGGGTAGTGCAGTAGTGTAGGGGATCATGCTGGGGGTAGTGTTTTAGGGTTTAAGGTAGTGCAGTGGTGTATGGGTAGTGTAGGGGGTCGTGCTGGGGTAGTATTTTAGGGTTTAGGGTAGTGCAGTGGTGTTTGAGTAGTGTAGGGGGTCATGCTGGTGGTAGTGTTTTAGGGTTTAGGGTAGTGCAGTGGTGTTTGTGTAGTGTAGTGGGTCATGCTGGGGGTAGTGTTTTATGGTTTAGGGTAGTGCAGTGGTGTTTGGGTAGAGTAGGGTGTCATGCTGGGGGTAGATTTAGGGTTTAGGGTAGTGCAGTGGTGTTTGGGTAGTGTAGGGAGTCGTGCTGGGGGTAGTGTTTTAGGGTTTAGGGTAGTGCAGTGGTGTTTGTGTAGTATAGGGGGTTGTGCTGGGGTAGTGTTTTAGGGTTTATGTTAGTGCAGTGGTGTTTGGGTAGTGTAGGGGTGGTGCTGGGGTAGTGTTTTAGGTTTTAGGGTAGTGCAGTGGTGTTTGTGTAGTGTAGGGGGTTGTGCTGGGGGTAGTGTTTTAGGGTTTAGGTTAGTGCAGTGGTGTTTGGGTAGTGTAGGGGTTCATTCTGGGGGTAGTGTTTTAGGGTTTAGGGTATGGCAGTGGTGTTTGGGTAGTGTAGGGGGTCATGCTGGGGGTAGATTTAGGGTTTAGGGTAGTGCAGTGGTGTTTGTGTTGTGAGGGGGTCGTGCTGGGGGTAGTGTTTTAGGGTTTAGAGTAGTGCAGTGGTGTTTGTATAGTGTAGGGGGTTTAGGGTAGTGCAGTGGTGTTTGTGTAGTGTAGGGGGTCATGCTGGGGGTAGTGTTTTAGGGTAGTGCAGTGGTGTTTGTGTAATATAGGGGGTAGTATTTTAGGGTTTAGGGTAGTGCAGTGGTGTTTGTGTAGTGTAGGGGGTCATGCTGTGGGTAGTGTTTTAGGGTTTAGGGTAGTGCAGTTGTGTTTGTGTAGTGTAGGGGGTCGTGTTTTAGGGTGTAGGGTAGTGCAGTGGTGTTTGGGTAGTGTAGGGGGTCATGCTGGGCTAGTGTTTTAGGGTTTAGGGTAGTGCAGTGGTGTTTGGGTAGTGTAGGGGATCGTGCTGGGGGTAGTGTTTTAGGGGTTAGGGTAGTGCAGTGGTGTTTGTGTAGTGTGGGAGATCATGCTGGGGGTAGATTTAGGGTTTAGTGTAGTGCAGTGGTGTTTGGGTAGTGTAGGGAGTCATGCTGGGGCTAGTGTTTTAGGGTTTAGGGTAGTCCAGTGGTGTTTGTGTAGTGTAGGGAGTCGTGCTGGGGGTAGTGTTTTAGGGTTTAGGGTAGAGCAGTGGTGTTTGGGTAGTGTAGGGGTCATGCTGGGGGTAGTGTTTTAGGGTTTAGGGTAGTGCAGTGGTGTTTGGGTAGTGTAGGGAGTCATGCTGGGGGTAGTATTTTAGGGTTTAGGGTAGTGCAGTGGTGTTTGGGTAGTGTAGGGGGTAGTGCTGGGGTATTGTTTTAGGGTTTAGGGCAGTGCAGTGGTGTTTGTGTAGTGTAGGGTGTAGTGCTGGGGGTAGTGTTTCAGGGTTTAGGGTAGTGCAGTGGTGTTTGGGTAGTGTAGGGGCTCATGCTGGGTGTAGTGTTTTAGGGTTTAGGGTATGGCAGTGGTGTTTGGGTAGTGTAGGGGGTCGTGCTGGGGGTAGATTTAGGGTTTAGGGTAGTGTAGTGGTGTTTGTGTTGTGAGGGGGTCGTGCTGGGGGTAGTGTTTTAGGGTTTAGGGTAGTGCAGTCGTGTTTGTGTAGTGTAGGGGGTCATGTTTTAGGGTATTGGGTAGTGCAGTGGTGTTTGGGTAGTGTAGGGGGTCATGCTGGGGTTAGTGTTTTAGGGTTTAGGGTAGTGCAGTCGTGTTTGTGTAGTGTAGGGGGTCATGTTTTAGGGTATTGGGTAGTGCAGTGGTGTTTGGGTAGTGTAGGGGGTCATGCTGGGGGTAGTGTTTTAGGGTTTAGGGTAGTGCAGTGGTGTTTGTGTAGTGTGGGAGGTCATGCTGGGGGTAGATTTAGGGTTTAGTGTAGTGCAGTGGTGTTTGGATAGTGTAGGTAGTCATGCTGGGGGTAGTGTTTTAGGGTTTAGGGTAGTCCAGTGGTGTTTATGTAGTGTAGGGAATTGTGCTGGGGGTTGTGTTTTAGGGTTTAGGGTAGTGCAGTGGTGTTTGGGTAGTGTAGGGGGTTGTGCTGGGGGTAGTGTTTTAGGGTTTAGGGTAGTGCAGTGGTGTTTGTGTAGTGTAGGGGGTCATGCTGGGGGTAGTGTTTTAGGGTTTAGTGTAGTGCAATGGTGTTTGGGTAGTGTAGGGGGTAGTGCTGGGGTAGTGTTTTGGGTTTACGGTAGTGCAGTGGTGTTTGTGTAGTGTAGGGGTTCGTGCTGGGGGTAGGGTTTTAGGGTTTAGGGTAGTGCAGTGGTGTTTGTGTAGTGTAGGGGGTAGTGTTTTAGGGTTTAGGGTAGTGCAGTGGTGTTTGTGTACTGTAGGGAGTTGTGCTGGGTTCTAGTGTTTTAGGGTTTAGGGTAGTGCAGTGGTGTTTGTGTAGTGTAGGGGGTTGTGTTTTAGGGTCAGTGCAGTGGTGTTTGGGTAGTGTAGGGGTTGTGCTGGGGGTAGTGTTTTTGGGTTTAGGGTAGTGCAGTTTTGTTTGGGTAGTGAAGGGGTCATGCTGGGGTAGTGTTTTAGGGTTTAGGGTAGTGCAGTTGTGTTTAGGTAGTGAAGGGGTCGTGCTGGGGGTAGTGTTTTAGGGTTTAGGGTAGTGCAGTGGTGTTTGGGTAGTGTAGGGGGTAGTGCTGGGGTAGTGTTTTAGGGTTTAGGGTAGTGCAGTGGTGTTTGTGTAGTGTAGGGTGTAGTGCTGGGGGTAGTGTTTCAGGGTTTAGGGTAGTGCAGTGGTGTTTGGGTAGTGTAGGGGTTCATGCTGGGTGTAGTGTTTTAGGGTTTAGGGTATGGCAGTGGTGTTTGGGTAGTGTAGGGGGTCGTCCTGGGGGTAGATTTAGGGTTTAGGGTAGTGCAGTGGTGTTTGTGTTGTGAGGGGGTCATGCTGGGGGTAGTGTTTTAGGGTTTAGGGTAGTGCAGTCGTGTTTGTGTAGTGTAGGGGGTCATGTTTTAGGGTATTGGGTAGTGCAGTGGTGTTTGGGTAGTGTAGGGGGTCATGCTGGTGTTAGTGTTTTAGGGTTTAGGGTAGTGCAGTTGTGTTTGGGTAGTGTAGTGGGTCATGCTGGGGGTAGTGTTTTAGGGTTTAGGGTAGTGCAGTGGTGTTTGTGTAGTGTGGGAGGTCATGCTGGGGGTAGATTTAGGGTTTAGTGTACTGCAGTGGTGTTTGGATAGTGTAGGGAGTCATGCTGGGGGTAGTGTTTTAGGGTTTAGGGTAGTCCAGTGGTGTTTATGTAGTGTAGGGAACTGTGCTTGGGGTAGTGTTTTAGGGTTTAGGGTAGTGCAGTGGTGTTTGGGTAGTGTAGGGGGTTGTGCTGGGGGTACTGTTTTAGGGTTTAGGGTAGTGCAGTGGTGTTTGGGTAGTGTAGGGGGTCATGCTGGGGGTAGTGTTTTAGGGTTTAGTGTAGTGCAGTGGTGTTTGGGTAGTGTAGGGGGTAGTGCTGGGGTAGTGTTTTGGGTTTACGGTAGTGCAGTGGTGTTTGTGTAGTGTAGGGGTTCATGCTGGGGGTAGTGTTTTAGGGTTTAGGGTAGTGCAGTGGTGTTTGTGTAGTGTAGGGGGTAGTGTTTTAGGGTTTAGGGTAGTGCAGTGGTGTTTGTGTACTGTAGGGGGTTGTGCTGGGTTCTAGTGTTTTAGGGTTTAGGGTAGTGCAGTGGTGTTTGTGTAGGGGGTTGTGTTTTAGGGTTTAGGGTCGTGCAGTGGTGTTTGGGTAGTGTAGGGGGTTGTGCTGGGGGTAGTGTTTTTGGGTTTAGGGTAGTGCAGTTGTGTTTGGGTAGTGAAGGGGGTCATGCTGGGGGTAGTGTTTTAGGGTTTAGGGTAGTGCAGTTGTGTTTAGGTAGTGAAGGGGGTCGTGCTGGGGGTAGTGTTTTAGGGTTTAGGGTAGTGCAGTGGTATTTGTGTAGTGTAGGGGTCATTCTGGGGGTAGATTTAGGGTTTAAGGTAGTGCAGTGGTGTTTGTGTAGTGTAGGGGGTCGTGCTGGGGGTAGTGTTTTAGGGTATAAGGCAGTGCAGTGGTGTTTGTGTAGTGAAGGGGTCGTGCTGGGGGTAGTGTTTTAGGGTTTAGGGTAGTGCAATGGTGTTTGTGTAGTGTAGGGGGTTGTGCTGTGGGTAGATTTAGGGTTTAGGGTAGTGCAGTGGTGTTTGGGTAGTGTAGGGAGTCGTCCTGCTGGTAGTGTTTTAGGGTTTAGGGTAGTGCAGTTATGTTTGGGTAGTGTAGGGTGTCGTGCTGGGGGTAGTGTTTTAGGGTTTAGGGTAGTGCAGTGGTGTTTGGGTAGTGGAGGGGGTAGTGTTTTAGGGTTTAGGGTAGTGCACCCAACCAGCCACAATATCCGTGGACAAAGGGGATCCTGACTCTTTGGAACACTCCGCCAATTGAATAATTTGGGTCAAGGGCCCTACCACGTCCATGACCTATCAATTCCTTTCTTGGGATCCCTCATATACTTGGAGAAAAAGGTACATAGTTTCTCATCAATTTCAGGCGTGTGTGCCACCTTCCCCTTCAGTGAGGGCCTGGGGCATTCTCCCCTCATCCTATTCCTGACCTCCCTTTCCCCACCACATACTCTGCCACTTTAGCGTCAGGGGTCCACTCCGCCGACCTAGGATGGTAAATTTGGGTAGGCTCGAACATGTCCGAGTGGACCCCGTCCCCAACCGGGGACTGATAGGAGTGGGACTCTGGACGCCAGGGACGCCCCGAGTCCTTATCCTCATTGGAGGAGAAATCGTCCTCCGATACACCCTCTCCCTCTAAGGGAAACCCGCCGTCTGGGTCTACAATAGTGGTGACAGCGTCGCAATTTTCTCCGGGCTCCTCCTCCTCCCGGCAGGGTGGATGTTTTAGCGTTCGCGCACTCTTGAGGAAGGTCTCCGTAAGTTTAATAAAATCCTTCCAAGTGCCCCGCGTTATGCTTAACGGCCCTTTTATTCCCCATCTGGGAGCTACTGGGACCCGCCACCACCAGATCTGGGTCACTGAACACCCCAGGGATGCTTTTCGCCAGCTTATCAACCTGATCCCTAAGAGGAGCCAGCGCCCTAGAAATAGCCAGAGAGAGGGCTTGGTCCACTGCTGGAGGGAGGAGTTGGGGGGCCATTCCTCCTCCACTTCCTGGTAGGAGGAGTAAAAATGGTCTTCTGGAGAAGACATGATAGCAGAGGGTGTGAGCACAGAACAAATGCCCTTAAAATCCTTAAGGCAGCCCCCTCGCCGGTGCTCCAACAGCTGGGCTTTCCCCGAAGCTGTTATAAGAATAGACTGAGGCGCAATACCAATTACCACCACCAGGTGGCGCTGGTCACTAACGTGGCCGTGTGGGGAAATCACCGTGTAGCGGTGTCAAAATTAGGCGAGGGTTGGTCGGGAATCAAGCGGACACTAAAGGAGTGACCAGATTGCCAAACGTGCATAAAGACCAGCGGGAGTGCTCGACGTCGCTTGGACCAGATGCGCCTGACAGGATCTCACCGCGCGCAGAGCGCACAGCGGGAGAAACTGCGAGGGGGAGAACGCGCTCGGGCAAGAGCCTGCTGCGCAGGGAATATGAAACAATACCAAGGCAATAATGCTAATAACGTGCACAAGAAACCACTATACAAACAGCAACAACGTCAGATTAAGCCAAGAATGTAAGGAATGCACTTAACTGATGAGCAGTGAAGAAAGAGGAAGCGGAAGGGACGTCACGATATTGTGATATGATTGGACTATAGTTGTCTTGGAGACTATCCCCCTAATAGTTCATGGGTTGTGCAGTCTTTTGTTTAATGATTGTTGTGTTACGTTTTCTTTGAACTGCTATGCAAATAAAGTGAGGAAAGATATGCATAATCCTCGCCTCCGTCCTGCCATAGAATTCATTAAACTTTATTCGATCTGATTTAGAAACATAGATCATAAAAGTGTACATAAAAACAGTAAATCCTTTTTCCTAATACAATACAGTGAGAATTAATTAAAACCAGTAGGTAAAAACGGGTGTTACAAAGCCCGGTTCAGAGCAACTTCAGGTTAACAGAATCGTAAAGTTCAATGTTTCGCAAGATCAATCTCATGTACTTCGTGCAAAATACGCAATAAGGGGTCCAAGTGAGATGTAACGCTCCAATACCTGACCAGTCTGCACTATATAAAACTGCAGAAAAACTAAAACTAAAAAGTGTTTTGCACACTTCTGTCATTGGGCTATATGTGGGCTACATCTGGGTGATATTTGTGCTACATTTGGGCTCTTTTTTCTCTGGTGGCCATCTTGGGAGACTTATTTGTTATGAAGTTTCCTAATTTCCTCATTTACTGCAGTCTCCTCAGTAGGAAATGCTTTCAGTTTTTTACTTTGATTCCATCAAGAAGGCATTCAGATGTGTCACACATTTGCCATAAATTCAGAATGTTAGCACTCTAGTTGTTCATTAGATCACTGTAGTAAAGCTACTGCTCACCAGGGAGTTAACTGGAAGTCTACTGCTGGTATTGAAAGTGATTGTTTCAGTCTGCATGTCAGAATTTTCTAATGAAATAGAAGAGGATTTGAGATCTCACTTAAAACATGCCCTACATTTTCTGTCTGCAGCACTAACCATAATTTCTATGGCAAAATGAACCCCCTCATTTTGTTCCTTTTTAAATTAAATGTTTTAAGTGTTACCAGTTTATTCCGAATGAGATGGCTTCAGGTGTGCCATAATTTTGTCATAAGTAAGACTGTTAGCTCTCTAGTTGTTCTTTAGAACACTCTGGGAAGCTGCAGTAGAACACAAAGGCATCAACTGACAGGCTGCTCCTCTTGAAATATAACAGGAAGATATTTGAGATCTCACTTAAAACATGTCCTAATTTTTCTTTCTACAGCACTAACCATAATTTCTATGACAAAATGAACCCCCTCATTTTGTTCCTTTTTAAATTAAATGTTTTAAGAGTTACCAGTTTATTCCAATCAAGATGGCTTCAGGTGTGCCATAATTTTGTCATAAGTAAGACTGTTAGCGCTCTAGTTGTTCTTTAGAACACTCTGGGAAGTTGCAGTAGAACACAAAGGCATCAACTGACAGGCTGCTCCTGTTGAAATATAACAGGAAGATATTTGAGATCACACTTGAAACATGTCCAAATTTTTCTTTCTACAGCACTAACCATAATTTCTATGACAAAATGAACCCCATCATTTTGTTCCTTTTTAAATTAAATGTTTTAAGTGTTACCAGTTTATTCCAATCAAGATGCTTCAGGTGTGCCATACTTTTGTCATAAGTAAGGCTGTTAGCACTAACCCTGGGCGTAGTTCGCGAAGTAGCGCTACGCGAAGCTACACGAAGTGCACTTCGCACTACGCGAGCTACGCATAGCACTACGTGAACTGCGTAGTGCACTGTTCGCGATGATTGCACAGTGCCGGATGCTTGTCCGCACTGTGCAATCATTGAAAATGGCATCTTGCACAGTGCGAGCTGTCTTTTACTGCCGCTCGAGTAGATTTTTACTCGAGCGGCAGCTTTCTCAACGTGGACTGGTAGTTTCTCATCGCGAGCGGTCGCGAGCATACGCGACCACTCGCAATGAGAAACCTGACCTCCCCACGTTGAGAATCTCGCCGGAGGTTTATTTTCCACGCTCGCGATCAGCAACTTGATGTTGCTGATCGCGAACGAGGAAAAAGTCTCGCCGGGATGTCATTTTGCTTGCTCGCGGTCGCCAACTTGACGTTGAGGACCGCGAGCAAGCAAAAAATGACTGCTGCACTACGCTACGCGCGTTTGCACTGTGTTATGTGCAATTCGCGTAGTGCGAAGTAGCGCAAACTTCGCAAACTACGCGAGCGTAGCGTAGTGCTTTGCCCAGAGTTAGTTAGCACTCTAGTTGTTCTTTAGAACACTCTGGGAAGCTGCAGTAGAACACAAAGGAATCAACTGACAGTCTCTGCCCTTGTTGGATGTACATGTTTTACTGAAAATGTCAGACTTCATTCTCACATGACTGAGAAAGATAATGTGAATTTACAGAAAATATGCTCTCATTTTAGCTTCTGGAGCACCTTCCAAAACTCTATGGGACAAGCATGTGAAAATAGTTTTCTCTCAAACATGATTCATGATATCCCAGCAGAAGGTTTTGCCCAGGGTAAAATCATCTTAGAACACACCACAATTCCTGAAATTAGTATGTTACCATCAACAAATGAATTCTAATGTAACTAAAGTCTGTTATCACCCTTTATAGTTTTCCTTTTGGTAACCCTCAAAATCTTTGATTCACTACAATGCATTTCAATGGGGTACTATCATGTATATTGGTCCCAAGATGGCTGCCAGCAATTCCAGGATGAAGTGCTGACAGCCAATCAGATCTCACAATGACATGTGTGGTTAGGCTCCGCCCAGATATCGATATTTTTTCTTTTTCAAATTTCTCAGGAACTACTGAACGGATTTACACCATTTAACAAAAAGGGTTCTTTCTGAACCAAGAACTACCTCTTTGCCAAATTTGGTGTAATTCCGTTCAGCAGTTCGGGCTGTAGCCGTGTCTAAAGTTTCCTATGGAAAATTGCATGGGGAAAACATTTTTTGGGACCCCCCTTTTTTCTCGGCCCCCGCGTGCCGAATCACCCCGAAACTTTCAGGTTAGGAGCAGACCGGAGCGCCCCACGAGTTTTGAAAAGTTTGTGAAGATTCATCAACTGGCGCCAAAGTTATTGGAAAAAGAATGTTGTGAATTTCCTATGGAAAATAGGTCCTAACTATAACTACCTACTGGCGACCGCCAGTAGGTAATATATATATATATATATATATATATATATGAACAGAGATCTCTTCCGGTACACGAAAGAACGCTTCCTTCCACCTGGCCCAAATCCAAGGAGGGGTCCATATAATACTGAAGAAGCAATTCAGCATATAGATCCACAAGAATTCCGTCACCCGCTCCAACTTCGCTGAAAAGACGGTACGGACCCAAAGATTAGTGCAGATAATTTATTTCATTTCATAACCCAGCACTGCCGCCATGACGCGTTTCGGCCCTGAAAGGGCCTTGATCACATGACGCTTAACGAGGAAAATATTTTTACTTTTAAAGTGACAGTGATTACAACACGTGACCATAGAACCATAGTTGCATAGATATAGAAAAAACACTCTCATATGGGCAAATAAACATGTTGAAAGTGCAAATTCCAGCCCAATGTGCAAATAGGCAAATAAATAAGTTATTCTCTAATATTGCGCTTAGATGCATAAATCAATTTCAAAAGAAAACATTTACCAATCAATTATATGTAAAATACATAAAAGCTAAGTTAAATGTTAAAAGATTATTATTATGGTCACACTAAAAGCATAAATTCTAAAAACCGATGACATGGTTTAACCAATTAAGACAATGTGCAAGTAGGCACATGCAATTACACTTAAAAACAGGAAGAGTTTTCATGACTGTGCAAAATACCATGCTGTATGTGCAAATACGCTACGTATAAAATATGCATCAATTCTTAAATACCCAAAATGTTTTCACTGATTGGCAACAATAGCGCAAATTACATTGATAGACTTCCTGAAGTTATGACATAGGTAAAGGTGATGCGACAACATAGATAACGTGAAATATGCTTGTTCCTTTTCCAACATCACCTATATCAAACATATTGAGCCCCAGTGGGCATTTGTTAGTTAATTCACCATATGCATATTAGCTTCATACAGGATAATTGAGTATCAAACTATATAAATGAACACTTCTAAAAACACATGCAGTAAATGTTTGGGCAGAGTATTAAAAAGGTCCCCGATATAGAGCACGCATTCAATTTTAAGTATAGTTAAATTGTCAATCATGGGCATTTTTCATTAGTATAGATGCTCCATTGGTTACTTATGCTCCCAGTGACCATATTTAACACTACAGATAAAGGCTGGAATATACTGCAACTTTGACTGTACGGTATAACTAAGAACAAGTGCCTGTGCATATGTGTGTGAAATTTCTTTTTATAAAACACCGTGTATATTAAAAATAACTGTTATATTTAAAATCTAATGAAGAGGTCTGTGCAAAATGTTTATAAATATTTCATATTAGAATGTTGCACATAAAGTAAATTGATTCATAAGCAAGTATATAAATCATCACTGAAGTTGAGCCCATTCGGCACCTTCGTATCCAACTCCAGGATGTATTTGGTCTCCAATCTCCTTAACAGCGCCTCGCGGTTGCCACCGCGTCTAAGTGGAGGAATAGTATCCACCACAAAGTAGCTAAAATGATCAAGGCAGTTTTTGTGAACTTCATTAAAATGCCTGGCAACTGGGTAGGCTGCATCGCTGTTACTGATTGCCCTCATGTGCTGGAGTATCCGCTTGTGCACCTGCAACTTGGTACTCCCAACATATTGCAGGCCACAGGAACACTCCAGCACATAAACGGCAAATTCTGTCTTGCATGTGAGTCTCTTGGAAATTGTAATGGGCAACTGTTGAAAGGGGCTTTTGTATGTAGCTTTATTTTTACCATATCTACATGCTTTACATGTTTGACATCGGGTAAAGCCTTTCACATTCGATAGCCATGATTTAGCCACCGTAATTTCAGGACTGCTTTTAACCAACATGTCGCTCATAGCGCGTGCTTTACTGAATGTTATGTTGGGTGTGTTCATGAGAGTTTCACCTATTGTGGGGTCATTACGAACTACCACCCAGTTTTTATTGATTAGTTTGCGCAGGACCCGGTGTTGACGGTTATAGGTTAGAATCAACCGAGGCTGATCAGCCCCTGTTGTTGGTGCTACTTTGGGTTCCCTTTCTTTCTTGGGAATTAGTGCCATAGCTCTGGGTATTGAGTTAGTTTTATGGATGGCCCTGTCAAGGATATCTGTCGAATAACCTCTAGCTAGAAACCTATTCTTGCTCTCAGTTTGGGCTGCTAAGCACTCTGCATCCACGCTACAGATTCGTCTGATTCGCAGCATTTCCCCAAAGGGAATGCTGCGAATCAAGTGGTCTGGGTGATGGCTGGTAGCGTGAAGCAACGTGTTGCCTGCTGTAGATTTTCGATGTAAATTAGTTTCGAGTTTTCCCTGACTGACATATATTTCCACATCCAAAAAGTTAACTGTATTTTTGCTGATATTTGACACAAAGTGCAGGTTCAAATCATTATCATTGATCTGTTCTATGAATGAGAGAGCTTCTTGTTCATTACCCCTCCAAATCAAAAATAAATCATCAATGTAACGATACCATCTGATTACATTATTTGCCAAAACATGCGCAAATTTAGTTTTGAGGACCTGCTCCTCCCATAGTCCCATATGGAGACAAGCATAACTTGGGGAGAAGCAGGCCCCCATGGCAACTCCTCTCATTTGCTGAAAAATTTGGTTGTAAAATAAGAAAAAGTTGTTGGTCAGGCATATTAAGATCATATTCAATAGCATCCTGTTATGATTCCACATGCACATAGGTTTTTTGTTAAGAAAGTACTCTACAGCTTTGATTCCATCACGATGGTGTATGCTCGTATAGAGCGCACTGACATCCAAAGTGATGAGGACATAGTCTTCTTGCCAAATTACCTCCTCCATCTTTCTTAGAAAGTCACTAGTATCTTGTATGTAGGAGGGCAGTTGTTTGACGTGTTCCTGCAAGAAGAAATCTACATATTTGGTGGTATTCTCCATTATACTGTCGCGTGCTGAGATAATTGGCCTTCCCGGTGGCTTGGCCGCGTTCTTATGAATCTTGGGGATAAAATAAATGACCGGCATCACCGGATGGTCATTTTTAAGGAATTTAAATTCATCCCCACTTAACAGCCCCGCACCCTTCCATGCTACAAGTTTAACATAGAATTCGCTCCAAGCTTCCCTCACTGATTTCATGTCACTGCGCTTGTAGCAATCCCGGTCATTGAGGTGGCTGTATGCTTCCTCCAGATACAGATCACGTGGCCAGAGGACCACGTTCCCACCCTTATCGGATTGTCGTACTACAATATTCTCTTCTGCTTGTAGTTTTTTTATAAGTTGGCCATAACATTTGTTTTGGTAGGAGAATTTGCGACGTGTATGTAATGTAGAGATGTGCAATTTCTTCAGTTGATTAGTCATTAATTCATTAAACACATCTAAGTTGTCGTGTAACATTATTGGATTAAATGTCGATTTGGGCTTGAAAGGTGTCTGTCCAGCCATACTAGTGCTTGGTACTCTTGCTACTCCAGCTTTTGGGGAACTTTGAGAGCTTGAACCTTCCTCATAAAGCTCATGTAGGTCATGTAATAGTTCCATATCTTGGACCGTGAGGGTGGATGGACTTGTTGTCAATGGAACTGCAGTTATCCGATTTGAGGTTTGTTCTTTCCTCTGTAGCATATGAAACTTGCGCAATTTCAGTTTCCTTGTGAATTTGTAAATGTCTATGCGCGTCTGTGCATAATTGAAGTCACACGCTGGACTAAAAGATAATCCCAATGAGAGGATATCACGTTCATTATCACTCAAATCCATGGATGTTAAATTGATTACAGCCAATCCATTGTCCTTACGGAACCCCTTGCTGATGTTTACTTGCGGTTCCATCTTTTGTAGGGCTTTTTGTTGTTTTGCTTGGGCGCGTTCCCTGAGCCCATGCCTTTCGCGTCGTTCCCTGCGTTTGAGGTTGAGTCTTTGTCGTTTTTGTTTAATTTTTGCATCCTTGGGCGTAATGTTTGTCTCCTGTCCTGGCGCAGACAGTCCAACTCCTGCGCCAAGGACAACTTTGTAAACCCCAACCTTGCAGTGGCATTTGCCTGCTCACCCTCAGATTCACTCCCAGGTGCCGAACTTAAGTCCGACATAGATGTTGAGGACTGTGCTCCATCTGTTGTATTAGCTGTTGTAACTGCATCACGTTTTTGCTCCTGGGGCTGTTTGAGGGACTGAAATTTTTTGGCAAACGTAAAGACCTGACCATTTTGATAGTCCAGTTTATCCCTTTGGAATTTAAAGACTTTGCGTTTTTTGATAACATCTTCCTCTTTAAGTAGGCGACCTAGCATTTCTTGACGCAGTTTTTTCTCATTATCGGACGGGCCCATTTTGTTTATTTCCTCATTGATTTCATCCATTTTAAACTGTTTGCACATTGGGCTGGAATTTGCACTTTCAACATGTTTATTTGCCCATATGAGAGTGTTTTTCTATATCTATGCAACAATGGTTCTATGGTCACGTGTTGTAATCACTGTCACTTTAAAAGTAAAAATATTTTCCTCGTTGCTTCATGTGATCAAGGCCCTTTCAGGGCCGAAACGCGTCATGGCGGCAGTGCTGGGTTATGAAATGAAATAAATTATCTGCACTAATCTTTGGGTCCGTACCGTCTTTTCAGCGAAGTTGGAGCGGGTGACGGAATTCTTGTGGATATATATATATATAAATATATATATATCAACAATTTTCCTTCCCGTGGATAAAGGAGGTTAGGCACTCAATGCTTTTCCAGATTTATTGGCCTTCATCAACATTACAAAACGTCATTTTGGAAACCGTATTTATACTCCCATACACATTCCAGGGCATAGCATTGTAATAGAAAGGGATGAGTTATATATATGTTTTAACATTTCTGTCACCATAAAATCCAGCCTCAGTGGGCTTCACTTGTTAATATACAAAATAGGTATTTATGCAACAAAATAAATAATTTTTACACGGTATAATTTTAATCTTCCCAAAAGAATATAAGAAACCAAATACTAGTAGAGTACGAATTCCCTCACTTAAACAATAAGCACTAAATCTGTGTGCTGGATACTTTTCAGTTTTACTGTACCCATACTATTTTCTGCAGACATCACGCCCCAGTGGGCCTGTAGTTATTTTCGTAGATCTCAAGGTTCTTCTCAGTCTACTCTGAATATATATACTCTTTCTACCCTGTAATGGAACAAAAAAATAAAAACATTAACTGTCGGGTCCCACATAAAGAAAAGTTAAAACAAAATGGCTCACAAAAACTGCAGACAGTTAAAGGAAAGTCACTATTAAATCTTAAACAGATTGTTCCTCAAACAATATATATTTTGCCCTTAGAGCACTCACATATGTACATACAATTCTTCATCTACGTTGAGCCCTCTCGGCTCTTTGCTCTCGAATGCCAAGATGTACTTAGATTCTAGGATCCACAGTTTTTTCTCTTGATCGCCACCTCTTTCAATCACCCTGATTCCATAAATCACACTGTACGTCAGATCTTTAATATTACCATTATGATTTGTCTGGCAATGTTTGGCTATTGCATAGCTTGTGCCATTGTTTTTAACTGCCCTTAGGGGTTGTAACATTCTTTTGAGTACTTGTAGGGTGGTGTTGCCCACATACACTTTATCACATCCGCATTTTAACATGTAGACCACATACTCACTTTTACATGTGAAGTGACCTTTTCTTTGGTGTACCCTCTTATTTATAATAACCGCTTTGAGGTTTTCTTCATTTTAGCATGCTTTGCATTTACTGCAACGGAAAAAATCACCCTGTGGTCGTAACCATGTCGTTTTGTCTACTCTTACATTGCTGTGGACCAACTGAGTCTGCTCTTTTGTAAGTTATGAGAGGTTTCTTAGGGATGTCTTGCCCTATAATAGGGTCACTTCTAAGGAGGTGCCAATGCTTCTGTGATACTATTCTGAGAGTGTCATGTGCAGTTTTGTAAGTGGCAATGAAACGGTGTTCAGCTTTGTTCTCTATTCTGTGTTTGTTTCTGAAGATAAGAGATTCCCTCTGTATTTTTTCTATACTGTCTCCAGCATGGGCCAGAGTACGTTTGCTATACCCACGTTGCTGAAATCTTTGTGCCATATCTTCTTTCACTAATTTGAAGCCCTCCTCTGTATTGCATATTCTTCTGGCTCTTAAATATTCACCATAGGGTATACCTCGGATCTGACTAGGGAGGTGGAAGCTTTGGGCACGTAGCAAGCTATTCCCTGCGCTATATATAAGCAGCATCTCTGTTTGAAAGAGCTCTGTCTGAAAACTTGGGCAAATCAAATTAATTCATCCCTTAGAACATAACTGTCAAAGCTGCACATTTGTTGTTCTGATGTCTACAGGAATTGAGCCAACTCCATACTCTGACTGGGTGTTACTGCTTCTCTGGAGTCGAACTTCTCTCCCAAGGGCCTTAGTTGATGTACGATACGATATGTCACTGGGTGCC
Source organism: Calotriton arnoldi (assembly GCA_963921515.1). Classification (NCBI taxonomy): domain Eukaryota; kingdom Metazoa; phylum Chordata; class Amphibia; order Caudata; family Salamandridae; genus Calotriton; species Calotriton arnoldi. The sequence continues at coordinate 829,225 of CAWUFW010006297.1, forward strand.
TTGCTCAATGTTTTTTATCAGGGAAATTCTGGAAGCAAGAGCATAAGTCTCTAGACGTGTAGGACCATCTCTATAGTTTTCATTATTGAAGACAACACTTGCAGAATTTGAGCCCGGTTCACAAAGAAGGGTCTAAAGCTGTACTCAAAGATTTACAACTACATTCAAGTGTAGATTTACAACTTTCTGGAATGCCCAAACCTTTCCAGGAATATGCACAGTCGGGTGTAGGTTTTCCATTCTTAGGAAGATCATGTGACATTCACAAAAGGATCCCACTCCTCTGCAGAGTTTCCCATAGCAGTGAACTCCACACAGAGGGAATAGAAGCCCTTGTGCAAACACACATTTTTTTTGTTTTTTTCTACTTGGAAAACGTACTTGCCTTACAATCCCAGCAATTTTGCAGATGCTAATTCCTCTTCTCACATGGCTGATCTACAGATTTTTCCGGGCAAGAAAGAGAAAGAAAAATCATTTGTGAATTCCCACAGACATTACTAACCATGCCTTGGAATGCCCAGTCCCCACCCTTGAGCAGAATGTAGAGCTACAGTGGATGCTACTAGGCTAATGCCTGCCTGGAATCACTTCATGAGTTCCTGGCAGGTGCAACTGAAGTACTCTAACATGTGTCAATATTCATACAGTCAATGAGGCAGTGGCATAGCAAGGTCACCATAGGGCCCTAATGCAAGCATAAAAAATGGGCCCCCATTGTGGAAATAAAAACCATTCATATTTCTGGTGCAGAGTGCCCTCGTGGATCCTAGCCCCAGGTGCCATTGCACTTGCTGCACCATTCATAGCTACATCCCTGAATTAGAGAAACATTTAAGCGCAGCCATATTGTATTACTGGATTTTAGATTGTTTGTCATTTTTTGTTCATTATATTACATCTTAGTTGGTATAAGTAGAATTTGCTTTTACTTCTTTTAAATCTAAACAAATAACTCCCCATAAATGAAATAGACACCGTTAATTTTTGTATATGTGTGTGAATTAAGGATTAGATTTGGCTTTGTGTTTTTCTCCAGTATGGGATACTAGTCAATGATCAACGTTTTCATTTCCTGTATGATTTTGTTTCTGGTTGAGAACGAATAAATATACATTTTTAACAGTTCAAGGATGCATTTGTGTGATCATTATTTTGTGTTGGAAAATTTCCTTTCAACATCACATCACTGATATATTGGATGTTTGCCAAAGAGCCTGGGGCAGTAAAAGTGACTTCAGTTACTTTGAACTCTCCTCTCATAATATCAGAGGAAAGGACCACACATGACCTTTGACTCTAAAGGCATCACAGGAAGTTGCTTCATCTAGCCTTCGGGCCAGATGATAATATAGGAAGTGACATGACGCAACATTAACAACACCTACAATAAAAGCAAGTATAACCATGTAACAATAACCATACCAAAACAGATAAAACTCTACTTCTGCTTCCAGCCATATATCAACCATGGTCCTACCATTCTATGTGAAAGGGGCAAAGATGATAGACTAAGGGCAAGCGAATCATTGGCCAGCAGTACAGTCATCCTCTTCTTAAGTGCGGTCATAATATTCCGAAGCTCAGCCTCAAATGCTCCATCTCACCTCAATCCTCATATTCCCAGACTTTGCCTCACCTGCCCAGTTATAGTGCCAGAAGAGCATTTGTGCTGGGTCTTCCCTCTGTCTGAACCAGTCTGAAAACTGACTGCATGGGTGCAGCTCCTGGGTAGAAATGTATCTGCCGCAAGGTGCAGCTGTTCAGCTTACACCAGGTGCCAGATCCTGTGCATCTTCTTGTACCTTACCAGTGGGTGACAGGAAACCACAGTGTCTAGTCTAGTAACAGCAGGCTTAATTTAGTGACTGAACTGTTATGCATAACTAAAAAACCAACACATATCCAGGTGTTCATAATGGTTTGGGTTTAAAGTCAGAAACTCTGTTTGGAATGTATAGTGCACTCTCCATAATCTGATCCCTTTCCTGCGGATTGTTTAATCACATTATCCCATGTGATTGAGATGATGAGCCTTTACTCTAGGAACTGCTACTATACTATGAATAGAAATATTGTACAGTTGTATTAATTAAAGCTTTGTACAGTTGTAAATCAAAATATTGACTACAGAAACATTAAGCTACCAAAATATCTTGACAAAACATAACACTACACACAGTATAATTTAGAAAAACAAATACAATATATTAGATGACATAATTGACATCATGCAGTAGAATGAAAAAAAAAAAAAAAAAGATGACACTGCCAGAAATATTACAGATGAAAATAATTATTTATCACAATATGTATCATGGGATTCATGGCATTAAAATTGCAACAAGATATAAGGTATAGGCGCTGAGTGCTCTAATGATTACACATTGGGGTGACAAAGAGAAAAAAGCGTGAGTTAGGAAAGAAGGGCAAGGATAGCAGACACAAAGAGCAGTGTTGTTCGATAATGATCGTATTCAGGTAGCATTAGTTCATTTCTTTTGACATTTGCCCCTGTAGTCAACAGCTCTTCAATAACACAAGATAAAGGGAATCATCACCAAGACCAAAATATTGTAGGAGTCAGAGGCACCTAGAACACCTAAAGAATTCAATAAATGGAGAAAAATGAGGGCCAGTGGCTCAAGAGAAAAAACGGAGCGAACAGTACAGACAGATAAGCTTACATAGAGTGTAGCCTTGCAGTCAACTTTAAAAGTATGTATTAAGGACAAGTGGCCTAAAGATTCTTATGGATTCGACTGCACAAAACAATCAAACAAGAGCCTGATAGACGTGTTTTAATTATTATAACAAGTGCCAACAGCACAATTGAAAAACATGGCACACTGGCTGAAAAAAAGGGTGACACACCAGGAGGTAACTTGTAAACTCTAAAAATAAGGAGACATATTAAATATAGTACACAGCAAAAAATAAAAAGGAATACATCTAAAGGTGCTAAAGGAAAAGGAACCTACCCAAACAACTGATGTCGCTGCTGGCTCAAAGGCTGGACCCCAACGGTTATATTTTTCACCCATGACCAAAGGTCGCACCTCTCAAGACCATCATCAGTTGTGCAAGTCTTTAACCCCTTCCTGTATAGTTTCCTTCCATTTGTGGATCCCTATAGACATAGCTGTGACATAGGTACAACACTTTTCACAATTATAGCACAAATTCCACCCTTAGGGCTTGATTACCAGTTGCTGGTAATGTTCCGACCCATGCATTAAACACTGTTTACGCATGGGTCAGAATTATGAGTTTGAAGGAATTTAGCGCATCCAACGTTTATTAGATACATTAAATACCTCAATGCTTGTTATATTTTGCCAGGTCAAACCTGACGAAATTTAACACGGGAAAATATACTGTAATTACTGTATCATGCGGATTTTGGTGCATTAAACACCAAATTCGGCATGTTATTCCCCATAAACTCATAAAAGTTGTTATTTATTGCACCCAATAAATAAAATACCTGAGGTATTGTTATTTATCAGGGGTGATAAATAACAGCTATACTCATAATCAGGCTCTGTTTAGCTTAACTATAACACAGAGCCTTTCTGTAAGATAACAGTTTGTTGATTCTCCAAGTGATCAGATATTAGGCCAAATGCAGTCAAAATGGCCACTTCATCCTGTACTTTAGTAACTCGACATTTCTTGTGGATGGATAAACGTATTCCACAAATTCAGATAAGGATAGCATAGAAATGTGAAGAGGGCATGTAGCTAAATATCTGACAGCAGGTGCATCTTATCCAGGGTAGCAGGATCCAGAACAGTCGTTGGTTAGCTACACAAAAACTTGATTACCACAACTCTAGTGTGCTACCATGTGAGAAGTTGGCCTGGTATATGATGTCCACTAATTAAAGTGTGTACCGTGCACCAGTCCAAACAACCCTTATGGTGATTTAAGAGGTCAAAGATAACATTAGAAAGCTATACAAGTGGTAGCTGTGGAGAGCAGCCTTCAGGCTTAGTCTTGAAGGAATGTTAAGCAGCTTGTTTTACCAGAATGCAACCTTATTGTATTGGTTAAATGAAAGGAGAACCACACAGTAGTTATAAGAATATATATTTATTATTATAACACACCTTAAATACCTCACAGTATCTGCTACACACAGATAAACACAAAGCACACAATACTGTAGCACAGAAACAATAGTAAGTAGCACTAATACACAGTGGGCTCCAGGGGGAGACCAAACCATATACTAAAATAGTGGTATAAGAACAACGACTCGAGTCAAGACAGTGTCTAGAGAGTGTAGAATCACTGGAACCCCAAGTAACCACCCAAGGTGAGTAAGCAAGGGCCCCACGGAGGACGGGTGCAGTGTGAGAACACGACTGCGTGCTACATACAATTCAATGGGAGAGTCGCTGTTGCAGTTTTAAAGTTTAAGGACCCTTCCCAGTAGATTACGAGGAAACCCTTTGGAACATAGAAGGTTGGAGAGCCACCCCACCCGTGGATACCAAAGTACCAGAATTACCTATCCCAGGGAAGCCGGGTGCATAGGGCCGAAGTGGCGTCGGAAACCACTGTAGTTCTCAATGGGAGTCTCCAAAGAAATGCCACTGCTGGAAAGAAGAAAAGTGTCTGGTGGAATCCGCAGGTGGATTTTTGATGGAAGGAACCTGAAAACCGAGGGGACAGAGTCTAGGTCACTCAGGAGTGACCAGGGGCTCGCTAGATGAATGCCCACCGATGTTGGGTGTTGCAGGTGCGAAGAAGGAGACCTTGACTCTTCAGCTGCAGGGACCAGGAAAAGTCGAGGACAACCAGGAGCCAGATACGAGCTGTCCCATGAAGGATGTCGAGTGCTGAGGGGTCAGTGTCTGGCGGGAGCACCAACAAGCCTTGGCACCGGCAACCCACGAAGAAGGTCAAAGAAGGTTACGGTCTGGCCCAGCAAGGACCAGAGGACTCACCACAGCAAGGGGAGTCAGGGCAGGCCTGGAGCAACCAGGGGAGCCCAAAAAAAGCAGTGTTGTCCCTCTAATGGACCCACGGGCCGAAGGCACACGAGTCGCGAGGGGACCTCTGGCAGTTTCACAAAGCAACCGCTTGCAGGGTACAGAGTGTGAGGAGGCCAAAGTCCTTCTTACGAAATGTGTGCAGAGGTGGGGGCTATCAAAAGCCCAATGCACAAAGTTGGGGAACACCAACAAGCGTATGCAATTGCAAAAGTACACAGTGCACAGGGGTTCGGGTTATGTGGTCCCCATGAGGGATACTGGCCTCAAGCTTGGTGAGAGGACAGCTCAACCTCAAGGAATGTGGGAAACCACCTCCTGATTTGCTGGAGTCTTCGGAGTCTGCAGGAGCTTAGGATCAGCTGACTGGTCAGTTGCATTACGGTGACTGCAAACGCAGGGGAGTGACTCCTTCACTCCAAGGGAGATACTTCAGTTGTCCTTGGTGCTTCAAAGGTCCTGCATGGAGCCTGTATGGTGCACGGGCACAGACAATGCTTTGGACGGAGAGGGAAACAAAGTCGGGCCCAGTCGAAGTCCAGCAAAGTCCAGAGTGTCCAGACGGTCGAAGGTCAGTGGTTTCTTGTTCAGAATCTTGTCCACATCGAATCTAGGGTCCTACAACCAGGTAAGCCCTTTTGTACCCACGTGAGAGGTTTGGACAGATTCAGGGGACCCTCCCAGGGGAGGGTCAGGACAGGGGGGGTGGTTACACCCATGTCCTTTGTCCAGTGTCATGCCAGAGCAGGAGCCAATGGCTCCCAGAACTGGTTTGAGCTGGACTATGCACAGGGACACCAAATGTGCCCCTCGTGCAGACTTTCAGGCACTTTGGAAGTGCACCCATCCAGCTCCAATACACTAAATCCTGTCTGGAAGGTGGTCACACCTCCCTGTGACAGGATGCCTGTTGTTCTGCCTTCCTCTGCTTGAGCTTGGCTCAGCAGCAGGAGGGCAGAAATGTGTCTCTGGACGGCAGCATCCATTTTGTGCTGTCCGGGTCGAGATGGCTGGTACCGGGAAGACCAGGGACCCACGAAGCTTGCTTCTGAGGGGTGGAATCATACCTCCCACACCGGTTATCAGTGTGGAGGTATGATTCCAAGGTGTTTGATACCAAACACAACATGGTTTGTTGCAGCCGTTTTCGAGATAGCATTTTACCCGAGCATATAATGCACCCCTACCTATATGTCGGGCTGCGTCACCGACAACCCCGGAGAATGGTCTCCGAAGGCTGCAGGGGTTCTCTGCTCATGCAGGGGCACCCTCTCACGTAAAACCCAGCACCCTGCCTCAGGATTGTAAAGGCCTGCTATAGGGGTGACTTATAGGTTTTAAGTGTAGTGACCTATAGATATAGTACACCTATATCTAAAGTAAGTGGTGCATGCACCATCTTACACAGGCTGCAATGGCAGGCCTGTAGTTCCATTTTGCATGGCCTCTCATGGGTGGCATAATACATGCTTCAGCCCATGGGAGGCCTCTGGGGTACTGCTGCCCTGGGTACATGTGCAGACGCCTAGAGAAAACCTGGTGAAACCAGAAAACCGCGGAAGCACGGAACACCCATAGGAGCACCCTGAAGGAATACCACCAGCGCATCAGGGACACCAAACGGACCTTCATGAAGGACAAAACCCAGGCCAACGCGACCAACGCCAAGGAACTGTTCAGCATCATACAGCAGCTCACTAAGCCACCCAGGGAAGCCACGGACGTCACACCCTCCCAGCAACTCTGCGACAAGCTCAGCACATACTTCCACCATAAGATCAAGGGACTCTACGACAACTTCAGCGAACAAATGCAGGACATCACCCCCCCCATCGCGGCCGACCAGCAAACGATCTCGACCTGGAAGCCCGCTACCATCGAACACATCACTGTGACCATGCATAAAACCCACTCAGGAGCCCCCACGGACCCCTGCCCACCGCACATATTCCACAGGGCCACCAGCGCCATTGCACCCGAACTGGAATGGACCATCAAAGCCTCATTCACATCTGGCATCTTCCCAGACGACTGGAAGCGGGCGGAGGTTAAACTCCTCCTCAAGAAGCCCACGGCCGACCCAACGGACCTGAAAAACTACCGGGCCATCTCTCTCCTCCCTTTCGCAGCCAAAGTCACTGAGAGACTTGTGAACACTCAGCTGACCACCTTCATCGAAGAGAACTCCATCCTAGACGCCTCTCAGTCCGGATTCCGCAGCAACCACAGCACCGAGACCGCTCTCCTTGCCGCCACAGACGACATCCGCCTGCTACTCGACCAGGGACACACCGTGGCCCTCATCCTTCTAGACCCCTCCACAGCTTTCGACACTGTCTCCCATCGCACCCTTGCAGGCAGACTTCATGACTCCGGGATACAAGGAGCCGCCCTTGACTGGATCCGATCTTTTCTCTCCAGCAGAACCTAGAGGATCAGACTCCCTCCCTTCCTCTCCGAACCCACCGACATCAACTGCGGAGTGCCCCAGGGCTCATCACATAGCCCCACGCTCTTCAACATCTACATGGCCCCCCTCGCCGCCATCGTCAGACAGCATGGGCTCAGCATCATATCCTAAGCAGACGACACCCAACTCATCCTCTCACTCACGAAGAACCCCGAAAACACCAGACTCTGCTTCCAGGAGGGCATGAAGAACGTGGCAACCTGGATGAACGACAGCTGCCTCAAGCTCAACTCAGAAAAAACTGAGGTCCTCGTCCTCGGACCCTGCAACTCCGCCTGGTACAACTCCTGGTGGCCCTCCGTCCTGGGGAACCCACCCACGCCTACAGACCACGCACGCAACCTCGGCATCATCCTCGACTCTTCCCTAGCCATGAACCGCCAGGTCAACGCTGTCGCTTCCACTAGCTTCAAATGCCTGCGCATCCTCCGCAAGACCTTCAAATGGATCCCCCCGACTGCAGAAAGACTGTCACCCACACGCTCATAACCAGCAGACTGGACTACGGCAATGCCCTATACGCCGGAATCAACAGATCTCTCCTACACAGACTCCAGACCATCCAAAATGCCGCCGCCAGACTCGTCCTCGGGACTCCACGCCACAAACACATGACCCAACATCTTCGAGACCTCCACTGGCTCCCTGTCGAGAAGAGGGTCACCTTCAAACTCCTCACCCACGCCTACAAAGCCCTCAACAACATCGGACCCAAATACCTCAACGAGAGATTATCCTTCCACGTACCCAAGAGGAACTTCCGCTCTGCCGACCTCGCCCTGGCAGAGGTCCCCCGCATCCACAAAAGCAGAACAGGAGAGAGAGCATTCTCCTGCATCGCAGCCAAGACCTGGAACGAGCTCCCCGTTAACATCAGACGCTCTCCAACCCTGCACACCTTCAGGAAGAACCTCAAGACCTGGCTCTTCGACTGATCCGGAGCTCCCCCCCCCCGAGCACCTTGAGACCCTCACGGGTGAGTAGCGGGCTATATAAACCCCTGATTGATTGATATACTAGGGACTTATAAGGGTACCCCAGTATCAAATCTGTGGTGTACTTAAGTACATGACATAACATTTTAGGGAGGAAACAGATAGACTGGGGTCCTGATTAGCAGGGTCCCAGTCAGACTAGTCAAAAGCAGTGTAACATCAAGCAAAAAGTGGGGGTAACCATAAGAAGCAGATCCTACTTTCCTACTGTTAGACCTGGCATCCTTGCCGTGGGTCTCCCTTCCATTTTTTCGTAATGCCTCCACTGTTGCTGATATGTTTTTGCTGGACTAGATGCTCATGGGCACTTTGCCACTGCTAATCAGTGCCAAAGTGCAAGTGCTCCCGATCGTTAATTGATACATGTATTAGTGACTCCATGATTGGATGATTGGTTTACTTGTCAGTCCCTAGTACAGCGCACTCAGTGTGCCCAGGGCTTGTAAATCCAATGCCGCTGGTGGGCTTGCAGCACTGGTTGTGCCACCCACAGAAGCGGCTTGTAAAATGTGTCTCAGGCCTGCCATCGCAGAGCCTGTGTGCAGCCTCGGGCTGCCATGTCGACTTGGTGAGTACACCCACTTACCAGTCCCTAAACCTTCCCTTTACTGCATGTTGGTCACCCCTAAAGTAGGCCCTAGGGCAGGGTGCATTGTAAGTGTAAGGTAGGACATGCCCTGGTGTGTGTGGCATGTCCTAATAGTGAATTACAGCCATTTTCGTTTTTCACTATTGCAAGGCTACCTGCTCCCCATAGGCCAGAATGGGCAGACTGACTATTACACCTTATAGTCAGAACGGACCCAGGGGATATGGTAGAAAAACGAATTTAGTATGCCTGAACTCAGGATGATAAAATACATCTTTTAGTGAAGTTGGTTTTAACATTCTGTGTTTGAAAATACCACTTTTAGAAAGTGGGTATTTTCTTGCCTAACTATCCAAGCCTGCCTCTGCTAGGTTGTGTATTCCTTGTCTGGAGATTGAGTGACAGGGGCTGGGGGTGGCTACAGGAGACAGGGTGAGTCAGCACAGGGCTGAATAGAAAGATCTGCATCCAGAGTGGAGGGAGGAGTTGCACCTGGGTCTGAATAGGGCTGTGCCTGCCTTCCACAATGCTGGCTCCACCTCCTGCCGGGCGGCTGAGCACTCTGCCCCACATTCTGAAAGGAAAGAAGGAGTCAGAAAAACAAAGTGCTCCAGGACTGACCAGAACTGGTTTTGGACTAGGCAGAGGCCTCTCTGCCTCCAGAGAACAAAGAGAATCAGGGTATAAGAGGGGCACCCAGACCCCAGGAAGATTAGATCACTTTTGGGAACAAGAAGAAACCTTTGCTGAGGAGCGGAACCAAGAAGAAACTGAGGAGAGACTATCCCTAAGCCTGAAGTGCTGCTTGGGGGATTGGCCTGCAGTGGTTTGCCTGACTGCCAAAGAAAGGAGAAAGGAACTTTTGCTTTGTCGTGACTTTCATCACCTTGTGAAGGATCTCCAAGGGCTTGGAAGAGAGCTTGCCCCCTGACCGAAGTCCCAGGACCATTGGACTTCACCCCCTTTGTGAATTGCTGCTGGAAACTCTGTTTCAGTGGCTGCAGAGGTAGGGAGCTGTGACCGACTCTCACGACCGACTCGGTGTCCTGTAAGCACCGCATCGAAGCACCGTCTCGCCCTGCAACGCACGGCCCTGGTCTCACCGACTCCGTCAACGAGCCGCTGCCTGCACCGCATCGAGGGACAACGCGTCCTGCAATGCTTCGCTACGCCGAATCGAACTGGTCCGACCGACACGGTCACTGCTGCTGAGTTCGAGTCCTGTGACCGCACCGGAGTTGGGCACCGCTCGCACGCTTTGCGACGCACCGTCCGACTCGCACCGCTGTCCGGACTGATCGACGCCAGCTCCTGAATCCGGCTCCGTCGCCGCACCGCAACCTGCCAGCACCGCATCGAAGCACCGTCTCGCCCTGCAACACACGGCCCTGGTCTCACCGACTCCGTCTCGACGACGTCAACGAGCCGCTGCCTGCACCGCATCGAGGGACAACGCGTCCTGCAACGCTTCCATTTTTGCATCGCGACCGCGACGAACAGCCGTCCGGCTCGCACGCCCGTGCCTGCCGCTTCAAGTAAAAGGTACTGTGACCAAGTCTGTCTACGCTGTGTTGGCCCGTCTCGACGCGGTCAGCTGGATTGGTTAGACTCTGTTTGTTCTCGACATCGCCGTAGCCGGAGGAGGCTACCGACTCGCACAGAACCTTGAATTAAGCCTTTTTGATCAGAACTAAGCATTCTTAACAGTATTGTGGATTATTTTTGTCGTTTATGGTCTTGTGATAAATCTATATAAAGTATACCTATTTTTATAAATATATAACCTGTGTGGTGTCCATTTGTAGTGTTGTCACTTGATTACTGTATGTGTTCACAAATGCTTTACACACTGCCTCTGAACTAAGCCTGTCTGCTCGTGCCAAGCTACCAAGAGGGTGAGCAGGGGTTATTTCGGGAGTGTACCTACTTTCCCTGACTAGACGCAAGGGTCCCTATTTGGACAAAGGTACCTACCTCTGCCAACTAGAGACCCCCAAATCTAACATTGGTGGGCAGCGGTGAGGATTCTGGACTTGCATTTGTGACTCATGTACAGTGATTGGTGAACACTACTTAGTGAGTGCAGACCAAAACGCAACCACATACTTTTATAGCATTTTTTCTGGGATTTCCTATTTTTGCTAATGCCAAGTTCAGTCACTATGGAGAAACCAGCATCAGTAGCCTCTGTCGAGTGTGATTGGGAAGAAGAGAGGCTGGAGTGCCACACCCTCAAACAGCTCAAGCAATTCTGCAAAAAATTTAAAGTGTCCATGACCGGACTCTCCAGGAAGGAGGACCTTCAAAAGGCGCTGAGGGCCTGGGTCGAATCAAGGAGTGCCCCTGTGGAGGGGGCTGAGAATGCAGAAGGGCAGCTGGAGGGGCTATTGGGTCTAGGGGCTAGAAGACTACCTTCCCCAGTAGGTAGCAGTGTTTCTGCCAGAGGACTGTCTCCAGAGGAGTTGGAGGACAGGAAAGAGAGTAGGATGCACGAAATGGAGCTGACCAAGCTCAAGCTGAATGGGCAGTTAGAATTCCAAATGCAAACTAGGAAATTGGCCCTAGAGGAAAAGAAAATGCAGTTTGAACATGAGAAAGTTTTGAGGGAGTTGGAATTGAAGGCCAAGAGCTTAGAGATTACTCCCTCTGGTGGCAGTGTACCGCCTGGGCCTGTTGAAGCTAGGGTGTATATTCCCAAAGATGTGGTGAAGGAGTTTTTAAAAATGATGACATAGGGCAGTGGTTCAAAGCCTATGAGGTAGCCATGTCTTCCCACCGGGTCCCTGAGAAGGATTGGGGAGCGGGGTTGTGGGGACGGTTCCTTAGTGAAGGGCGGGATACCTTGTTGGATTTGCCCTCTGAAGTCTATAATTCGTACAGCCACATGAAGGATGCCTTAATAACTAGGTATGGTTTGACCCCTGAGCTTTATAGGCAAAGGTTCAGGAACTGTAGTAAGATTGAAAGCAGTACCTGGGTTGAATATGTGACCTTCTTTTGCAGAGCCTTGGATGGTTGGGTAAAGGGTAGCAAAGCGACTGATTTTCAGGCGCTCTTTGATTTAATTGCCTGGGAGCACTTGTCCGGTAATTGTTTTCCTGAGCTACGCCAGCACCTGATTGATAGTAAGCTGACTAACCCTAGGCAGCTTGCTGAGGAGGCGGACCGCTGGGTGAGTACCCGGGTCCACAAGGGTCACGTGGGAGACTCCGCCAAGAGTGGGCAGGGTCCCCAGCAGAAGAGTGGGGGGACAAGGGTAAACAGAAGGAGTTCCATAAAGGGCCCCAAAGTAGACCCCAAGGGAACCAAGGGAAAGGTTCCCAGCCTCCCCCTGAGAAGAAGCCAGTGGCCCTGACAGGCCCCCCTGTTCACCAGGGACCACTGGTATGTTACAAGTGTGGCGCCCCTGGCCACAAGGCAAACGATCCTCGTTGCCCTTTGCATGGAAAACCAGCACCCACCAGTGCAGTCCCCCGGCAGTTGGCTAGTGTAGCCCTGGGGGAGGAATTGGGTGCCCAAGGTGGGGGGGATCCCACAGTGTTTTCCCTTGTCTCATTAGGAGACTCTGAGATGGTCCCTAGGACCCCGCTGCCTGAGAACACTAAGAAATACAGGCAGTGGGTGACCATCAATGGCCATAGGGTGGAGGCTCTGAGAGACACAGGAGCCAGTGTGACAGCTGTCAAGTGTCACCTGGTGTCTAAAGAGCAGGTTATCCCTGATGCATTCTATCCGGTTGTTGCCGCTGACAACACAGAGAGTCACTGCAAGGTGGCTCAGGTTCCCTTTGAGTGGGGGGTCTCGGGTACTCTTCAAGTAGCTGTGAGGCCAGCCATGCCTGTTGACTGTTTGTTAGGGAACGATTTGGGGAGCTCACCTTGGGCTAAGGTGGAGCGGAGTGCGCATTTAGAAATGTTGGGCTTGCCTGATTGGGCATGTGTGACCACCCGGTCAATGGCAGCTAAAGGTGTTCAAGAGGACCTGGAGCCTGAGAGGGAGGCCCAGGTGCCTGCCGAAGAGAGAGGAGGCAGGGGGCGCGGGAAACCGGCCCCCGAAGTTCCCACGGTCCAGGAGGAGGCAGACCCAGAGGGGATGCCCTGGAGCCTACAGGGGAACAGGTAGCTGAACTGGGGGACCTACCTGAGCTGACCCATTGGCAGCAAGAAGGAGGACCCTCCAGGGAAGAGTTCTGCGAGGAGCAGAACGCATGCCCCTCTCTCGTGGGTCTGAGGCAACAGGCCACAGACCAGGCAGCAGGTGATCAGTCTGGATCACATTGGGTTTACTGGGAGAATGGTCTCCTGTATTCAGAGCCTAAGGTTGCTGAGCCTGGGTCAGCCCGTGTGCTGGTGGTACCCCAGCGCTTCAGAGCCTTCCTACTGGGGTTGGCTCATGATGTACCGTTAGCGGGACATCTGGGGCAGGACAAGACCTTTGACAGGCTTGTTACCCATTTCTATTGGCCCCAGATGCGCAGGAGTGCCGCCACTCACTGCAGGACATGCCAGACTTGCCAGGCAAGTGGAAAGAGTGGGAGGAAGCACAAGGCTCCTCTCCAGCCATTCCCTGTGGTCAGCACCCCCTTTGAACGGGTGGGTATTGACATTGTGGGGCCACTGGACCCCAAGACAGCCATGGGCAACAGGTTTATCCTGGTCTTGGTGGACCATGCCACCCGGTACCCTGAAGCCATCCCTCTGAGGACAGTGACGGCCCCCGTGGTGGGACGGGCACTGATGGGGATTTTCTCACGTGTGGGATTCCCTCAAGAGGTGGTGTCTGACAGAGGTACCAACTTCGTGTCCAAGTACATGAAGTCCCTGTGGCAGGAGTGCGGTGTAACTTACAAGTTCACCACTCCTTACCACCCTCAAGGAAATGGTCTGGTTGAGAGATTCAACCGGACCCTCCAGGGCATGATTATGGGTCTGGAAGAACCCATGAGGCGTAAATGGGACGTCCTCTTACCATGCCTGTTGTTTGCATACCGGGAGGTGCCACAGAAGTCTCTAGGGTTCAGTCCCTTTGAGCTCCTCTATGGACACCCGGTGCGAGGACCTCTGAGTTTGGTCAAGGAAGGCTGGGAGCAATCTCCCAGGAAACCTCCCCAGGATGTATACAGTTACATGCTGGCCTTCAGGAACCAGACTAGGCGTTTCAGAGAGCTTGCTGAGGCAAATCTGGAAGCCAGCCAGGAGGAGATGAAGCGGTGGTACGACCAGAATGCCACTCTGGTAGATCTTCAGCCTGGTCAGAAAGTGTGGGTCATGGCCCCTGTGGAGCCCTGTGCGCTCCAGGACAGGTGGACCGGCCCTTTTACGGTGGTGGAGCGCAAGAGTCCAGTTACCTATTTGGTGGACTTGCAGTCTCCCAGGAACCCCTTGCGGGTCCTGCATGTGAACCGCCTGAAGCCCCACTTGGAGAGGTCCCAAGTGGGCATGCTCTTAGCTACAGATGATGGAATGGAGGAGGAGACCGAGCCTCTTCCTGACCTCCTGTCAGCCCGAGAGCAAGATGGATCAGTGGAGGGAGTAAACCTCTCTACCTCCCTGACACCTGAGCAGCAGGGTGACTGTCGCCAACTGTTGGGACAGTTCCCTGACCTGTTCTCCCTGGTTCCCAGTGTCACTCATTGGTGCGTCCATGATGTGGACACTGGGGACAGTCTTCCTGTGAAGCACAAGGCTTACAGGGTGACTGACAGGGTCAGAGCCTGCATCAAGGAGGAGGTCTCCAAGATGTTTGCGCTAGGGGTCATTGAGTCCTCTAACAGCCCTTGGGCCAGCCCAGTGGTCTTGGTTCCAAAGGCTGCCGCGCCTGGTGCCACACCAGAACTCCGGTTCTGTGTGGACTACAGGGGACTCAATTCCGTCACCAGGACTGACGCCCACCCCATCCCCAGAGCTGATGAGCTCATAGATCGGTTAGGGGCTGCGCGGTACCTCAGCACGTTTGACTTAACGTCTGGGTACTGGCAGATCGCCTTGACTGATGGGGCAAAGAGAGGTCAGCATTCTCCACACCAGATGGGCACTACCAGTTCCGGGTGATGCCCTTTGGGATGAAGAATGCCCCTGCCACCTTTCAGAGGTTGGTCAACCAGGTGTTGGTTGGACTGGAGGATTTCAGTGCCGCCTACCTGGATGACATCGCAGTGTTCAGTGCCAGTTGGGAAGAACATCTGCGCCACCTCTGGGAAGTGTTGATGGTGCTGCGGAGGGCAGGCCTCACAATCAAGGCGAGTAAGTGCCAGATTGGGCAGGGTTCTGTGGTGTACTTGGGACACCAGGTTGGGAGCGGCCAGGTGGCGCCCTCCAACCGAAAATTGATACCATTCTGGCTTGGGAGCCCCCAAGACCCAGACAGAGGTGAGAGCCTTCCTAGGACTCACCGGGTATTACCGGAGATTCGTCAAGGGGTATGGCAGCATTGTTGCCCCCTTGACAGAGCTGACTTCCAAGAAGCAGCCCAGGAAAGTGATTTGGACTGACGCCTGTCAAAAAGCTTTTGACACCTTGAAGACTGCCATGTGCACGGCGCCTGTGCTCCAGGCACCCAACTTCTCCAATGAGTTCATTGTTCAGACCGACGCTTCAGAGCATGGTGTAGGGGCTGTTCTATCACAGATCAATGAGGAGGGCCTAGACCAACCTGTAGCCTTCATCAGTAGGAGGTTACTTCCCCGGGAACAGAGATGGAGTGCTATTGAGCGTGAGGCATTTGCTGTGGTCTGGGCACTGAAGAAGCTGAGACCATACCTGTTTGGGACTCACTTCCGGGTTCAGACAGACCACAGGCCCCTCAGATGGTTGATGCAGATGAGGGGTGAGAATCCAAAGCTGTTGAGGTGGTCCATTTCCCTACAGGGGATGGACTTTACGGTGGAACCCCGCCCTGGTACAGAACACGCCAATGCTGATGGTCTGTCCAGATTTTTCCGCCTTAGCGATGAGAACTCCCTAGGGGTAGGATAGTTCTCCCCACATTTCAGCTGGAGGGGACACGTGTTAGACCTGGCATCCTTGGCGTGGGTCTCCCTTCCATTTTTTCGTAATGCCTCCACTGTTGCTGATATGTTTTTGCTGGACTAGATGCTCATGGGCACTTTGCCACTGCTAATCAGTGCCAAAGTGCAAGTGCTCCCGATCGTTAATTGATACATGTATTAGTGACTCCATGATTGGATGATTGGTTTACTTGTCAGTCCCTAGTACAGCG
This sequence comes from Calotriton arnoldi, assembly GCA_963921515.1. Taxonomy (NCBI): domain Eukaryota; kingdom Metazoa; phylum Chordata; class Amphibia; order Caudata; family Salamandridae; genus Calotriton; species Calotriton arnoldi. The sequence continues at coordinate 845,498 of CAWUFW010006297.1, forward strand.
CACTCAGTGTGCCCAGGGCTTGTAAATCCAATGCCGCTGGTGGGCTTGCAGCACTGGTTGTGCCACCCACAGAAGCGGCTTGTAAAATGTGTCTCAGGCCTGCCATCGCAGAGCCTGTGTGCAGCCTCGGGCTGCCATGTCGACTTGGTGAGTACACCCACTTACCAGTCCCTAAACCTTCCCTTTACTGCATGTTGGTCACCCCTAAAGTAGGCCCTAGGGCAGGGTGCATTGTAAGTATAAGGTAGGACATGCCCTGGTGTGTGTGGCATGTCCTAATAGTGAATTACAGCCATTTTAGTTTTTCACTATTGCAAGGCTACCTGCTCCCCATAGGCCAGAATGGGCAGACTGACTATTACACCTTATAGTCAGAACGGACCCAGGGGATATGGTAGAAAAACGAATTTAGTATGCCTGAACTCAGGATGATAAAATACATCTTTTAGTGAAGTTGGTTTTAACATTCTGTGTTTGAAAATACCACTTTTAGAAAGTGGGTATTTTCTTGCCTAACTATCCAAGCCTGCCTCTGCTAGGTTGTGTATTCCTTGTCTGGAGATTGAGTGACAGGGGCTGGGGGTGGCTACAGGAGACAGGGTGAGTCAGCACAGGGCTGAATAGAAAGATCTGCATCCAGAGTGGAGGGAGGAGTTGCACCTGGGTCTGAATAGGGCTGTGCCTGCCTTCCACAATGCTGGCTCCACCTCCTGCCGGGCGGCTGAGCACTCTGCCCCACATTCTGAAAGGAAAGAAGGAGTCAGAAAAACAAAGTGCTCCAGGACTGACCAGAACTGGTTTGGACTAGGCCTCCAGAGAACAAAGAGAATCAGGGTATAAGAGGGGCACCCAGACCCCAGGAAGATTAGATCACTTTTGGGAACAAGAAGAAACCTTTGCTGAGGAGCGGAACCAAGAAGAAACTGAGGAGAGACTATCCCTAAGCCTGAAGTGCTGCTTGGGGGATTGGCCTGCAGTGGTTTGCCTGACTGCCAAAGAAAGGAGAAAGGAACTTTTGCTTTGCTGTGACTTTCATCACCTTGTGAAGGATCTCCAAGGGCTTGGAAGAGAGCTTGCCCCCTGACCGAAGTCCCAGGACCATTGGACTTCACCCCCTTTGTGAATTGCTGCTGGAAACTCTGTTTCAGTGGCTGCAAAGGTAGGGAGCTGTGACCGACTCTCACGACCGACTCGGTGTCCTGTAAGCACCGCATCGAAGCACCGTCTCGCCCTGCAACGCACGGCCCTGGTCTCACCGACTCCGTCAACGAGCCGCTGCCTGCACCGCATCGAGGGACAACGCGTCCTGCAACGCTTCGCTATGCCGAATCGAACTGGTCCGACCGACACGGTCACTGCTGCTGAGTTCGAGTCCTGTGACCGCACCGGAGTTGGGCACCGCTCGCACGCTTTGCGACGCACCGCCCGACTCGCACCGCTGTCCGGACTGATCGACGCCAGCTCCTGAATCCGGCTCCGTTGCCGCACCGCAACCTGCCAGCACCGCATCGAAGCACCGTCTCGCCCTGCAACGCACGGCCCTGGTCTCACCGTCTCCGTCTCGACGACGTCAACGAGCCGCTGCCTGCACCACATCGAGGGACAACGCGTCCTGCAACGCTTCCATTTTTGCATCGCGACCGCGACGAACAGCCATCCGGCTCGCACGCCCGTGCCTGCCGCTTCAAGTAAAAGGTACTGTGACCGAGTCTGTCTACGCTGTGTTGGCCCGTCTCGACGCGGTCAGCTGGATTGGTTAGACTCTGTTTGTTCTCGACATCGCCGTAGCCGGAGGAGGCTACCGACTCGCACAGAACCTTGAATTAAGCCTTTTTGATCAGAACTAAGCATTCTTAACAGTATTGTGGATTATTTTTGTCGTTTATGGTCTTGTGATAAATCTATATAAAGTATACCTATTTTTATAAATATATAACCTGTGTGGTGTCCATTTGTAGTGTTGTCACTTGATTACTGTATGTGTTCACAAATGCTTTACACACTGCCTCTGAACTAAGCCTGTCTGCTCGTGCCAAGCTACCAAGAGGGTGAGCAGGGGTTATTTCGGGAGTGTACCTACTTTCCCTGACTAGACGCAAGGGTCCCTATTTGGACAAAGGTACCTACCTCTGCCAACTAGAGACCCCCAAATCTAACACCTACACAAACCCCCTCCCCCAAACGTAAGATGAGACTAACCTTGCCCAGTTGAGTCTTCATTTTCTAAGTGGAAATATCTGGAGAATCCATCTGCATTAGCATGGTTACTCCCAGGTCTATGTTCCACTGCATAGTCCATCCCCTGTAGGGAAATGGACCACCTCAACAGTTTGGGGTTTTCACCCTTCATCTGTTTTAGCCATAAGAGGGGCTTATGGTCTGTCTGAACAATGAAGTGAGTGCCAAACAAGTATGGCCTCAGCTTCTTCAGGGCCCAGACCACAGCAAAGGGTTCCTTCTCAATGGCTGACCAATGTTTCTCTCGGGGGATCAATCTTCTGCTAATAAAAGCTCCTCATTGATCCTGACCCTCTGCATTAAGTTGAGACAGCACAGCCCCTACCTCCAACTCAGATGCATCTGTTTGGACAATGAATTGTTTGGAATAGTCAGGACTTTGCAGAATGGGAGCAGTGCATATGGCCTGCTTGAGATCATTAAATGTCTTCTGACAGCTAACTGTCCACTGAACTTTCTTGGGCACTCTCTTTGAAGTAAGATCATTCAAGGGAGTCACTATAGATGCATATCCTTTCACAAATCTTCTGTAGTACCCAGTCAGGCCCAAGAAAGCTCTGACCTGAGTCTGGGTAGTGGGAGCAACCCAGTCCATGATGGTCTGGATTTTGCTCTGCAATGGTTGAACCTGGCCTCCACCCACAAGGTGACTCAGGTACATACCTTACTCTGCCCTATCTGGCACTTGGTGGCCTTGATCGTGAGGCCTGTTTTCTGCAGGCCCTCCAAAACATTCTTTAGGTGGACCAGGTGATCCTCCCAGGTGGAGCTAAATATAGCTATATCATCAAGAAATGCTGCACTATAGGCTTCCAGGCCTGTAAGGACTTTGTTCACCAACCTTTGGAATGTGGCAGGTGCATTCTTCAAGCCAAAGGGCATCACAATAAATTGATAATGCCCACTAGGGGTTGGAAATGCTGTTTTTGGTTTGGCATCCTCAGCTACTGTGATTTGCCAATATCCAGCAGTAAGGCCAAATGTGCTCAGGAACTTGGTTAAGGCCAAAGTATCAATGAGTTCATCTGCCCTAGGAAGGTGAGCATCATTCCTAGTGATTGAATTGAGCCCCCTGTAGTCCACACAAAACCTAATTTCTCTATTACCACCCTGGGTATGAGGATTGGGTACCAGGACCACTGGACTAGCCCAAGGGCTATCCAAGGGTTCAATCACTCCCAATTCCAGCATCTTTTGGACCTCAGTCCTGATGCAATCTCTGACATGGTCAGGCTGCCTGTAAATCTTATTTTTAACAGGTAGACTCTCACCTGTGTCCACTTCATGGGTACACCAAGTGGTCTGACTAGGAGTAAAAGAGAACATGTGCCTGTATTGATTGAGGACCTTCCTGCAATCAATCTGCTGTTGCTCAGTGAGGCTGCCTGCCAAGGCTACACCATCCACTGAGCCATGATCAGGGTTCTGTGAGAGGAGGTCAGGGAGTGGGTCACTCTCTTCCTCCTGTCCCTCATCAGTAGCCATGAGCAAGCCCATGTCTTCCCTGTCCACATAGGGTTTGAGCCTGTTTACATGGAGCACCCTATGGGGGCTCCTGGGAGTTCCAAGGTCCACCAAGTAGGTGACCTCTCCCTTCTGCTCAAGAATAGTATGGGGTCCACTCCACTTGTCTTGGAGAGCTGCTGGGGCCACAGGCTCCAACACCCATACTTTATGTCCTGGCTGATACACAGTCAGTACAGCCTTTTGGTCATGCCAAGCTTTTTGCAATTCTTGACTTGCCTCAAGGTTTTTGCTGGCCTTCTTCATGTACTCAGCCATCCTGGAGCGGAGACCAAGTACATAGTCCACTATGTCTTGCTTGGGAGGTTTGAGAGGTAACTCCCATCCCTCCTTCACCAAACACAAGGGACCCCTAACTGGATGCCCAAACAAATGTTCAAAAGAGCTGTGCCAACCTCCTTTTGTGGGACCTCTCTGTAGACAAAGAGAAGGCAGGGCAACAGGACATCCCATTTTCCCCTAAGCTATCTGGGAGGCCCATGATCATGCCCTTTAGGGTTTTGTTTAACCTTTCAACCAACCCATTGCATTGTGGGTGATAGGGTGTGGTGAATTTATAATTCACTCCACACTCCTTCCACATTGCAGTGATGTAACTAGACATGAAGTTTGTACCTCTGTCAGTTAAGACCTCCTAAGGGAAACCCACTCTAGAAAAAATTCCCAGGAGGGCCCTGGCCACCACAGGAGCTGTGGTGGTTCTAAGGGGTATAGCCTCTGGCTACCTAGTGGCATGGCCCACCACCACTAGAATATAACTGTGCCCAGATGCAGGTGGAGGGTTCATGGGACCAATTGTGTCAATCCCAACCCTCTCAAAGGGAACCCCCACCACAGGTAGTGGTATAAGGGGGGCCTTTGTGGCAACACCTGACTTACCACTGGCTGGACAGGTGGTACAGGAGTGACAAAACTCCTTGGTGTCCTCTGACATGTGAGGCCAGTGAAAGTGTGGGACAAGCCTGTCCCAAGTCTTACTTTGGTCTAGGTGTCCTGCTAAGGGAATGTCATGTGCCAAGGTGAGTAGGAAGCCCCTAAACTTCAGAGGTATGACCATCCTCCTGGTGGCACCAGGCTTGGGGTCTCTACCCTCTGACTAAAGGAGTCCCTCATCCCAATAGATCCTGTGGGACCCACTGAGACTCCCAGCAGCCTCAGCAGCAGCTTGCTGTCTGAAGGGTTCAAGAGAGGGGCAGGTTTGCTGCTCCTGACTCAGATCTGCCCTGGAAGGGCCCCCTGTCCCCAAGAACTCAACCTGATCAGGTTCCAGTTCCTCCGAGACAGTACCTTCACAGGGACTGAGATCGTCTCCCTCAAGAGACGGATCCTCTCTCTGAGCCTGGGGGGGGGGGAGACACAGCCTTACCCCTCCTGCTCCTTCTCTTGGAAGACACCTGGTCCATTTTTTCAGAATCCAGGGCCTGTTCAGTAGACACCAGTTTGGCCTGTGACCTGGTCACAGCAAACACATCTGCAGAGATGCCCAGCATTGCTGCATGAGTCCTTATTTCCACTTCAGCCCAGGATGAAGTTTCCAAATCATTGCACTGGAAGGTGCAATGATTTGCAATTAGCATTCCACTGGAAGGTCTGAGCTAACCTCAACTTTCTTTGGGCCAGTTACCCCTCCCCAGCTGAAATTAACAACTGACAAGGAATGATCAGTCCTGACATTGTTAGCATTGGTCACTTGGTATATCTCACCAAGTATGATCTGATCAGGGTCCACAAGATCGTTTGTCACCATAGTGACACTTGCACCTGTGTCCCTGTATGCCATGGCCTCCTTACCGTTAATCAAAGGCTGTTGTCTGTATTTGCCCAGGTTACTGGGACTGACAAATAAGGTGGCAATATCCATGCCACCATCAAAGACCATCAAAGACTGAGCTGAGCTGGAGTTCTGACTAGGCCAGAACCCACCTCAGAGCCGAAGGTTAACCCTACTAATCCCTTGTTCCCTGTACCACCACCTGTACTGTGCTAGGGGGCGCAGTTGCCTTAGGGGCAGTGGTGGTAGGAGGATTTTCCTTGGCTTTTGGACAATCAGCATCTTTTGTCCAATGGGTCGTTACCTTACAAAAGTAACACCAAGGTTTTCTCTTGCCTTTTCCTTTGTTGGATTGTGACTCCCCCTCAGATGCAGGTTTTTAGGGACCTGATGAAGACTTTTGATCTTTACCCTTGTCCTCACCCTTATCTGGAGCTTTAGAATCCTGCTTTATCTGGTCACCACCAGAGTTCTGGTTTTTCTGCTTCACCCTGGTTCTGACCCACTTATCTGCCTTCTTTCCCAATTCTTGGGGAGAAGTCAAATCAGAGTCAACCAGGTATTTATGCAACAACTGATTTTGGCAATTATTAAGGATCTGCTCCCTCATAATCAAATTGTACAATCCCTTGAAATCATTCACTTTGCTGCCAAGCAACCTGCCTTCAAGAGCCTTAATAGCACTATCCACAAAGTCTACCCAGTCCTGATTCTGTGCCTTCTGGGTGTCTCTGAACTTAATCCTGTACTGTTGAGTGGTTAAGCCAAACCCATCAATGAGAGCACTCTTCAGGTCTGAATAGTTGTCAGCATCCTCTTCTCTATCAGTGAGGAGCTTATCTCTACCTTTGTCAGCAAAGGAGAGCCACAATATAGCTGCCCACTGCTCTTGAGGGACCCTCTGAACTTTACAGGCCCTCTCTAAAGCAGTTATCCATTTATGGATGTCATCCCCAACATGGTAGGGAGGGACAATCTTGCTCAGGTTCCTATTGTCAAAAGAATGTTCCTTAACTCTAGGGATACTGTTGCTGCCATCATGGGACTCTAGTCCCAACTTTTTCCTAGCTCTCTGGAGTGCTAGGGATTCCTTGTCTAGGGTCAACCGCTCTTGCCTGAGCCTAAACCTAGCTTTCTCAAGTTCAAGCAGTTGGTACTCCCTGTCCAAGGAATGGTCCCTCTTGCTAGATACAGAGGTCCCTACAGACTGTCCTGAGTGATGTGACTCTGCAGAGGGAGATCTAAATCTCCTTGGTAAACTCTGCACTCTTCCAGGAGGAATGAAGAGAGGGCCATTTTGGCCTTCCTCACCATCTCCCTGAAGATCCTGGCCAGGGTTTGAGTCTAGGTCATAGAAGGTGTCACCTCCTGACCTGTCCTCATTCCCTGTCCCACCCACTTTCTCCTGTTCATCTGACCCAGGGGACTTCCTAAGGTCATCTAGCAGCAAGGCCTCTATGAGGCGGTGGGTGTTTGCAGTGCTCCCTGTCTTCAGCTTTCTAGAGGCACACAGGGCTTTCAATTCTTGGAATGAACGCTCACTGTATCTAGAGGGCAGAGAGCCACTGGCATCTCCTTTACAAGACATACTAAGTGTGGTGAGGTGTTGCACCTACCTAACCTAGTGGGAACTAAACTCTCTGAGGTTGGAGAAAGGGTGTGCTAGACCCTTGACTTACCCAACACTAAGTTCAGTAGAACTTACTTATTCTAAGCTAGTATTATATGTACCTAGTACTTAGTGGTTTTCAGTTAATCAATACAAAGATTTATCTGGTAAAACAATGGAGGCTTGAATCCCAACCGCTGCACAACAATGTGAGAAGTTGGCCTGGCATATGATGTCCACTAATTAAAGTGGGTACCCTGCACCAGTCCAAACAACCCTTATGGTGATTTAAGAGGTCAAAAATATCCTTAGAAAGCTATCCAAGTGGCAGCTGTGGAGAGCAGCCTTCAGGCTTAGTCTGGAAGGAATGTTAAACAGCTTGTTATACCAGAATGCAACCTTATTGTATTGGTTAAATATCGGAGAACCGCACAGTAGTTATAAGAATATATATTTATTATTATAACACACCTTAAATACCTTACAGTATCTGCTACACGCAGATAAACACAAAGCAAACAATACTGTAGCACAGAAACAATAGTAAGTAGCACTAATACACAGTGGGCTCCAAGGGGAGACCAAACCATATACTAAAACAGTGGTATAAAAACCACGACTCGAGACAGTGTTTAGAGAGTGTAGAATCACTGGGACCCAAAGGAACATCCTAAGGTGAGTAAGCAAGGACCCCACGGAGGACAGGTGCAGTGTGAGAACACGACCGCGTGCTACGTGCAATTCAATGGGAGAGTCGCAGTTGCAGTTTTAAAGTTTAAGGACCCTTTCCAGTGGATTACGAGGAAACCCTTTGGAACATAGAAGTTTGGAGAGCCACCCCACCCGTGGATACCGAAGTACCAGAGTTACCTATCCCAGGGAAGCTGGGTGCATAGGGATGAAGTGGCGTCGGAAACCGCCGTCGTTCTCAATTGGTGTCTTCAAAGAAATGCCACTGCTGGAAAGAAGAAAAGTGTCCGGTGGAATCCGCAGGTGGATTCTTGATAGAAGGAACCTGAAAGCAGAGGGGACAGAGTCTGGGTCACTCAGGAGTGACCAGGGGCTCGGTAGACGAATGCCCACCGATGTAGGGTGCTTCAGGTACAAAGAAGGAGAACTTGACTCTTCAGCTGCAGGGACCAGGAGATGTCGAGGATGACCAGGAGCCGAATACGAGCTGTCCCACGAAGGATGTCGAGTGCTGAGGGATCGGTGTCCGGCGGGAGCACCAACAAGCCTTGGCAGCGGCAACCCATGAAGAAGATCAAAGAAGGTTACGGTCTGGCCCAGCAAGGACCATAGGACTCACCACAGCAAGGGGAGTCAGGGCAGGCTTGGAGCAACCAGGGGAGCCCAAGAAAAGCAGTGTTATCCCTCTAATGGACCCATGGGCCGACGGCACAGGAGTCGCGAGGGGACCTCTAGCAGTTTCACAAAGCAACAGCTTGCAGGGCACAGTGTGAGGAGGCCAAAGTCCTTCTTACGAAATGTGTGCAGAGGTGGGGGCTATCAACAGCCCAATGCACAAAGTTGGGGAACACCAACAACCATATGCAATTACAAAAGTACACGGTGCACAGGGGTTCGGGTTATGCGGTCCCCACGAGAGATACTGGCCTCAAGCTTGGTGAGAGGGCAGCTCAACCTCAAGGAATGTAGGAAACCACCTCCTGTGTTTCTGGATCCTTCAGAGTCCGCAGGAGCTCAGGATCAGCTGACTGGTCAGTTGCATTATGGTGACTGCAAACGCAGGGGAGTGACTCCTTCACTCCAAGGGAGATACTTCAGTTGTCCTTGGTGCTCCAAAGGTCCTGCACGGAGCCTGTATGGTGCACGGGCACAGACAATGCTTTGGATGGAGAGGGAGACGAAGTCGGGCCCAGTCGAAGTCCAGAGTGTCCAGACGATCGAAGGTCAGTGGTTTCTTGTTCAGAATCTTGTCCACGTCGAATCTACGATCCTACAGCCAGGTAAGCCCTTTTGTACCCACGGGAGAGGGTTGGACAGATTCAGGGGACCCTCCCAGGGGAGAGTCAGGACAGGGGGTGGTTACACCTATGTCCTTAGTCTAGTTTTGTGCCAGAGCAGGAGCCAACGGCTCCCAGAACTGGTTTGAGCTGGACTATGCACAGGGACACCAAATGTGCCCCTCGTGCAGACTTTCAGGCACTTTGGAGGCACTTTGGAAGTGCACCCACCCAGCTCCAATACACTAAATTCTCTATGGGAGGTGGTCACACCTCCCTGTGACAGGATGCCTATTATGCTGCCTTCCTCTGCTCGAGCTTGGCTCAGCAGCAGGAGGGCAGACATGTGTCTCTGGTTGGCAGCATCCATTTTGTGCTGTCCTGGTCGAGAAGGCTGGTACCGGGAAGACCAGGGACCCATGAAGCTTGCTTCTGAGGGGTGGAATCATACCTCCCACACTAGTTACTAGTGTGGAGGTATGATTCCAAGGTGGTTGATACCAAACACGACATGGTTTGTTGCAGCCATTTTCAATAGCATTTTACGCGAGCATATAATGCACCTCTACCTATATGTCAGGCTGCGTCACCGACAACTCCGGAGAATGGTCCACGAAGGCTGCAGGGGTGCTCTGCTCATGCAGGGGCACCCTCTCACATAAATTCAGCACCCTGCCTTCAGGATTGTCAAGGCCTGCTATAGGGGTGACATAGGTTTTAAGTGTAGTGACCTATAGATATAGTAAACCTATATCTAAAGTAAGTGGTGTATGCACCATCTTACACAGGCTGCAATGGCTGGCCTGTGGTTCCATTTTGCATGGCCTCTCATGGGTGGCATAATACATGCTTCAGTCCATGGGAGGCCTCTGGGTACCTCTGCCCTGGGTACAGGTGTACCATATACTAGGGACTTATAAGGGTACCCCAGTATCCAATCTGGGGTGTACCTAATTACATGACATAACATTTTAGGGAGAAAGCAGATAGACTGGGGTCCTGATTAGCAGGATCCCGGTCAGGCTAGTCAAAAACAGTGTAACATCAATCAAAAAGTGGGGGTAACCATAAGAAGCAGATCCTACTTTCCTACATACCACAAATCTAGTGTGCTCCTGCTTGATTAGACCTTTGGGTGAACTGCATGCCAAACAGAAAAACAGTTTGTGGAATGTCTACTGGGAAAAAACTGGAACAGGAGGGCACTTTGTTTAGGAATGGGAACATTGCAGTAATTGTGTTACGCATGAAGATCCTGTCATGTCCTTCTTCATGAACCAGTCCTTTGAAAGCTATGGCTAGATTGCAGTGGGCAGCGTTTCTTTTATTGGGCAAGGGGATAATCATCAAGGGTAACATGGGTTTATGGTTATCGTGTTCGGGGATAAAGTGCAATGCAGGTGTAAAATAGCACATTGCACCTCCATTTCAAATAAAATCAGAATAATAGTCCCCCATTGCAATCGGAAAGCTTGTGCAGAAATCACGAGCATTAACAGAGATTCAGGTCCTGCATGTCTTCATTTCTAGAAATGGGCAGTGGGCTCTGTGCAGTTACTTTCTTCCAGCCCACAGCCAGCACCCTCCAGATACAGCCACCCAATCAGCCAACCAAACAAGAGGGCTTCAGGCATGCCACACTTTTGTCATAAATACAGAATGTTAGTGCCCTAGTTCTTCATTAGAACACTGTGGGAAACTGTAAATGATTACTAGGAATTTTTTGACAGACTGCTGCTGGTGTTTTACTCTACATGTAAGAATGTTTTACTTAAAAGGATGAGGAACATATCTGAGAACTCATAAAAAATATGTTCTCATTTTAGCTTGCTGGAGAACTAACCATAATTTTCATGACAAAAAGAGACCCATGTTACATCTGTGGTTGTGATGTGGTGCATGGCATTCTATAGAATGTGGAATGCTGGGGGTATTAGGGAAGACAGTTGGAAGGGCGGTGGTGGAGCTGGCTGGCAGCTCCCTCCTGTTGATCTGGACATGATAATAAAAACCACTTAAACCAACCTCGTCAGGTCTCTGTTTCACTGGCGACGAGTGGAGAACCTGCCAGGAGGAGAGCATATGACCTGGGGCCAGCAACTGGTTGGTGAATGCGGTAAGGTTTCATCAACTTGACGTTGAACGACGGGCAGAGAACGGGCCTCGAGAAAACTGTATCAGCATCCAGCATGGTCCGTGGATGCTTCTAATTCATTTCCAAAACTGATGAAGTACGGTGAGGCTGCACTCCCACTAAACAAATAGTGCACTGGACAGGACGCTCTTCACGCGCGCATATCGTCATTACGGCAGTGTCATTGCAACCGCCTCCGCACCAGCGTTTATCGTCATTCGGCGTGGTCATAGCAACCGTCCCTGCACCAGCGAGCCCAGCTTGTGTGCCATCCTGTTGCCTAACAATGATAAATGCTAGAGCAGCAACCCGAAATGAAAAGAAAGGCACATGTGAGTCAGTGAAGTTGCTGACAGGCACAGCTTGAATGAGGGAAGCCTGTTTGGGATATTCACCATATTGAGAAAGGCATTGTTTAAATACAGGAAGTCAAGTTCAATAAATGCCAGTGGCAGCAATAAAATATTGTTGTGTAGTGCTGCACTCCTCTGTCTCCTGTGGACCACAGAACTGGGACAACGCTGTCTACTCTTATTTTTTACTTCTCTTGGGATAACTGCAGAGTCTACCATGTCTGCAGTATTTACGGGACCGTGCACATAGCATATACCATATGTGATCAGCTTTCTACACATAAAAAACATCATAATAATAATTTGGTCATGGAAGGCATGATTACACCAACTCAGTTCCTCGGTGCACCTGGTGAGCCTGTTGTACTTTGGGAGAACTGGAAGGAAGGCTTTCAGGCTTACGTTGAGGCCATCGGGGTGATATATTTACAAGTTCACATAAACTAGCCATGTAGAAACATTGTCTTGGGGCAGAAGGGTGTCAAATTTTAAAGCACTTACCACATTTAACGGAGGAGGGAGAGGATTACGATAATTATGACTTTGAAATGGCAGTGAAAAAAATAGACATAAGCTACGGTAAAAAGAAAAATGTGGTAGTGGAAAGGTTTAAATTCCTGCATAGGGCCCAAATGCTTGGGGAGTCTGCAGACAATTTCTAGGTAGATTTGCATAGACTGGCATCTACGTGTAACTACAAAGACGTTGTGGATGAGGTGCTGCAAGATCAACTGGTACAGAAGATTAGAGACAAACGAATACAAGAGAAATTATTAAACACGGAGGATCTAACATTGGTAAAAGCTGTAGAAATAGTTAAAAGGGCAGAGAACACAGAAGAAGGACTCAAAGAAACGGCTTTGGCTACTATGGGAAAAATTGAAACTGTTCAAGTGAAATCGTCAAGTGACCTGAATAGGAAAAAAGAAACTGCTTCTTTGCGGTAGAATTGGAAAGATCAGAGGGGTTATTCCTGCTTCAAGTGTGGTTTCAAGGGGCACGTGGCTTCTGACCCTAATTACCCGGCTGTGGGGCAAAAGTGTCGGAAGTGTAAAGCCAAGGGGCATTTCGCCAGAATGTGCAAGGGAAAAAGGGGTTTTCTTAAAGCAAAAGTAAATGTTCGCATGGTGGATCCGGGTCACACAGACTTGGAGAAGGAGGAGTTTGTTTTACAGATTAGTATGGTGAGGCTGTTTCTGAGTCTGTGCACCCTTATTGTACCATCACGGTGGATGGGGTAGATGTACACATCATATCAGATTCTGGTGCACGCTAAACCTTGATTGGCGAAGAATATATTTAGAAATTTCCCCTTCACAAATTGTGTGATCCAGATGTCAAACTTGTAGCTTATGGGAACAAACCCATAGAGTTGTTAGGTTACCTTGAAGGCGTACTGAGATTTCAAGGTGTTGAGGCATGTTCCAAGGTGTACATTGCTAAGGATGGGTCGTGCTTGTTAGGGTGGCCTCAACAGAAGGATCTGTTAATAAAGATGGATCCCAACCACCCAGAACAAGATCTGAGGTCACAGTCAAATGTGAGCATGGTGAAAGATGTAAAATGGCATGAAGAATTTTCGGAGGGCTTCAAAAATGAGTTGGGCTTATTAAAGGGTTTACTCACAGGATTATATTAAAGGAAGGAGTGATCCAAAAGTACAAAAGGCTCGCTCTGTGCATTTGGGAATGAGAGAGCCTTTAAAAAAAGAGTTACAACATTTGTGTGATGCGGGAATTATCGAGGAAATTGAAGCCTTGGAATGGTTGGCTCTGGTGGTGTTAGTTAAGAAACCCAGTGGAGAATTGAGATTGTGTGTTGACCTGCGGGACTTGAATAAGGTCATCTGGGTAAACAGACATCCCCAACCAAATATCGGGGAAAGGCTGACAATGATCAAGGGTGCAAGGGTGTTCGCCACCCTGGATTTCATCAGCTTATCATCACATAGCGCTGCATCCTGATTCGAGACATCTCACATCGTTTGTCACCCCAGAAGGAGCATAGAGATTTAAGTGCATGCCCTTTGTTTTGGCTTCAATCTCTGATGTTTTCCAGAGGACAATGCACCAGTTGTTCAAGGGGCAGAACAACTAGAACTATTTTCAGGATGACATACTGGTTTTTGCTGAAAATTTAGCCAAACATGATGAAGTCCTGTCTAAGGTGTTGAGCATCTTGCAATGTGGAGATCTGACCATAAAGCTAGACATATATAGGTTTAGGTTGATGGGGTGGAATATTTGGGTCATTGGCTGGACAAGAGGGGGGTATCACCCAAGTTGCAGCTTGTGAGAGCCATTGAAGAAGCACCGTCACCCTAGGATAAGGATCAGTTAAGATCTTTTTTGGGGTTGGCCAAATATTACTTGCGGTTCATCTCCGTTTGTCTGAAGACAAGGCTGTGAATATGCTGGGGTTGATGGCAAAAAATGCAAAGTTTGGTTGGTGTCCTGAATGTGAGCGGGTATTCAAGCAGCTTAAGTTGGAGACTGCATCTGCCAATGCGCTTAAGCTCTCCGATACCCATGACAAGAGTATAGTGTGTACCGATGCTTGTGCTGTAGGGTTGGGGGCTGTACTTTTACAACAGAGGCAAGGAAGAGAAGTCACTATTGCATATGTCTCTAGACCATTGAGAAAGGCTCAACGCAGGTATTCTACTATTGAGAGAGAGGCACTGGCATGCTGGTGGGGAGTGAATCATTCAAAGAAATGGGTTTGGGGTGCAGAATTTGTTATTCGTATCGATCACCGACTATTGGTTGATGTTTTTACCATCAAAGGGACCAATCTGGCTTCATCTAGGATTTTGCATTGGATCTTGAGAATGTTAGAGTTCTTGTATCCCATGGAATACTTGCCTGGGAGGAAAAACGTTGTGGCCAACTGTTTATCCAGGTTGCTGGTGGAGTGTCACGGTAACGAAGTGATGGATGATAGTGGTGAGTTGATAGCCAATGTCTTAGTTGTCACGGAGGGTCATGGTGGACATGAGGAATGGTTGCAAGTGGTAAGGGAGTATGAAATTCTGCAAGAAGTCGTGAGTCAAATGTCTGTGGGGTGGCCGGCTAAAGGGAAGGTTTCTGAGGATGTGGAATCTTTCCAGAATATTAGCACAGAACACATCTATGCAGGGAGTCACACCCCCCCTCACCCACACACAAAGCCACTCAGGCACCCATACAGGTACTCAGACAGCCAATCAATAACCCATATAGAAACTCATGTAGCTCTCACAAACCCATGCAGCCACTTACACACCAACTGCCAGACTGATACAGACATTCACACAGATTAGTCACTCACCCATACATTCACTGAGACACATATAATCACTCACTTACACAGTCAGTCACACACCCACTGAATCATCCATTCAGACACTCATACACCCATTTATTCTTCAAAACACCTTGGCATATATATATAACAATCTTAATTTTTTTTTGAAACACTCATACTCACTGGATGATCTCATCAGTCATGTCATTTGAGATGTCATCAGTGATGTCACTGACTATGTCATGAGTGATGCAATATGTGACATCATCAGCAGTGCATTGTGGGGGTGCGAGTGATATGTCAGCCTAACTATAACTAAGCCTGGGGGATGTTCGCGTAGCGGTGCTACGCGGAACTCCGCGAAGTTGCAAAAAACTCTGCTGCGCTACGTGGAGTTCCGCGAGCAGGCGGAGTTGCTTGTCCCACCCGCTTGCATCATGTTTCTGCCATACGTTAACACGGATTGCGTGTTCGGGTAGAAATATCGCGTGAATTGCAGCATGCAGTCGCACATGGGCGTGGGCATCTTGTTTCTAACTCTGTTTTGGTGCTGGGGCCTACTTTTTCATCCTTCCTTAATCTCTGTAATCCTTGACTTTTAAAACTTTTTTCCCATGATTTTTATTTATTATCTTACCCTTTGTCTTTCAAAGTGTGTATTTGTGTTTCTTTTCTACTTTACCGTGTGTTTTTGGTGAGTGTTGTACTTTATTTTTTAGCTTTCCTACTTCCTTATTATTACCCAGTCCTTCCTTCTTTTTCCCCGTTTCTTTTTTTCTCTCTTCCCCCCCAGCCCCATGGCAGATAAAGGCACGTGCGTAAGGCGGTGCCAGGCAGGGGTGCAGCCCCGTGCCCTGTTTTCTGAGGTGGAGGTGGCAGCGCTGGTTTTTTATGTCCAGCGCCACCTCCCCTCCACCCTGGCAGCAGGTGGCAGGCCTGGGTCTGGGTACGGGATGCGGGAGCAAAAGCAGTGCTGGGCGAGGGTGGGCTGGGCAGTTTACCCCTGCTCTGGGGTCCAGCGCACCCATCAGCAGTTGGCGCATTGCTGGTCCGACATTCTGGACTGAGAGCAGGACCTGCTGGACCTGCTAGGAGTTGAGGTTGCGGGGCTAGGTGAGTAATTATTAAAATGATTAATTTTTATTATTACTTGTGTTTTCTATGCTATAGCTAATATTTTTTTTCCCAAATAATAGAAAGCATGCATCTCACATGCAGGGAATTTAGGTAAGTTTTCAAATATTATGTAATAGTCTGTTATTCTAGACAGGTGTTTAGCTTACTTGGCACTACCCACCTAACCTAGTTATTGAATCGTACTTGTTGCTGCTCGCTTGGGCTGATGTGATTAGTGATGATTCTGTAAGACATTCTGTAATTAGTTATTTGTAATTTCATAACTGCATGGTGCATGCCAATGCCACACGGATGGAGCAGGGATGTTTGTGAACAACAACATCCATTTTTCAATGGAAGCTTGTGCTGCAGGCCTTTT
The DNA here is from genome assembly GCA_963921515.1 of Calotriton arnoldi. Classification (NCBI taxonomy): domain Eukaryota; kingdom Metazoa; phylum Chordata; class Amphibia; order Caudata; family Salamandridae; genus Calotriton; species Calotriton arnoldi. Next base: position 861,874 of record CAWUFW010006297.1, read on the forward strand.
TCGCCTGCCACACAAGCTTCCATTGACAAATGGAGGTTTGCGACCGCCCTATGGCCCATGGGCGATCGCATTGATTCGTAATAGACTAGTGCGGTCGTCGTGACAGCGGCGCCGACCTAAGGTCATTGTAATCATTATAATATGGCCCTTAGTGATTAGTGCATTGGCCCGTCAAAGGGGGTTGACTTGAGACTGAGATTGCGAATGAGATTTGAGAAGAAGCAAACATTGTGATTTGTTGCAATTTATTGGTAGTAATTCCAAAATGCAGTTTACTAAATTTGGAATAGGAGTGGACTAGGTAGGTAGGTTTTGGAAATTTTGAATAGGATAGGACGGTCCACGATATATTTCTTCTAGTTGATCTGATTTAGAAAAGTTCAATGTTATTGCGATTGCCTTTGCCTGTCAAATATATTTTGGGGAGATATTATTTATTACCACTAATATTTTTTTTGTCTTTATGTTTTACATCAGCATCCAGGGGCAAGAAGAGTGCTGAGGCGGGTGAGGGTCCGGGAGCTGGAGATGGAGGTGCCTTCCAGAGTTCCTCAGCTGATGGCTCTGCTGGCCCCAGTATGTCCTCCTGATGTTAACCTTAATATATTTATTTATTCTTCTAATTTTTCTGTTCCAGTCCTTTTTGAATAATGTGACGTCTACCCATTTTATATTATTTTTTTCCAAATCCTCTTCACTGTATCCATTTCTAAGTTCTTGTTATCCCTGCATTATCCTATTTACTTATTTTCTATATTTCTAGTTTCTCTACTCTACGTCAAACTGTCTCTAGTTACTTACTAGTCTGTCTGTGGCTTCCTTTCTTCTGCTTTTTCAGTCAGCTTTCCCTCTACCCTTTTGTTGACTGCATAGTGGTGGTACTCTAAGACTCAGAGAATCCATTGGTAACATAGTACTACTATTCCTCTGCCATGCAGATTGCATGCCCATTGCCCAAGTAAGTTATTCTACACATATAATAGATGAGAAGGCTTAATCACTAAAACAAGAGAGTGGCAATGGTCACGTTGGACACCCCAAAGTTGTGTCTTCTTATTAGCTAAGCCTAGTATTATTAGCAGCAGTTGGTGAACTGATGACTGTGCACCATGTCTGGGAGGAAGTATGAGGAGGACGGCCCCATTGCATTTGCCAACCAAGGCCATATGTTATTTTTTCTCAAAACATCAGATTCATCAATCAATAGCTTCAGCCACTCCTTAACAGCTTGTCTCTTGTCTTGACTTCAGGCTTTTTAAAAAATTTCCACCAACAAAATGCCCAACCTGATATTTTTGATAGAATATACTGTATGTAATGTATCCAAATTGTAGTGATTGATGTGTGTGGTGTTTTTTTATTTTGCTATAAAAAAATAGGGGGAGGTGTAGCTGGCATCTAAGAAATGTGTAATCATTTTTTTCTAGCCGCACCGACCAGCAGTGACGGCGCCAGCCAGTCTGCAGATGCGGCAGCAGAAAGGGGTGAGCCAGCGGCAGTGGCAGGCGGTGGTAACTCATATTGCTTGCTTATTAATGACAATTAATTATAATTATAAGCTCACTTTAAATGTGTAGTCTTGTTGACTTGTGAACAACAGGTGAACACAGCAGGTGTTTAAGTTGAACTGAGTAACTAATGGCCGCTCCTATCTTCAACTCAGCAGAGAATGTTTTATGAACAAGACCTTTAACTATGAGTTGTTGGAAAAGGGAAGGATGGAAGGGGAAAGGTTGGATGAAATGTAATATATATGACTGAAAGGGAAGGATGCGTGGGTGAAAGCGCTGGATGCATGGGTGGGTGAAGGATGGATGAAAGGTTGGTATACGGGTAGGAAGCTTGCCTGGGTGGGTGAAAGTGTATGTGTGAAAGGATGCCTGCCTGGGTGGGTGATTAGAATCATGTGGTGGTTTCTTTTGATTGAAATAAACTTAAGGACGCATGGGTGTGTAAATGTCAAATGACAAATGTATGTTGCTGAAAGGTTTGTACTTGAGATCATGAGACTAGAGTGGGACAGAGAGCCATGTTTGGAGCTTTGAATGAATGGCTATATGTATGGATGGGTAGTTTCAATGGTGAAGAGTGGATTGAGAGAATGTAAAAAACTTAACTGGTGGTGAGTAGCAAAGCCACAGGTGAAGAATAAAGAATAAACTATGCGAAGAACAATGCAATGATGAATGTAAAAGTCCTTTGGAAGGAGAATAAGGAACTATGGTGCTCCTTTCTAGTGGCGTTCGTCTCACCTTTACATGCCTGGAATGTTTTTTTGGAGTATTTGTTTTTTATTCAAAGGGTTAAGGAGGTGGTATTTCGGACTCCTCCCTGTACTCACAGTAGTTTTTAATCGCAACATTATGTATCCTTCCTACCTACCCATCATCAATCACCTCCCTCCGGACCCATGGCATAATTTTCTATGTGTTTTGCTAAGAGCATTGTTTAAACTTTGTCTTATTTCTTTCTTGATATGTAGCTACTCCTGCTGCTTCAAAAACACGGAGCAGGCAGGAGATTGCAGCCCGGACCCGGCGACGGAAAATGGAGGCCATCAGGGCCGAGTACCAGCAGCTGGTGGCCTTGGAGGATGAGGCATAAGCTGCTGCAGATCCCCCGGGCCCCAGCCAGGCCCCAACAACCACCCCACCACACCATTGCCGCGGTCCAATGGGTGCCCGCCTGCATCGCCACCATTCCACCAGCACTGCTGCTCCCCCTTATTTACGCCACTTTGAGCGCCGCATCATGCGAAGGCTGGCGAATATTGAAGCCAGTCAGGAACATGTAGAGAGGCACCTCGAGAAGCTCCTAACCCGCTGTTAGTGCTCTCTTCAGACCTTTTTTTAATCTGTTTTTGGATGGGTGGGTGGGAGTTGGGGGATTGTTGGGTTTTTCTTTATTTATGGACCTTTCTTGGACACTACTTGGACATTGGTTGGGGTTAGGGAGAGGGGTGGGCCAGTTGTGGGTTTGCTATTTTGTTCAGGGAATAATAAACTTTTCATACTTTTACATTTTATGATTATAAATGATTTGAAAACAATTTGGTGGGGTTATTGATTGTTTGTTTTACTTCTCACTGCTGCCTTAGCCGCAGCCAGTTTTAAAAATCTGCTGATAGTGTAAATAATAGTGATGCAGCACCTTCCCTTGTCCTACTACTCTCTCCTCCTAGTCACTGCAGTCTACACTGCTACTACTATATATTATTATTAACCCCTAAGGACTCGGAGGAGGTGGGGGGTGAATTACCATTGTATAGAATGATTGTCGTTCAACAATGATCAATCAACCACAGTTCACTTCTCTTACCTGATTAGATGAAGCGAGGGCTCCATGGTTTCCCAAGGTGCCATCATGGTGGTGGTAGTAGTTGCAGCATACATTGCTAGCGTTTCTTTTGATATTGAAGGCAAACTCAGCAAAACTGAAGCAGGGTCTCACTCCCTCCTAGGCGAACTAGAACTGTAGGATAAGGACTCGGAGAGTGGGGACTATTCATCGAAAGGGAAGTTGACAAACTGAAATTAAAACAAACTAGGTTAATGCCATTATATGCAAGCTTGATGACAGTCCCCAGAGACTAGACTACTAGAACTGACTCAGTCTCAGACACAAGAAGAGAGTATCATAAGCAATGAAAAATGTCATTAATCAGAACAATGTTGAGCTAACGAACTGTATGAAGTGGACAAGCTTAACCTTAGAACCAAATTAATACAGTGCCTGAATGATGATGCTGGCAATGAGATGTTCCTCTGAAAACAAATATCATACACTGTGCTGGGGTGGATATTATATAATATATGCTGCCAGTGTGGGCTATATGAGCTTAGTTAAGAATAAGCCACCAAGTGTGTGATCAATTAATGGTGTAAAAATTGTTAAGTCACACCGCACTAAATCACACAGCCTCGGGGAAGAGGGTTAGGGGTTTGATGAATGGTTGGGAAGGGAGATTTGAGGGAAAGGTTTGACAAAGACAAACACTACACATGGACAACACTCATCTTGGCAGCCGACCATCATAAATCTGTTATGGGAGGAAAAGGAAATGCATGCATGATGATAAATGGTACTAGACAAGTACAGGGCAGTATATTCATTATGTAATTGTCTGTCTGCCCACATTAAATTTATGTTCTGTTGTACCGGGCTTAGAAAGATAGCAAATACAATTAAAATATCTGTAGGAGTAAAATAAGCGAACATAAACAACACACACAGTCATAATGATTGAAGAGAAAAAAAAAAGATACTGTATAAATTGGGAGTTGCATCTCCATCCGCCTTCCTATTGGACTGTCCGCCCGTGAATCTTGGGTGCCTGGCAGGTGCGGTTTGGTATGGTAAGTGTGAGTTGTTTTTCCAGTATGGCGCAGGGTAAAGGGCCTGTAGATGGAAAAACAAAAAGGATATTGAAAAATCAAGGAGAAAACAAAAAGTTAAACTGTATAAGGAGTGCAACAAGAAGACTTTCAGAGGCAGCATAGCTAAATCAGACTCTGTTCCCAGCAGTTACCTCCAACAACAGGCCACCCCCACCCAAACTCCACTTAGTTTTGGATTTGAGCCAGACAGCACTGAGCACACCTACATAGTATACACACAGCAACATAGCATTTTCCAAATGAAGTATAAAATCAATGCACTGTTGTCAGTCACACCACACTCGCCGCCCACCACCACTACACAGACATGTAGGTCTGGTCTGTGTTGTTGTTTACCTTTAGGCCACTTCAAAGTCATCATCAATCATCCAAATCGGTTGGTTTCAGTGAATTTGAAAAATTCCACCTTCTTCTGGTGGCATTACTCTAAGTAGTCACGCTCACGCCCTGAGTTATTCCATCAATCATCTCTGATCCTCCTGACCTGACTCTGACTGCGGGTATGGTCATGGTGTCCAACTCCGAGCCCCTACCAATAGTGTCCGACTCCCGAGTGAGTCCTCCTGACTCGTCTACTCCTAACTCAAAATGCAATGAATCAGCCTTTAGTAGTACAATTTTGTTATTGAACAACAAGAAGGGACAGATTGACATGAGTCACTTTGTAGAATAGACATTCACAACAAACAACAATCACTCATCGTGCAATGCATGCCGTCATTTACCTGTTTTTCCAGGGCAGTCCCTCTAGGTTAGGAAAGGATAGATAGATAGTCAGGGCCCAGGGTTGGAGGCAGGCACACATTTGTTTGAATTCTCCATCCAATGTCTTACTTGAGGGAAATGGCTTTTGGGCGAGTCAGGAGTGGACTTTACTTTTTCATTGACCGTACGCAGTGGGGATGGATTTGTGAACCAGAAAGACAGTGACACACACAAATAATAAAGTAAATAATGTTCCTTATCTAAATCTTTTTTTTAATTGGGGCGACAAAGAAAGTAAGAAACTGGAAATTGAAAGAGCCTAGTTGTCAGGGAAGTGGAGTTCATTCTCAAACTCTGGTGGTTCGCCCAGAAGTAGGTCACCTAACACACTACTTCCATGACCTAAGTCACTGTCATCATCTTCCTGCTGTGGTACTTCAGGTATGGTGTAATCTGGTGGTATAAAGTGCTGACTCATTTTGATCATGATTAACCTCTCCAAATTTTGGGGTGAGAGATTGGTCCTTCTCACTGTCAGCACGGCACCAGCAGCACTGAAAACACGCTCAGCAGAGACACTTGAAACAGGGCAAGCCAGATAGTTTATCGCCAGCCTGCTGAGCACTGGCCATTGGTGCCTTTTGCCATACTAATACAGCTTTGGGTTTTGATCAAATTAGACCTCTGTTGGGTCATCCAGATAGGCCTGGACCATTCACTCAATGCTCATGGGTGCCCCACTTTGCTTGGCCTCTTTTGCCTTTGCCTCAGCACTGGACGGTTCACTGATGAAATATCGATGTAGAAAATATCGATATACAAAAATATCGATGCAAAAATATAGAATACAAAAATATCGACTCCCTATACTTAAACAGGTAAGTACAAGAATATTGAATAAAAAATATTGAAGTAAAAAATATAGATGTACAAAAAATCGCCTTAAAAATATATATAACAAAAATAAAATATATTAAATGTTATTAATATTTTTAACAAAAATAAATTAAATTTAATATACATTTTAACTAAATATAACAAACTTAGGGGCCCATTACGATAACCGGTGGTAAAAAATCCGCCAAATACCACAGCATGAAAAAACCGCCCGCCTGCACCATGTAAATACCGAATGAGCAATCACGATGTCGCAAAACACCCACCGCCCCCGGCGGGAAAATCACACAAATCGCCGCCCATCCGTGTCAGAGCCGAACAGTATCCGTCCACCCCGGACGCAAGTCCGCCCGACAACACAAATCCGCCCGCCCCGACGACCGAGACACCGGCCGTGAAATTAGGATCTCCCCGACATAAGCGCAGAAAAGCTGCCAAAATACCGCGCGCCACGTCTAACAAAAGATGAACTACTGACACGGCGAAAGGCCAGGCGGGCACACCCGTACACAGAGATCAGTGGCGAACATCCGAAAGACACACAACAGAGCCAACAAGTCAACACAGCCAAATACGCCAAAAAGCCAAACACAGAATACATCCCAAATACACCCCCCACTGGCCAAAACTAAAACACCACCAATGCCATCACACCATGCAATACACACCTGAAAACGATAGACCAACATGACACACCCACATAGGAGAGTTCAAAAGCAGAGCCTCCACAGACCACAATCCCTTGCACAACCACAAAGCCAAGACGACAGCAAAGGACACAGAGAGACACAAAGGAAAGCAGCAGACCACACGCACGAACACATCACAACCAACACCAACAACACCACCACCATCACCACTGAAACACCCGCACCACGTACACCCTGCACACCACACAACACACAACACCCACCCACCACACCAGCACCACAAACACAAAACCACACACCATGGCAACACAGAGCATGCCCAAGTACACCGCCACTGAGTTGACGGTCATGGTCGACAAGATCATCAAGGTGCACCCACAAATCTATGGGAACCAGGTCCAACAGACACCAATAGCCACCAGGAACAGAATGTGGAGTAGGATCGTAGACCAGGTGATTGCAGTTGGGAACGTGCCACGCAACCGGGGAGAAATACTAAGAGGTGGCACGACCTGAAAAGTGTGGTACGGAAGAAGGAGGCAAAGAACCGTGAGCTGGCTGACAGGACTGGTGGCGGAAATCCCGCGCCATTCAAGACCTTCAAGGCATGGGAGGAGAAGGTGCGAGGCATCCTACATCCGGAGAGTCTCACCGGAATACCAGGGGGAGTGGAGGTTGGTAAGTACGAAAAAATGTATACCAGCACACCGCTATGTACTGACATGCACCACCACAACGACACAGCTCCCAGGGACAAACACCCCCATGTGCAGCACACAATACACAAGACATCTCACACACATGCACCAGACACTCCCACACACACAGCCCAAAGGCACCAACAAACAGAAACATGGGGGCATGTCAATAGTCAGCCAGCACCACAACTCACACCAGAACTCCACGTACCCCACATGTGCCGGAAGGAGCACGACCCACACCCATGTGTCAGCCATAGTTGCACCAACCAATGAGTAACAGGCAAGTTGCCACACCACAAAGTCCGTGTATCGGAGGGGGGACTGCAGAAGCACAACACCCACCAGGCCCATAGTCGAACAGCGCCGCAACATGGAGCACTGCATTGCTCCCTCCAAACCAAAAAGTAGGCACACAACTGCACAGGGCGGGGCGCCTGTAGGCATGAGCACTGTACCACGACTAACACATGGGACACGTCAAGTAGTAGAGGAACAGGTAGCACCGCTCCCTCTCACAATATTGTGATTAATGTGCACACTGACATGAATTACACAGACATAGCCCACATGAGCCATCGCAAACACAGTAACACGTAAGAAGCAACGTCTGCATACACAAGTACACCGTAGTACTGACACACATGCCGCACACTGTGCCAGTCATCACACACAGAACAGCAACGCCATCAAAGACCTGTCCATTTAGTCGTCACTGCATGTTCCACAGCCATTGGACAACATCACCCATGTAAGTCCAACCCGTCACAATGTTACCGAGTGGAACCCCACCAACGTCACACACACCACCAGACCCATAAATCACACAGCCACACAATGCACATGCAGATTACCATTCATCAAATCAGCCAGCCCCAGTGTCATGAAAGGTACACCATCCAAACACATGTCCCATACACAGAAGCTCAGCAAAGAGTTATACCGATGAACCCAAATGTGTCACCAGTGTCTGAAGCGCACGTCACACTGTGAATTCCTACATACCTCAAATAGTCCACACTCCCAAGAGCACTGCATCGCTGCCCATTGCTGAGTACAGCACGCACACAAAGGAATTGTCTCATCTGCAATACGTCGTGTGGCACACAACCATAACTCAATCTCCACAAAGCATGCAGTGTAATGACCCTCAATGGCAATACTGAGCAGATCTGCTGGGCAGGCCAGACAAACACACACCAACGTCCCTGACGTGTGGTGTGGCCAAAACACATGTCCCCCACTGCACCCAAATGTCACAGTATGTACCACAGAAATCACATTACACATCAAAAGCGTCAATGGGCCTGTACCCCTTTTGCCATGTGCGTTTCCAAGCGTTGCATATGAACCCCAAATGACACATTTCAGCCCCAATGCGTTCATGTTGCCGTACCCCTTTTGCCATGTGCGTTTCCAAGCGTTGCATATGAACCCCAAATGACACATTTCAGCCCCAAAGCGTTCATGTTGCCGTACCCCTTTTGCCATGTGCGTTTCCAAGCGTTGCATATGAACCCCAAATGACACATTTCAGCCCCAAAGCGTTCATGTTGCCGTACCCCTTTTGCCATGTGCGTTTCCAAGCGTTGCATAAGATTCCTAATATATCATATCACCTCTAAAGCGTTCATGGGGCTGTACCCCATCTCTAACAAAGCCACAAAATGTAGGGGGACAGCAACGCACACCGATTGGCAATCGGAAAACGTCCCATGCCAAATTCACACATCACACCATGCTATTGTCTCGACCACGCACACACATTGTAGGGCCATACACAAGCATCTGGGAAATCAGTGCACAACTGTGCACAAACTGAGAATGACAGACATCGAACACATACCTTGCAAGGTAAAATACTACAACCCATCTTCTCCGCCCCACAGGTGACGAACAGCACGATGCTGGGGAGGCAGAGAGCAGCCAGCACAGCCAGTCCCCAAGCCCTCCACCCGGACTCACGGATGTTGAAGACCTGGACACCTCTTCGGACGAGGACTTCCGACCAGGCACTTCTGGTGTGGCAGTGCGCCACGGCTCCCCAGGAGCCCTCCCACCCACCAACCCATCTGCAAGGGCTGCAGACCAGTGCCAGGCCCCTGCAGGCACGACCATTGTGGTCACCACCACCGCCACCACCACCACTGCCACCACCACCAGTGCCTCCCTGACCACTCCCCCTGCGCAAGTGGTGGTCCGCCCTATGACAGCGACCCTGGGAGCCTGTCCGAGGTCCAGGGTGACAAATGTGGCCAGTGGGCAGGTCTGTGGCAGCAGCCCAGGTCGGAGGAGAGGGGTCAGGCCAACGCCATCAGTGCCCGGGAGCCAGGGCCTGCCGGAACTCGCCAGAGTGCTTGGGGCCTACGAAGATGCCCAGGGACAATGGGCACGCACATCGGCAGATACAAGGGAAGTCCTTGGGGTTTTGAGGTCAATGGACGCCCATATGGGACAATTCGTGACCCGTATGGGCCAACTAGTCGACCTCATGGGCCAGCTAGTGGTGGAGGTGAGGGCCCAATCAAGGCCAACAACAACACCACCGTCACCACCTGCGGGGGCGCAGGGACGTGCCACATCCAGTTCCCCTGCGTCCTCGGCAAGTGGGCAATCATCTGCCGCCACCAGCAGCCCACATGCACAACCCCCCCTCCCAAACGTGGAAGGGGTCATCCGAAGAGGAAACAGGTCTCCAGAGAAGACTTTGCACGCTCCAAATGCCAGTGAGTCAGCCAGCCGCGGGGGCCATCCACTGCAGTCACCTGGACTACCATCGTACCCCACACTGCCATGTGAATGGCATGTGTCTGTCGGACTGTGGACCCTCGACAACATGGGTACACCTTGACCATCACGCGGACATGGCCGTCAACTCATCGTGTGAGCATGCACCACCTCTGTGTACACCTTACCTACATTCACATGTCACAGCCTTAATTAAAAACACCTTAATCACAACCTGTTGTAAGTGCTCTGTGTTTATTAAAGGATGTGCAAGCGTCACCATGATCAGAAGAATCGCGGGAGTGTGGCATGTCGATAGTCCTGGAGAGGCTGTAGGGACCTAGGGGTGTAAACAGAATGAGAGTCCACTGTATGTGTGTGTCACACACCCATCACACAGTACTTGTCATCATGCGGAAGCTATGTACACACATTTCACAGGGCCACAGGGCACAATGCGACAGGCACTGTCAGTGGCGTCCTACCCTGGACAGGGACCATTGCCACACAGCACCCAGTGCACACGAAGCTGCCATGACAATGCACACATACGCATGCACACCTACAGCAACAACAGCCGTCGTACATGGTCACTCACCATCAAGTGAAGTAGCGGGCGATGAGCTGCTGATGCTCATTTACTGCCTCCTCCTCTCCACTGTCCTCGTCACTGGACACGGCTTGGTCTGCAGGCGGTGGCCCTGGCTGATCACCGTCATCCACTATCAGGGGGATCTGCTTGCGAATCGCCAGATTGTGCAGCATGCAGCATGCCACGACTATCTGGCACACCTTCTGTGGGGAGTATGCCAGTGCACCCCCAGTGCGGTCCAGGCATCGGAATCGTGATTTCAGGAGCCCAAAAGTACGCTCCACCACACGTCTGGTCCGCCCATGTGCCTCATTGTATTGGACATCAGCTGGTGTCCTGGGATTCCTCAATGGGCTCAACAGCCAAGGCCCGTTAGGATATGCAGAGTCACCTGTGTGTGAAAAAACCACAGATGATAGCTGCAAACCGAAATGGATACAAGACTGCATGTCACACACAGCTCGCTACACGAGTAAGCATACGCACCAACAATCCATGCTCGTTCCGGTCGTAGGTTGTTCACCACACGTGGGAGGGTGCTGTTGCGCATGATGTGCCCGTCGTGGGTGGACCCCGGGAACTTCGCACACACGTGTGTGATAATCATGTCCGCCAGGCACACCACTTGCACATTCAGGGAGTGGTAATGCTTACGGTTGCGGTAGACCTGCTCCATGGCCTGTGGTGCAACAAGGCCAACATGTGTGCAGTCAATTGCACCAACAACGTGCGGGATGCGTCCAAGGGCATAGAATGCACCCTTCACTGCCGCCAAATCACGATCCCTGGGGAATCGGATGTACCGGTTCCGGTGGAGCATCATAGCTGCCAGGACATCCCGTAGCACCATACTGAACATGGGCTGAGACATCCCACCTCCAATGCCCACCGTGTGCTGGAACGATCCGGTGGCGAAAAAATGCAAGGCAGCCATCACCTTAGCCGTGGGGGTGATTGCTGTTGGGTACACCCTGCGAGGATGAAGGTGGGGTTCCAACAATGCACATAGGCGATGCAGTGTGGGTCTGTCAAGACGGAATCTCCTTATCACCTCCACATCCTCCATGTCTGACAGCAATTGGTAGGGGCGATGTATGTTCTGTCTCCTCCTAGCACAGACGGAAGTGGACACATGTCAATGCAACACACCACATGGCATTCCCACATACACAAAAATATAATGATTGACAAGGCAATTGTATCACAGAACAGCTGACAGGTGGGGGCAGCATAGCCACAATACACTTACACAGGTCCCCTACCAATGGCAATGTACACTGACACTAACCATTGCCATGAGCATGCACATGGGCATGAGGTTCATCATAGCTCTCATGGCATGGTGATGATCTCAGTCTGCACATGTGGGAACGGGCAACACCACGGCAATATACCTAGCTACTGTGCCTGTGACTGCCTCCGGGGCGGGGTGAGTATGGCACACACCAACAACACAGTGTACACAGGCTGAGCAGGCCAAACAAGTGGGTCCATCTACCCAACGGGATGTGAGTCAGTCACGGATGTCCCTAGTTCCCACTATGTCCAGCCCCGTACGTATCACACCTCCGACTCACATTGACAGGTGTACACATAGAGGACTCCATGACAACACGGCAGTGTGGATGCCAATCCACATCCCAAGTGACACGTAACGTTGCACGTGCCAAGTGGGAGATGCACAATAGGAAACGTGGCATGTGTGTGCTTTTGCACATCCCATGTACCCATGCTATCCTTGAAATGGTGCAGTACCTACAGACATGTGTGGGCTGGGCACTGTCCGTCACAGCCTATGCACACAGCATGGAGTGGCCCAGTACAGTGTGGACATTCTCCCACACACGAATAATGGCCACACATGCAAATAAGTTGCGCACATTAAACTGTGAATACGACATGGCACCAGCGGACTGTACCCGCCATGGACCAGGCCCTTGAGGCCAACAGGTGAATGTGTGGCTCCATTTGCCCCAGCCATCGAGTTTGCTGGCGCATGATTGGGGGGACTCAGTCCACCCGCGTGGCACCCCGAGTAGAGCCATGGACAACAGTGACGATGCATGACGGTCTCCGTACTCTGGAAACACCACATGCAACACACAGGAGCTGTAGCTGCCGTAGCGGCCCCGACCGACGACACCATCCCAGACGAAATATGGACCCACCCCGGCGCGCATAGCCATGACATCCGCTGCCTTTGAGAAGGGACCCATAGAGTGAGATATGTCCCTCCAGGTGACGGAGCTCAGTACCATCCTCCGCCCCCGAGGGCCACGATACACACACATTTCGCTAAGCCAATATTACAGTTTGCCTGCACAGTCCATGGCTCGAGTCGTGGTACCACGCGGGCGGACGGCGTACTATGTCTTTTTTAACTGTGAGTCCGAAGACTGGAGCAAGGTGAGTCACACATTCACTCTTTGGCCTCTCGGTGACGAGATCGGAGCTGCTGCTCGCACGCTGGCTTCCCTGATGTAATTGCATGTGAGGGGTGTGCGAGGGGGGGTAATGGCTCTGTGCTGCAAGACAGCTTTCGTGACGTCACTTCCTGTCGTGACGTGAGCGCACACCCACTTCTTATTCGGGACGTGTGCCCTGCTGCACACTGAGAATGTGTTGCCTCCGAGTTGTGACCAGGGGAAGGGCGCCATGACCTCCCACCCACCATCCTCAAATGCCACCCCGTGCCCTGGGTAGCCTGTGCAGATGGACAATGTAGGGGGTACACCTGGAGGCCAGGGTATGTACGTGCCTTGCCGAGGGCCAGGCAGACGCACAGCAGTATCCTGCATGTCCCCAGAGGGTGTGCTGACGTCTACATCTGATGCTGCTTCGATCATGTGGCAGACTGTTGTGCCCACATGCATTCACATGAATACCCATTAAGGTAGTCCTTCTTCACACACCACACAGTGGCAATCTACCCCTCCGGGATCCTCCCCACACAGTCTGTTTCATCCCAGCATGACTGCACCTACCCGTGACACCCACCCGCCTGGGCCAAGCAACCCTCCCGCCTCACATGCAACTTGTGTGTCTTGTAAGTTGCACAGTGTGCTGTGTGTGGGTGTGTACTTGCAGTACAGGGAGACTCGTACTTGAAACCTTCAGTCCATTGTGGGTCAGCAGGGTGTGTGACTGTCGAGATTGTGCCTTGTATGATTGTGCATGTATGTGAAGTCCTGCTGTTCGTACTCACTGTGCAGACCTGCCCACCCTGACAGACATCGCGTGTGTCCTGTCATGCAGTGCTGTAGCATGCTGCTTACCTGGCTCCAATTTTAGCTCGAGGGGTGTGCTGTCAGATTGTGAATGTAATTGTATGATCGTGTGGACTGTGCTTTGTGGTGTCCAGACCGTCTACGTGAATGTGATGATCTGTTGGTCCACGTCAGGATCTGACGAGCCAAGGCACACAACCTCTGGTCTTTCACATGCTCAACTGTGGTGGCGATGAACATGCATTTACATCCAATGACACTTATCTACATGGTCGTCTCACGACTCTCGTGTACTTCACGCACTCCCGTCCACTCTCATTCTTACTTGGCTCCGATCAATAATGCAACAGAGTCACATGTTTGCTTCGAGGCATGTATTTAAGCTTACTTCCTCTGCGATGCTGTATTGTGGGCAGTACTGGCGGTGTATTGCATGTGGAGGATATACTTAGCATGATCATACATATTGAAGGGGGTACAGGTTGATGTGAATAGTTGTCGATTGTGGAATGAAGGCTTCAGAGTCACAACTGCCTTGCCCTTGTTATGCTGCAGTTCATTTGGTAATTGCTGAGGAGCTCTGGACTATGACACAGAGAGTATACATGTAGCCCGCCAGACAGCTTTACATGTGCACGGTACATCTCTGTTCCATGGTACCTGATTCCTGAGTTTTTGACTCCGACACACCAGCGTCCAAGGTGACGACAGAGCATGGGCCTACATGAATGCAGCAGCGTCTCTACAGTGGTTGCAATGTGGTGGCTACTGAGTATTACACGATGACTGTAGCCATGTAGTATGGGGTTGCATTGGTTGTCCATGCAAGAGTCCAGGCAGGGGAGTCAGGTCAAAGGTGAGGTGACAGTTCTCATCGTCATGCATCCAACATGTACGTGTGCACTGCCAGGTGGATGTGTCCCTGTGCGCAGGATACATATGATGGCATAGTCATTCGTGCAGTATTGGCCATGTGGTTACTGTGCACGGGTCCCATTCCTCAGCCTCCCCCTGTTCATGCAGCGAAACGGGATTTGGTGAGATACAGGGTGCATGTCCCGGAAATGTCACATGTCATGGCAGTGGAGTTGATGATGAGGTGTTTATTGCATATAGCGTGTTATAGTTGTTGTGCAGCTGACTGCCCAGTGCGTGCGAAAGCCAAGCATGGGTGAGGTGTTGCCCATCAATGTTCAATTGGGGGTATTGAGTCGGGGACCCATGTAGTGACAGGTGGTCAGGTATGCTATTCCTTCCAGCAGTGCCTCCCTCGCATTGGTGGTGAACATGGATGACATCCAATGGAGCGGATGGTGGGTGGCAAGGTGCTCATCGTAGGTTGTCCCTTGTAGTAGCATGATGGGACATGTTGGGTGACATTCGATGTAACTGTGATCCAGGATGCGTTGTGTGGCGGCACACTGGTCCCATTGCAGTCTGTCCCCGATTGCAGCCACACACGCCATACCCATATCCACTGAACAGATCCTGTCGTGGGCGTCCAGGGGTGCAAACAGGTGTACCAATCCCGCCTTTGGACATGCCGGGTTGGAGAGACACAACTCCACTGGCCAGTGGAAAGGACACCTCCGACAGTAGAAAACGGGTATGACGCAGCGGAACATTGCGATGCGGTAAGTCACTCGATAACTTACGCTCAGCATGGCCAGATTTGCACAGCCCACTGTCTGTCGCAGGCTGTCACTGTACAGCTGCATCTGTCCGGCGTAGTTTAATGGCGCTGGTGACACAGCTATTTCGCTACAGGGTGATGTGCTTGCGTGCTCCGGCTGCCTGGGCTGTCGGCAGAGTGCTACCTCCGACGATGCTGGTATTTCTGGAATGGATGTACGGCAGAAGGACTTGGGGTATGGCTTGGGCGGAGGACACAGGCCCTCATCCCACATGCTTCAATGAATGGTCAAGGCCAGTGGTGTCTGACTCTTTCAAGGTTACTTGCATTTCACCCACGAGGAGCAGTGTTATGCCTGTATTTTGTAGTGATATCTTTCTTTGTGGTTGGGCGCTATCGGGCAGTGTTGTATTTTCTCTGCATGCCTGGGTTTCGCTTCATGTTGGTTCAATGGCTCCATTCTCCTTAACCGTTTGTTGCAATGTGCTTTCGGAGTTGGAATGTAAGGTCATTCAGTGCTATCTGCTCTCCCATGTGTGGGCGGGACGTTGAGGCTTCTGTGTGTATGTCGTAATTGTGGACACCTGTTCTCAGGCAGCAGGGTTTTTTCATTGTGTGCTTTGCCTGGCTTGTTATTGCGGCCAAGATGGCGTTGGTATTTTTAAATGTGACTGGCGTGCCTTTTGCGGACGGTGTCCATGTTGTGCGCTGCTATGTGGCAGCCGCCGTGTGCTTCTTCAGGTTTTGCACACATGGGTGTGTCGTGTTGGGCCGTCACATTACTGCCCTGTTTGGGACACTTGTGTGACATCCAGTTGTCATAGTTGGGTTGTCGGTTGGGGACTTGCTTGATGCAGGATGGCCATGCGGCATGTGCCTTCAGGGTGGTGCTGGTGTGTGGGGTGTGTAGTTGTGAATCAGTGGTGTTTGTGTGCAGTCCATGCGTGGCACTGTCGTTGGCCTGTGCGTTGTGCGCATGTGTGCCCGCGTCAACGCCGCTGCGCTGCTGTGCCGTGACGGGGACGTGTCTTCCTGGTCCCGGGTGGCGGGTGCCCAGGATGTTGCGAGTTGTTTTATTTTGTCATTTGGGACATGTGTGGGTGCAGTGGTGTATGTGTCCTATCCACGCAGAGGTGTCTGGGTTGCCCTGTGCATTTTTCCAGCCCTTGCATTGTGTGCGGTGTTTGCGTGCCCTTGTTGTGTGTCTGCCTACCTGCGTCGTCGTGGCGCATTCACTCCTAGGTGGTGCATCAGGTACAGCAGGGGGATGGCCTGGAGAGCAGGATTCATTGTTGTGTTGGCCGCCTTTTTGGTCTCCGTACTCCACAGTTGGGTTTCCGCCTTGGTTTCTCGTGCGGTGTCTCTTGGCCTGTGCAGCTTCTGAGTTGTGGCATCGTAATTTGTGCGCCAGGCGTTGCGTCATTTCGTCGGACGGTGTGTCTCCATTGGTTTGCGCCGCTACGTAGTCGGGCGCACTTTGATGGCGGGCAGCGTCGCGGGCTTCCGGGCGGTGTTTGGCTGACTTTTCACATCCTAATTTGGCGGGCGTGTGGCCAGTTGCTGGCGGATGGTATTTAGCCGTTTTTGGCTCCGACAGCACGGTGGTGGTGTCTCCGCCCGGCATCGTAATGTGCCCCTTAATTTAAAAAAAATA
The DNA here is from genome assembly GCA_963921515.1 of Calotriton arnoldi. Classification (NCBI taxonomy): domain Eukaryota; kingdom Metazoa; phylum Chordata; class Amphibia; order Caudata; family Salamandridae; genus Calotriton; species Calotriton arnoldi. Next base: position 879,054 of record CAWUFW010006297.1, read on the forward strand.
AACACACAAACATAAAAATTTATACATACACATATATTTACTTAAATATAATTTATTAACTATTATCTTTATTTAATTTTTAAACTTTTAAACTATATAAAAATTAAATATATACATATATCAATAATTTAAAATTAAAAAAATAACCATTTTATAATTAATTCAAACATTTAACTATAAAAAAATTAAAACATACATTTTGCAATACAATAAATACAACAGCAGGGAAATTGTTGGATAGCAGGGGAGTAAAAATTACTATTCCCACTCCAGTGAGTGCAACAGTAGAGAAAATATTGGATAGCGGAGGGATAAAAATTACTATTCCAACTCCAGTAACTACAACAGTAGGGAAAATGCTGGATAGTGGAGGGGTAAAAAATACTATTCCCACTTCAGTGAGTGCAACAGTAGGGAAAGTGTTGGATAGCAGAGGGGTAAAAATTACTATTCCCACTCCAGTGAGTACAACAGTAGGGAAAGTATTGGATAGCGAAGGGGTAACAATTACTATTCCCACTCCAGTGAGTACAACAATAGGGAAAGTGTTGGATAGCGGAGGGGTAAAAATTACTATTCCCACTCCAGTGAGTACAACAGTAGGGAAAGTGTTGGATAGCGGAGGGATAAAAATTACTATTCCCACTCCAGTGAGAGCAACAGTAGGGAAAGTGCTGGATAGCGGAAGGGTAAAAATTACTATTCCCTACTGTATCAGTGCATTGAAGCTTGTATATGTTTAATAAAAAGAAGTTTAAAAAAAACAATTACTATTCCCACTCCAGTGAGTGCAACAGTAGGGAAAGAGCTGGATAGTGGATGAGTAAAAATTACTATTCCCACTCCAGTGAGTGCAACAGTAGGGAAAGTGCAGGATAGCGGAGGGGTAAAAATTACTATTCCCACTCCAGTGAGTGTAACAGTAGGGAAAGTGCAGGATAGCGGAGGGGTAAAAATTACTATTCCCACTCCAGTGAGTGCAACAGTAGGGAAAGTGTTGGATAGCGGAGGGATAACAATGACTATTCCCACTCCAGTGAGTGCAACAGTAGGGAAAGTGTTGGATAGCGGAGGGGTAAAAATTACTATTCCCACTCCAGTGAGTGCAACAGTAGGGAAAGTGCTGGATAGCGAAGGGGTAAAAATCACTATTCCCACTCCAATAAGTGCAACAGTAGGGAAAGTGCTGGATGGCGGAGGGGTAAAAATGACTATTTCCACTCCAGTGAGTGCAACAGTAAGGAAAGTGTTGGATAGCAGAGAAAAAAATTAATAACATTTAAACAATTAAAAAAATTAAAGACTATATAAAATAATTAAACAATATTTTAAAAATATCAGATTAATTATATTAAACATTAACATTAAATATATTAATTACATATAACAAAAAGGTAGAACTATTATCTAAAATAAATAAATAAATAGATTTATAAGCAATATTTATTTAAAAGAAGCAAATATTAACAAACAATTATTTTTAAAAACATAAATGTATTTATTGTATTTCCAACCCTATAACACCATCCCAATATAAAAACTTAAACATTTTAATTTTAATTTATTTCCATAATTAACATAATTAATAATGATTTTTAAAATTATTAATAAAAATAATTAAGAAACATTGACTTAATATGCATTCTTTAACACTATTATATTCACAACACACACCTTAAATGAAGTACACAATTACCATAATTGTTTGCTAATTAATTATAATTAATTAACAAATAATTAATAATTAATCAATTAAAAATAAATTACTTCCCAGCCTTCCCACCATTTTCAACTATAAACACACCTAAAATAATTGCACAATTAACATAATTAATTGCCAATTAATTATTTAAAATTAATTAACAACTAATTATTAATTCATCAATTAAAAACTAAGGGCCCCATTACGATGGAGGGACCGACCGCCAGAGGTGCGGCGGTCCCGCTATGGCAATTAGGATGCGACCGCCACCCTGGCAGTCGCATCCCGCACCTTTTACATTGTGGCAGGCGGTGCTGTGAGCAGCACCCGCCGCAAGGTAGAATATGCATGTTGTGCATTGGCCTGCACAACGTGACAGGCACCGCGAGGTGCCTGCCACCTTGTGCATGCCAATGAAGGGGGGTAATGGTACCCCCCAAGCGCAGCCATCCACCCCCCCACCTCCCGGGGGCCCGCAACGGGCCCCCAAAGCCATATACCGTATGCCTTTCCATGGCAGAGTCTCCACCATGGAAAGGCATACACACCGCAGGCATGCTAATATGGATGGCGGTGCCTGCAAGGCACCGCCACCATATTGTCTGCCTTTTCCGCCCGGCCGGCAATCTGACCGGCGGAAAAGCGGCTGACGGACTTTCCGTCTGCCGCGGTACCCCTCGCCATACTAATATGGCGGGGGGTGAAACTGGACATTTGGCAGGCGCATCGGCCCCTAAATTACTTCCCACCCTTCCCACCATTTTCACCTATAACCAGCACAACACACACATAAAAATAATTACACAATTAACAAAATTAATTGCCAATGAATTAATTAAAATTAATTAACAAGTAATTATTACATAATTGATAAAAAAATTAATTTACACCTTTAACACTATACCATCTCAATTCAACAATTATTAATAAATACAAATTATTCTATACATTTTATATAATTAAATTACTTCCCACCCTATTCCCCTATAAACCCACAACCCGCTACAGAACTAAAAACGCAAAATTCAAACAAAAAAATATAATAACTACAAAATTTTAACACATATAATGAAAATACAAACATTCTTATACAAGAAAATACATGCATCACACATATATAAAATATATGCTTACATACATAACATTAATACAAAACCAATAATTTTAACATCTATATTTTTGCAAACGATATTAAACACTTAGGTGTCCATTACGATGTCGGGCGGATAAAAATCCGCCATCAACCACAGTGGCGAAAATCCGCCCACCTACACCGTCTGAATACCGACCGAGCAACCGAAAACCGCCGGAGGCGGAAAATAAACAGAAAATACCGCCCGCCCATGTCCGAGTCTAAGTCCATCCGCCCGCCACGGACAGAAAGACGCACGACAAGCCAAAACCGCCCGCCCTGACGACCGAGACACCGCCCGTGAAATTTGGATCGTACCGACATGAGCGCGGAAAATCCACAAATACACCGCCCGCCAGCGCAAACAACAGTGACAAAAATGGACACGGCGGAAGCCCTGGCGGCCACGTCCATGCACAGAAACCATCCGCTGACGAAAACAAACACACACAACATGGCTAACAAGTCCACACAGCAACCCACGCACAAAAACCCAAACACAGTACACATCCCTGAAACAAACCCCCCGGACAAAAAAATCAACAACAAATCCCAGAACACCAGCCACAACACACCTGAAAACAACAGACCATCATGACACACCCACATAGGTAAGTACAAAACCAGCCCCTTCACAGACCACAACCCCCTGCAACATTACAAACTGAGGACGAAAGCACACAACACAGCGAGACAGAAAGGACAGCAGCACACCACAGACACGCACCTATCACACCCATCACCACCACCACCACCAAACACCGGCAACACAAACCCCCTGCACATCACACACCACACACCGCACCAGCACCACAAACACCAAAACACACACCATGGCATCACACAGAATGCCCAAGTTCACTTCCACCGAGCTGACGGTCATGGTCGACGAGATCGTCAAGGTGCACCCACAAATCTATGGCAACCAGGTCCAACAGACACCACTATCCACCAGAAACCGGTTGTGGAGCAGGATCGTAGACCAGGTCAATGCAGTCGGGAACGTTCCACGCAACAGAGGAGAAATTAACAAAAGGTGGAACGACCTCAAAAGCGTGGTCAAGAAGAAGGAGAGCAAAAATCGAGAGCTGGCTGCCAGGACTGGCGGAGGGAATCCCGCGCTATTCAAGACCTTCAAGGCGTGGGAGGAGAAGGTGCGAGTCATCATACATCCGGAGATCCTCACCGGATTACCAGGGGGAGTGGAGGCTGGTAAGTACAAACAAATGTATACCAGCACACCGCTATGTAATCACATGCACTACCACCGTGCCATAGCTCCTAGGGACAAACACCCCCATGTCCAGTACACAATACACAAGACATCACCCACATATGCAACAGACACTCACACACACTCAGCCCAAAGCTACCAACTAACAAAACCATGGGGGCATGTGTACAGTCAGCCAGCACCGCAACTCCCACCAGGTCCCCTTGTACTCCAGATGCGCCAGAATGAGCACTCCCCACACCCACATCCATGTGTCCGCCATAGCTGCACTGACCGACAAGTAACAGGTAAGTAGCCGGAACACAAAGACAGTGGGTCGGAGGGGGACAGCTGAAGTAAAACACCCACCAGGCCCCCACTACCACAGACCAGCAAGGTGGAGCACACCCCACATCCATGTGTCCGCCATAGCTGCACTGACCGACAAGTAACAGGTAAGTAGCCGGAACACAAAGACAGTGGGTCGGAGGGGGACAGCTGAAGTAAAACACCCACCAGGCCCCCACTACCACAGACCAGCAAGGTGGAGCACACCCCACATCCATGTGTCCGCCATAGCTGCACTGACCGACAAGTAACAGGTAAGTAGCCGGAACACAAAGACAGTGGGTCGGAGGGGGACAGCTGAAGTAAAACACCCACCAGGCTCCCACTCCCACAGACCAGCAAGGTGGAGCACCCCTCCCTCCCAGTACCATGTGGCATCCATTGCATTGCGCATTCAGAAACAACCTGTAGGTGGGAAAATGTACAGGGCGGGGCGTCTGAAGGCATGAGGACTGTACTACGACTGACACATGGGACATGTCACGTAGCAGAGGAACACGCAGCACTGCTCCCAGTCACAATCATGAGACCAATGTGCACACGGACATGTTCAACAGAGTCAAACCCCACATGACCCATCACAGATACAGCAACACCTAAGGAGCCACGTCTGCATGCACAAGTCCCACTGGAGCACAGACCCACACGGCAGGCACTGTGCCACCCATCACACACATCAGCAACACCATCGAAGTCCTGTCCATGTAGTCCTCACTTCCTGTCACCCACACATCGTACAACAACGCCCACGTAAGACAGACCGTACTAGAAGTAACAGCTTGGAACCACAATATTGCACACAAAGACAACTGGACCCATGAAACACACAGGCACACAATGCACATTCAACATATCATCCATCTCATCTCTCAGCCACAGTGTCATGAAAGTTATGCCATCCGAACAGCTGGCCCTCATACAGTAGTTATGCAAAGATACCTGCCCATGACAAATCAAGTGCCTGCAGTGACTGAAGCGCACGTCACACTGCGAGTAACAACACACATAATATAGTCAACACCCCAAGAGCACAGCACTGATGCACATGTACCAGGGCAGCACGCACACAAAGGATTTGGCCCATCTGCAATACGTCGTGTGGCACACAACAAGCACGAACTCACAACAATGCTACCAATGTGATGTCCATGAATGATAACAGTCAGCAGATATTCCGGGCATGTGAGACAGACACACACCTTTGTCTATGCACTGTCATGTTGCCAGAACACATGTCACGTTCTGCACCCATTACCCACAGTATGTACCCCAAAAGCATATTCCAACCCAAGAGCGTTTAGGGGGCTGTACCCCCTTTTGGCATCAGCGTACCTAAGCGTTCCATCCTTCCCCCTAAACCATCGTTCAACCCAACATCGTCTATGGTCCTGGAGCACGCATACACCCGAGCCACAAAATGTAGGAGCATAGCAACACACAACCATCGGCATTGCTAATCCGTCCCATGCCACATGTCCACATCACACAGTCCCATTGCCTAGCCCACACATACACACATCGTACATCCACACACACGCCACTGGGAAACCTGTGCACGACAGTGCACGAACTGTGAATGTCAGACAACCAATACATACTTTGCTAGGTGCAACACAATGACCCATCTCATTCTCCCCACAGGTGCCAAACTGCTGGATGCTGGAGAGGGTGACAGCAGCCAGCACAGCCAGTCCGCAAGCCCCCGACCCGGACTCACGGATGTAGAGGAGCTGGACACCTCTCCGGACACGGAGCACCCAGCAGGCCCATCTGGAGTGGCAGGGCACAACCGCTCCCCAGGGCCCCTCCTGCCCAACAACCCATCACCCAGGGCTGCTGACCAGTCACAGACCCCTGCTGCCACGGCCGGTGCGGCCACCACCACCGCCGCAACCACCACCACCACCACGCCATCCCTCGCCACAGCCCCTGCGCAAGGGTCGGCACGGCCGTCGGGCTCCACCCTGGGAGCCAGAGCGAGGACCGTGGTGAGCAATGTGGCTAGTGGGCAGGTCGGTGGCAGCAGTACTGGTAGGAGGAGCAGGGCCAGGCCAACGCCAACTGTGCCTGGGAGCCAAGCCCTGCCGCAAATCGACAGAGTCCTTGGGGCCTATCAAGAGGCCCAAGGAGAATGGGCCAGGTCGGCTAGCGACACGCGGGAGGTCCTTGCGGTGTTGAGGTCCATGGACGCCCATATGGGCCAAATCGTGGCCCTCATGGGCCAGCTGGTGGTGGGGGGGAGGGCACAAGCAAGGCCAGCAACACCACCTCCGCCACCACATGCTGTGGCGCAGGCTCGTGCAGCATCGCGTTCCCCTGCGTCCACAGCGAGTGAGCACTCCTCAACCACCACCAGCGGAACATCAACACACCCCCTACCAAACGTGGAAGGGGCCGTCCGAAGAGGAAACAGGTGTCCAGAGAGGACTTCGCACGCACCAAACGCCAGTGAGTCAGCCAGCCACCTTGACCACCTACTGCATTGACTTGTAATACGATCCTACCCCACACTGCCATGTGAATGGCATGTGTCTGTTGGACTGTGGACATAGAACTCCATGGGTACACCTTGACCATCACGCAGCCATGACCGTCAACTCATTGTCACAGCATGCACCACATTTGTCATCACCTTGCACACAATCACATGTCACCGCTGTTAATAAATACACCTTGATCACAATCGGCTTAATGTGTCCTGGGTTTATTCCATGATGTGCAATCGCCACCATGAGCAGAAATGCATCTGCTGTGTGGCATGTCGATGGGACAGGAGAGGCTGTAGGGACCTAGGGGCGAAAAACAGAACAAGAGTACATTCAATGAGTGTGTCACACACTCATCACACAGTACTTGTCACCAACTACAAGCAATGCACACACATCTCACAGTGCAACAGGGCACAATGCTACAGCCACTGTCAGTGGCATACCAACCTGGACATGGACCATTGACACACAGCACTCAGTGAACAAAAGGCCCCCGTGACAGAGCACACATACACCTGCACAACTACAGCTACATCAGCCGTCGTACATGGACACTCACCGTCAAGTGAAGTAGCGGGCGATGAGCTGCTGACGCACATTCACAGCTTCATCCTCTCCACTGTCCTCTTCACTAGAGCTGTCCTGGTCTGCAGGCTGGGGCCCTGGTTGATCTCCGTCATCCACAATTAGGGGGATCTGCTTGCGGATAGCCAGATTGTGCAGCATGCAGCAAGCCACAACTATCTGGCACACCTTCTGTGGGGAGTACGCCAGTGCGCCCCCGGTGCGGTCCAGGCATCTGAACCTGGACTTGAGGAGGCCAAAGGTCCTCTCAACCACACATCTGGTCCTCCCATGTGCCTCATTGTAGCGGACATCAGCTGGGCTCCCAGGACGTCGTAATGGGCTGAGCAGCCAGGGCCCATTCGGGTAAGCAGAGTCACCTGGGTGTGAGGGACACAGAGAACCGTTGCAATTCCAACTGGACACAAGACAGCATCGCACAGCCAGCACGCTACACTACTCCACATACTCACCAACAATCCAGCCACGGTCCAGTTGCAGATCGGTCATCAGACGTGGTAGGATGCTGTTGCGCATGATGTGCGCGTCATGGGCCGATCCTGGGAATTTCGCACACACGTGTGAAATCACCATGTCCGCAAGGCACACCACTTGCACATTCAGGGAGTGCGTGTGCTTCCGGTTGCGGTAGAGGTGCTCAGTGGCCTGTGGTGCAACAAGGCCAACATGGGTGCAGTCTATTGCACCAACGACGTGGGGGATCCGTCCAAGGGCATAGAAAGCACCCTTCACTGCCGCCAATTCACGAGCCCTGGGGAAGCGGATGTATCTGTTCCTGTACAGCATCATGGCTGACAGTACATCCCTGAGCACCATGCTGAACATGGGTTGGGACATCCCACCTCCACTGCCCACTGTGTGCTGGAATGACCCAGTGGCGAAGAAATGCAGTGCAGCCATCACCTTAGCCGTGGGGGTGAATGCTGTTGGATACACCCTGCGAGGACGGAGGTGGGGTTCCAACAAGGCACATAGACGATGCAGGGTGGGTCGGTCCAGACGATATTTGCGGATGACCTCCACATCCACCATGTCTGACAGCAATTGGTAGGGGCGATGAATGTTTGGTCTCCGCCTAGGAAAGATGGAAGTGGACACATGTCAAAGCAACACGCCACATGGCATATTCACATACACAAAACATAAATGACTGAGCAGGCAATTGAATGACAGAACAGCTGACAAGTAGGGACAGCACAGCCACAATACACTTACACAGGTCCCCTACCAATAGCAATGGGCAGTGACACACCCCATTGCCATGAGCATGCACATGGGGATCTAGGCCTCAATAACTTGTAAGGCATGCTGATGGTAACAGACTGCATATTCGGCAAGCGGCAACACCACGGCAACATGACTAGCTGCTGTGCATCACACTGCTTCCGAGGCTGGGTGTGTAGGGCACACACCAACAACGCTATGGACACAGGCTGAGCGGCCAAAACAAGTGGGACCTGTGGCACGAGGGGATATGAGACAGTCATTGATGTCACTACTGCACCCTATGTACAGCACTGTACGGATCACACCTCCAGAAACATTGACAGGTGTACACATTGACAGCCCCATGCCAACACGGCTGTGTGCTTGCAATTACACATCACAAGTGACACGTAACATTGCACGTGCCAAATGGCAGATGTACATAGTGAAAGATGGCATGTGTGTGCATATGCATATCCCATGCTCCCATGCCAATGTGTACATGATGATGTGCCAACAGACATGTGGAGGCTGAGCACTGGCCGTCCCTGCCTATGCACACAGCATGTTGTGGCCCTGTCCATTGTGGACCTGCACCCACACGCAAATCATGGCCACACCTGCAGATGCATTGCGCACATTATACTGTGTGGTGCACATGGCATCAGCGGACTGTACCCGCCATGGGCCAGGCCCTTACGGCCAACTCCAATGACCCTCGCGGTTGCACCCTGCATGTTCCACTGTGGAGGTAGGCGTCCATGGCCAGCTGGGAGCAGGCCAACGTCTGCAATTGAAGCTGCCAGACATGGTACACGAATTGCAGCAGCTTGTACCCACTGAAACTGCCCCAGGGGGTTATATGTGTGTGTGAGTGGGACAGGCATAACCACAGCTACCTGGCACTGCAGCCTAACACCCCTCGACAACACCTGCTGCTGCCACCACTCCACCTACACGTGGATGACGCTGAGGACATGTCCAGGTCCACTCACCAGCGAGGAGCTGGAGAACCTGGATTCCGAGCTCCACGCACACTGCACATGGCTATTCCTTGCGAAAGTTGTGTGTGAGAGACAACTGCAGTGTGTGTGGGTGTGCATGTGGGGGACACACATGTCGTTGCTCCGCAACACTATGATTCAGAGCCTGTGGTGTTCAAACATGCACTGCTCACCATGCTGACTGCAGGTGGCATGGGTATGTGAGCTCTCGGGCGCTTTGACCTGTCTGTCCCTCCCGAGTGGTGGTACATGGCAACTTCATGTCAGACATCCAGTGACACAGACAATTGGCAATGCAGGTCTCAGTGCACTTGTTGGTCGTGTGGAAGTCAGGCTGGGGCCATGCTGCCCTTCTCAGTCCCAGCAGGCCTGGCCTGCACATTGACTGCACAATGCCAGTAGGTGCCGACACAGACCGCCTAGTGGGTTACATGTGTCTCCTGTTCAGGACCCCCGGATGAGCGCTTACTCTGCACTGTCGATTGGACACACCATGACTCGTGATAGGGATGTGTGTGAGAGATAGTGGCACTGAATGTGACCTTCGTTGCAGGGTGGGCCATGCACAGGGCGAGTACGCTGATGGTTGCGCAGTGTTGGTCACAGTGGGTACACCCACACAGATGTGTTGCCTTGTGATCTTTTTCTAGGTCCGCCTGACAATGGACAGTAGATGTGGGCAGGCTACACATTGCTCGATGTGCTGTCTATATGCATGTGCCTTCACACCAGGCACAACTGCCCCTGCACATGTGACCCCTGCTGCACTCAGTGCTGGGTCTGTTGAGCTGATGCACCATCTGTGCGTGGGGCAGACAGCTCTGCTCACTTCCGTCATTGCCCATGACATCACTTTGCCGCAGGTGACATGGATCATGGAGGGCCCACATGTACGCGTGGGTGGACTACACAAGACTGTCCAATGGTTGTCACCCCCAGTCAGTGCTTCGAATGGGTAGAATGTGGTGCTGGTACTCATTTTAATGTGTCGATTGGGCGGGGCTGGGTGCGGGGCTACATGCAAGACATGGGAAGTTCATCGGCTGATCTACTAGTTGCAATACACACGAGACACGTCTTTTTCCGACCACATCAGGGTCATTCCTTAAACTGGCTGAAAATCAAACAGTCATCTTTTGCACTGTCCTCATGGCCTCCCCTCGCTCACCCCAATATGCGTTTGCACCTGAACAGCTAGCGCATGCACAAGCAGCTCCAAGCTCGCCCCAGAGAGGCCAAGGAGTGTATGTGTGGGTCCAGTTGAACAAGTGGTCTGTCTCACGGTATAATAAGTGGCGGGACGCCGTCCACATGCGTGGTGCCCCGACTCGAGACACGGGCAACATTAACAATGCATGACAGGCTCCGCAGTCCGGATACACCACCTGCAACACACAGAGGCTGTAGCTGCCCTAGCGGGCCAGGCCGCGTCCAACTGGAGCTCATGGCCCCACACATTCACTCTTTGGCCTCTCTGGGGCGAGCTTGGAGCTGCTTGTGCAAGCGCTGGCTTCTCTGTTGCAATGGCATGTAACGTGTGTGGGTGTATTGTCAATGGGTGGGATGGTGCGAGCCACCTTCCGTGACATCACTCCTGCTTGTGATGTGTGCGTCCCCCACTACTTCCATTTGACTTGTGCCATACTACACATTGAGGATGTGTTGCCTGCGTGATGTGACCAGGAGGAGCGCGCCATGACCTCTCACCCACCATGCTCTACTGCCATCCCGTGCCCTGGATTGCCTGTGCAAGTGGACAATGTTGGGGATACACCAGGTCGACAGGGGATGTGAGTGCCTTGGCAAGGGCCTGGCGGACGCACAGCAGTATCCAGCATGTCCACGGAGGGTGGGCTGACGTCTACACTTGATGCAGCATTGATCGTGTGCCCGCCTGTTGTGCACACACGAGTTCACATTCATCACCAGACAGGTGGTCTTTACAGATTCCCAGGAGAGCGCCAATGTACTGTTCCTGAGTCCTCCCAACACAGCGTGTTTCAACATTGCATGTGCGCACCTACCCGTCACACCCACCCACCTGAGCCATGCGTAACTCCCGCTTCACATGACACATGTGTGTCTTCCACAGTTGTGCTACTCATTTGCGTTGACATCCAATGACAGTGGACTACATGGTCATCTCACGACTGCCGTGTACTTCACACACTCTCATCCTCTCTCATTCGTACTTGTGAAATGAATCAGCAGAGACACATTTTTGCTTCAAGCCATGTATTGGGACTTATGTCCTCTGTGATGCAGTATAGTGAACACTACTGGCAGCGAAATGCATGTGGAGGATATACTCAGCATGTGTACACATAGCATAGGGTGTAGGGGTACATGTGATTAGTTGTTGACTGTGGGATGTGGGCTTCAGAGTTACAACTGCTTAGCCGTTGGTGTGCTAATGTACATTTGCTAATTACTGTGGTGCTGCTGACTTTGACACAGACAGTATACATTTAGCCTACCAGTCCACTTGTCATCATGGGCACAGTGCATCTCAGTTCCATGTTACAGGTTTGCTGCTATAGTTACTCATACACACGTGCGTGGAGGTGACATCAGGGCATGGGCTTACGTGCATGCAACGGCGTCCCACTTGTTGTTGCGATGTGGTGGGTACTGGCCATGTCACAGTCACTGGGCTCATGTTGTTGGTGGATGCACTTGGTGTCCATGCAAGGCTCCTGGCACGGACGTTCAGAGGGAGGTGAGGTGACAGCTCTCACATACTACAGCAGGACGATTACTGTCCACTGACCGGTGCATATGTTCATGGGCGCAGGATCCATATCATGGCATGGTTGTACGTGCAGTTCTGTCCATGTGGTTGCCATACACAAATCCCATGCCTCTGCCTCCCCCTGTTCATGCAGAGTTACTGGATGTGATGAGGAACAGGGTGCATGTCCCGAAAATATCAGATGTCATGGCAGTGTAGTTGATGATGTGGTGCCAGTTGCAGGTTGTATGGTATAGTTGTTGTACTGGTAACTGCCTAGTCCGTGCGGAAGCCAAGCATGGGTACGGTGTGGGACATCATTGCTCAATTGGGGGTATGGCGGCGGGGCCCGACGAATTGACAGGTTGTCAGGTATGCAATACCTTCCAGCAGGGCTTCCATGGCATTGGTGGTGGACATGGATGCCATCCAATGTAGCGGATGGTGGCTGTCAAGGTGTTGGTCATGAGTTGTCCCTTGTAGGAGCATGATGGGACATGTTGGATGACATTCGATGTAACTGTAATCCATTATCCGTCGTGTGGAGGCACAGTGGTCCCATTGCAGTGTGGGTCCGATAGTCGCCACATACGCCATGCCCCCATAGGCTGAACAGACCCTGTCGTGGACGTCCAGGGGTTGAATAGTTGTAGCAGGTCCGCCCTTGGACATGCCGGGTTGGAGAGACATAAATCCACAGGATAGTAGAAGGGACACCTCCGACAGTAGAAGACGGGGATGACGCAGCTGAACAATGCGATGCGGTAAGTTAGTCGGTAACTTACGTTCAGCAAGGCCAGATTGTCACATCCCAATATCTGTATCAGGTTATGTTTGTACAGCTTAATCTGTCCGGCGTAGTTGGGTAGGTGTGGTGCAAGTGCCATTTTGCTGCAGGGCGCTGTGGTGGCGTGCTCCGGCTGTCTGTGCAGTCTGCATTGTGCAACCTCCGACGTTGCTGGGAATTCTGTAATGGTCGTAGGGAGGCAGGACTTGTGTTATGTTGGCTTGTACGGAGGACACGGGCCCTCATCCCACATGCTTCTCTGAATGGTCAAGGTCAGTGGTGTCTGACTCCTTCCAGATAACTTGCATGTGAACCACATGGGGGAGTGTTATCATTTCTTTTTTCCGTTGTGAATGTTCTTTGGTGTTATGCGCTATCTGCCCTGTGGCCGCTTCCCTCTGCATGCCTGTGTTGGGCTTTTTTTGGTGCAATGACTGTTGTCTCCGGCTTGTTTAGTCGGGATGTGGTTTCAGAGTGGGAATGGAAGGTCATTCAGTGCTGTCTCCTCTCCCGTGTGTGGGCAGCAGGCTGCGTTTCCGCTATACGTTGGGCCTTGTGTTATAATTGGTCCCACCTGTTATCTGTCCCCGGTATCTTTGATGTTACGTATTGCATGTCTTGTTATTGGGTGCAGGGTGGCATCGGTGTTTCTGTGTGGTACTGGCATACCTTTTCCCGACGGGGTCTATATTCTGCTGGGTGATGTTGCCTCCGCTGTGTGCTTTGCCGTGTTTTGCACACAGGGGTGTGTCCTAATTTGGCGTGACGTCACTGACATGTTCGGGTCACTTGTGTGACGTAAGGTTGGCAACAGTGAATTGCCGGTTGGGGACATGACTGTGGCAGGGCTGTACCGTGACATGTGCGTTCTGGGTGGTGCTGGTGTGTGTGGTGTTTGGTTGTGACCCTGTGTTGTTTGTGTGCGGCGCATGCATTGCGCTGCCGTTGGCCTCTGCGTTGTGCGCATGTGTGGGTGCAGTGGTGGATGTGTCGTGTCCACGCAGGGATGTCGGGGGGGCATATACAGTTTTCCCGCCCTTGCACTGTGTGCGCTGTTTGCGTGCCCCTGTTGTGTGTCTGCCTACCTGCGTCGCCGCGGTGCGTTGACTCCTGGGTGCTGCATCAGGTAGAGCATGGGGAGGGCCTGCAGTGCTGGATTCATGCTCGGGGGGTCCGCCTCTTTGCTATCCGTACTGTGCGTTCGGTTTTCTGCCTTGCTTTCACGTGCGGTGTCTCTTAGCCGGGGGAACTGTTTGGTTCTGGCATCGTAATTTGTACGCCGGGCGGTACGTGATTTCGTCGGGCGTTGTGTCTCCATTAGGCCGCGCCGCTCCGTGGACGGGCGCACTTTGATGGCGGAGGGCGTAGCTGGCTTACGGGCGGTGTTTGGCTGACTTTTCGCATCCTAATTGGGCGGGCGTGTGTGCTGTGGCGGGCGGACGGTAACTGGTGCTTTTTTCATCCGCCAGCACGGCGGTGGTGCTTCCACCCGCCATCCTAATGGGCCCCTTAGATATTTTTTACATTGATATTACTTACCCAAAGTCGATATTTTTCACCACAATATTTTGTCTGTTGATATTCTTGACCCACGATATTTTTGCAACAATATTTATGTAAGTCTCTATTTTTGATTCAATATTCTGTCTCTGCACTGCACTGGACTAAAGCCCTGCCTGTAGAAACCATTCCTGTGCCGATTTTGGGGCTGATGCTCCTGTTCTTGTTGATGTTGTTCTTGGTGTTGTTTGTGGTTTTGGCTGCTGTGAGCTAACCGCACTGCCCTCAGGCTCTGAAGTTGCACTTGAAGCTGGCTGCCCTGCAGTACTTGTTGTGCCCTGGAAGAGCGACCCTCTAATTCCCGGCTATTCTTTTTCTAACTGACTGGCTTGCACAGCTATCCAAGTTTTGTAGCTGGCAACATCCCCGTCTGAAAAAGGAATGACAGTGTGCAGTAATGGTTTGTACCGTGGATCAAGAATTGTGACAGAAATCTAATGGTTGGATGACACAATGCCTCTTTGCACCCTTATATTTTCAGATAAGTGAAGGGTTAATCTCCCCACCAACTCATATGCTACTTTTTTTTCTCCACACCTGTGTACAATGCAGACATCCCCTTCAGATGTTCCTGTAGCATGTGCAACAATGGGATAGTTTGGCCCATAGTACAGTCCTCCTTGCTGACTTCACATGTGAATACCTCAAAAGGAAGTACCTAGGCCCCATTGGTCCATCTCAATGATCATGCCTTTCACAGTAGCATCCCCTCTTTGCATGACATATTCATTGATTGGTCTGTACTGCTCAAACAGACGTTCAAGCATGTAATAAGTTGAGTTCCAAAGTGTTGGCACCTCCTGGATGAGTGCTTTAACTGGCATTCTATTATTTTTTTGTTCAACAATTTTTATTAATTTAAGAGAGAGAGTATAAATAATTAAGGTACTACAGCATGTAATACATAAAAGCCATCTTGACCAATAAAGAGTTAACAAAACGCATAAATATGAGCAATATGATAAATAGTGGGTAAAATCTAAAACCAGCAGGAATATAAGAACCTATTCATGTGAATTCATTTGTATTACATTAACTAGCAAGGAATGAACACACAAAAGAAAATAAAGAAATAGAACGTAAGCGGAAAAAGGAAAAGAGGAAAAGAGACAAATGGAAAAAGAGAAAGAAAGGGAGAGAAAGAAAGAAAGAAAGAAAGAAAGGGACTCCAGCCTTAGTAAAATAAAGAGGGAAAATCAACCAGCGGTAGAAAAAGGGTACTGAGCGACTAGGCCCTGAGAGGCTAAATGGATATATTTATCAAGCGATCTCCAGACACCAGAGGAAATGGAGGGAGTATAATGTTTCTCCTCCACCGAAGTGTGAGCACCACGGAGAAATGATACCCATGCCCACCATGTATGATACGATAAGGCATTAAATGATTTCCATTCTGACAAAATAATCTTAACAGCTATGGATACCAGTAAATCCAAAAGTTGTAAATCTAACTCATCTAAAGGAAGTGGAGATGGAGCTGCCCAAGGACCCAACAAGACTAAAGGAAAGGAAAGCTCAAATTGAATATCAAAAATTAATAATAAATGCTTATGGATGAATTCCCAGAACGCATGGAGAAGGGAGCACTCAAAAAACATATGTTGAGGAGTACCAGCAGCACTTTTACAATTCCAGCAATGATCATGATCTTTAAGTTTGAGTGTATTTAGACGAGCTGGGGTCCAATGTAGAAGGTTGATAGTAAAAAACTTTGATTGAATCAGAGAAGGAGCAACTTTATTCCGTAGGGAAAGTTTCCCAATAGTTTTCCAAGTATCCGATGTAATATGTTTGACTATATCAGCGTCAAAATGGTGCATCCATTTGAGCTGTGTGACCGTAGAAGGTGATGACGGAGAAGTGAACAAAAATGTATATATCCTAGAAGCCATATGTCCTTCCTTACCCCAAAGCTGTAGGAGAGAGACCATATGCGAATCTGGATGAAAGGTACTCTTGGACAGAGCTACTTTAATTTTAAGGAATGAGTAGAAATCAATAGGATTAAGACAATAAGCTGAGGCCAACGAGGAGAAAGGCAAAGGATCATTGTTAGCATTATAAAGATGCTTGACCAATGTAACACCTTTATTGGCCCAATATGACCTTGTCTCCGCGTCCAACTGAATCTTAATCTTGGGATTGTGCCACAAAGAAGACCACCTGGAATTTTGAATGTGTAAAGAAACTCTCTTATCCATCCTTTTCAATGCTAAAATGGTGTCTGCTATGACACGTCCAGAGAAAGGAAAAGTCAATGTAGACGCAGTCATCAAAGCTGAGGTGGATAAGGGAGAGCACAGATGTTGTTCAATACATAGCCATGGTGGAATATGTCTAGTATCAGAAGGAAACCATAAGGCCCCCTGAGAGGCTAAAAATGCCGACTGATATAAACTCCAATCTGGGAAGTTACAACCACCCATATCATAAGATTTCCTTAATTGTTTGTATGCAATCCTAGCACGTTTGTCGCTCCAGAGAAATTTAGAAGTGATCACATCTATCTCATGAAAAAAGGAAGAGGAGAGATTTACAGGGAGCATGGATGACACAAAATTGACAATAGGAGTTATCATCATTTTTAATGACTGGAGCCGTCCCCACCATGAGATGAACTTAGGCGACCAAGCCTCCAATAATTTTTTAACTTTGTCCAGTACCCGACATTCATTATAAGAGATAGTATCCGATAAATTCGCAGAAAACCAAATTCCCAAATATTTAAGCCACTCAGACTGCCATTTAAATCCTGCATCTCCCATGTGAGAAGAAAAGCACAGCCGATTAAGAGGAAACATTTCGGTTTTGTCTCTATTTAAAGTATATCCTGAGACAAGAGAAAATTGTTTGATAATAGTGGAAATAGCAGGAATTGCTCTTTCTATATCTTCAGAGAAGATAAGAACATCATCCGCATACGCAGCTGTTTTAATGCGCTGTGAACCAAATTGAAACCCCGAATGTCCTGATTAAGGTTAAGTAGGCGAAGTAACGGGTCAATAGACAGTAAAAAAGAAGTGGTGACAATGGACAACCTTGTCGAGTGCCCTGGCCTAGATCAAAGAAGGGTGAGGTAATTCCATTAATTCTGATATTAGCCTTAGGTTGAGTATACAAGGACATAACCATTCCAATAAATACATCCCCCAGGTTATGGGATTGAAGTACAGCCTGAAGAAAAGGCCACGAGACCTTATCGAAAGCTTTCTCTGCGTCAAGCGCAATAGCTGCCGCCGGCGAACTAGAACCCTTAGCTTTCTCTAAGATATAACAGAAAGTACGGATATTATCCCTAGCCAATCTTCCCTTGACAAAACCCGTCTGGGAGGGATGAATGAGAGTAGGAATATGAGACTCCAATCGTTTTGCCAACATATTTGCAAAAATTTATGCTTCCATGTTTAGCAAAGAGATTGGGCGGAAATTCTTGGGGTCCGAATGATCCTTACCCTCTTTGGGAATAACCACTATAGTAGCCTCCGTTGCCGAACCCGAAACCTTCCCAGAAGAAACAAAGGCATCAAAGACCTGTTGCAGACGTGGTACTAGAGAAGAACTAAATTTTTTTTAAAACTCAATAGAAAAACCATCCGGTCCTGGCGCTTTCCCTGATCTAGTTGCCTTAATGGCTTGAACAATTTCCTCGGAATTCATCGGTTTACTTAGAGAAACAATATCCGTGTCGGCAATGGTACAAGTAGGAATAGAAGTCAGAAATTGTTGGCACTGCGCTAAAGAAGATTGGTGTTCAGGGGTGTATAAATTGGAGTAAAAATCACGAAATACCTCCAAAATATCTTTAGTCAAGAATTTCCGGGTTCCCGCAGTATCTGTGATACAGGTAATCTGAGTTGATCGAACATTAGTGTCCTGATATTTTAAAGTAGCTGCCAGAACTTTACCTGCTCGGTTTTTTAGTAACAAGCGCTTTGATTTTTGTAATTGTACCCCAATGTGTGCCCTCTTGGTCAAGATAGAATTATACTTATATTTAAGATTTTTGATTTCTTGCAGTATCAATTTATCTTTAGAACCTCTATATAGTGATTCTTTTTGTTTAATATTGTCTATAATCGAGAGAAGCTCTTTTTTAATAATACTGTTTCTTCGTGCCATAGTTTGAATAATGTTGCCTCTAAGGGTACATTTGAAAGCGTCCCATAGTACTACAGGAGATGTCACGGATGATTCATTCTCTCGGAAAAAAGTATGTATAGCTGCATCAAGCAACTCAACCTCTTTGTCGTCCTGTAAGATTTCTGTATTGAGATGCCAAGTACGCGGTCCACAACTATCTGTGAGATTAAGAAGAGTGAAAGAGACTGCGGCATGATCAGAGACAACTATAAGGTGGATTATCACATTTGTAGTATGTTTCAACATATTAGCTTGAACCAAGAGATAATCAATGCGAGAGAAGCTAGAGTGAGGAGAAGAGAAAAAGGTAAAGTCACTGCCAGTGGGATTATGCATTCTCCACACATCAATGAGTCGTTGGGAAGAACACATGTTAAGCATTTGTTTGTGCGCCCTGGGAGGACGGAATCGGAATGCAGAATATCTATCCAAGATAGGATCCATTGGCAGATTGAAATCTCCCCCGACAATCAGTTTATCGCTAATAGATATTTCGGAAAGCTTCTTGGTTATTGTTCGCCAGAAAGAGGGGTCATCACTATTGGGAGCATATATATTCCTAATATAGAGATCAGATGACCCATTAGACAATTGCGTAAGCAGCCACCTACCTTCAAGATCATGTTCAGCCGAAACAATGGACAATCCCGAATTTTTAGAAATAAGAGTAACCACCCCGTTCCTCTTCCCAAAAGCCTCTGAGCACGACACATCAGAAACCCATTGCTTACGCAAGAATAAAGCCTCCTTATACGCTATCTTAGTTTCTTGCAATAACACAATATCAGTAGAAAGGCCTTTGCAGTAATCCAAAATGTTTGATCTCTTTACTGGGCGGTTCAGACCACGCACATTAAGTGACATCACATTTAAGCCAGCCATGAATAAGGGAGATCAGAAAAGATAAGAAAAGTCAGTAAATGAAAAACACTAAGGGATGTATATTGCATGAGATGGATGACACGGGAAGAAAACTTATACACATAAAAGTAAGAGAGTAAGGCTGAAGTCCGTAGGAAGAAAGAACTCAGTACAGCAAGAAAGAAACAGAAATGGAAGAAAGAAAGAAAAGGTGAGGAGAAAAACACAAACTGCAAAAATAAAAAGAATAACCCCACCAGGGGAAGTCTATAAGAGACCAGAACCATATATGGGGGGAACATGAAATAGCAACCAAAGAGGCCATTGTTTACCACTAGCCATAGAAGGGATAGAGTATAAACAGTATATAACATAATCCATTCATTATTATAGGTTACACAATGTTTGTGTAAATAAACATCAGACAAAATACAAATTAGCTAACATGTACTATATTATTTCTACAATAAGAAATTAATCCAGGATATGAGTGAACACCCTTATGATTGATAAAAAAGGGGAAGACGACTAGAAAGAATTAATGAGTATACCAGCAACATTACCATTTGATAAAAACCTGAATAGCGAGTCACATTTTACGTATCATACAAATGGTATAAAATAAATATCTAAGAAAGAGTTAAATAAATACATTCTTAACGCCTGCAGAAAAAAGGATTCTACAAGGGCATCCAACTGTCACAATACACATATCACCTAAAAAACAGTTAATGTTTAGATAAGCAGCAACAAAGTAATCCTCAGCCACACCTAGGAAATAAATTACGCTATGAAACAAGATAATGAGAACTGTAAGAGCGTCACACAAGCTATCAATACACAATGAAATGAAGAAATGGAAATTCCTATAACTGCTCCAGTTAAAAACCTGCAAAGGAAAAAGAGTTAATGGAACATACCTATATAAGGGGCAATAATTAGATAAGTGAATAAAATACACTAAACAAAGGGCCTCATGTTACTCGAACTCTAACCTTCCCTTAAAGAGAGACAGCATTACAAGCTATAAGTGGAGAGAAAAAACCTGCAAAGGAAGGATTAATACAAGGAAAAAAATATATAAATAACATGAGGGATGCATATATGTGATAAAAAAACGGAGTTATTGGAACACACCTACAAAAGGCAATTAATATATCTTGAATAAAGAACACTAAGAGAAGGGCCCAATCTTATTTTGACATCAACCTTCCCTCAAAAAAGATATCGTTATAAGTTATAAGCGGAAAGATGAACCTGCAAAGGAAAGGTTAATACACAAAAAAGAAAAAAGATAAAGATAAACTTGAAAGGCCCATAACCGTGGATGAAGTAAGGGAACCTCCAACTTCCCACAGGAAAAAGGAGCCTCAAAACCTGTAAGAGGAAAAATAGGCACAGAAAATACTAGAGTCCAGCCATAAAAGCAATGATCCTTTCAAGAACCAGAGGAGACTGAGGGAGAGTCAGATTCCATTCGCGATTCAGATTGATTATCCAAAAAAGTTGTTAACTCTGATGGTTCATAAAAAATCTGAGAGCGACCTTTAAAAGTTATTCTGAATCGTGAGGGACCAGCGAAGGAAAAAGGAATGTTCATGTCCAAAAGCCTCCACCGAAGGTTTAAAAACCTTTCCTCCTGATGACAGTATCTCTAGCAAAATCCTGAGATATAGCAATCCTGTGGCCTTCCCATGTAATCGATCTGATCTTCCTCATCTGAGACAAAATAAGTTCTGAGTGTTGATGTCGTAAAGGCTTGAACACTATAGGCCTAGGATGCGGCGAGGACTTAGGGCGAAAAGAGGGAACTCTATGAGCACGTTCTATTTCAAAGTCTTTCTGAAAGGAGATATGGAGAACCGTAGGGATCCAATCCAGCAGAAACTCAAGCATTGAAGGAGCACCTTTCTCCGCATCTTCTGGTAGACCAAAAATACGTAAATTACTCCTACGATTCCTATCTTCCTGTTCCGTAAGGTCCCTCCGCAAAGAAGCCATAGAGCGCTCCAAATTCTGTACCTGCCTGGCCTGCTGATGAGATGTGTCCTCAACTGCGCTTATGTGAGATTCTGCATTTGAAACACGTAATGACAAACTTTTGAAGTCACTTCTAATCGCCGCAACTTCAACCTGAAGTAGGTCTGTATTTGTTTTAGTACTCTGCGCAATATCATGAACCGTATTTAGACGTAGAAGTATTGTGTCTAAAGTAGTAGTAGATTCCTTAGATGTTACCTCTGGCGTGGGAGACGTTTGTTTAGATCTCTTAAGAGCACCTTTTGCATCCTTATCTTTTACAGGGAGACCCATATTATCTGCCATTGGAAAAGACAAATGTAGGTGAAAAGAAAAACAGCACTACCAACCACTCCCTGTTCCAGACCACCAGAGCGCTACCTGGAAATATGGCGGAGCAAGCCCCTCAGAGGACAAAGAACAATGACCAAACACATAAACTGTACCCTACAAAATGTCACTGTCCAGACAGATAGCAACCTCTACCTCGTGGTTAAAGAGCACTTAAATAAGTGCGCGCCACTGAGAGACTAGTGACCAACCAGCGATAATGGTAGAGGAACAGGTGCAGATGCAGAAAACCACCGTAGCAAAACCAGCTCATTAAGGAGCAGGTATTAATCTTCTGCCACTCCAAAACTGGTAGACAAGGTTATCATCACAGTACACAGTATGAACTTTCAGTCAGATTTTAAGCGCAAAAAGGTTGTTGATGATCCTGTTTTAAACAATGCTCCACATATTCAGCTGGTGAAGAAAACTACATCGCACAGCAGCGCACATTCAAGGAGCCTTCATATTAAATGTGTTGCCCCTCAGGAGAAACATATCGCCTCGGAAAAGAACAGCGCTTTATTTATAGGTGAAACAAAGCTACAAATATTCACATTCTTTTGACCCCTGGAGTTCCCTTCAGGGCAAGCAGAACTTCCCATAAGCAGCCACTGTCAGTTTACACATACAGCGTCTCAGCGCTGCTTAAAAGAAACTTCATCTGAATGGACTTCAACTTCAAATGCCTCAGAGCATATATTATCCTTCAGCAGCAGCGTGTTATGTGATTCAGGCGAAGCGCTCTTACTTTATCAACCGCTGTACCCTGGAACATCCAAGTTGTGAGGGTTAATGCGCCCGTGTTCCTCGCGCCGCCGCCATCTTAGGCACCACCCTGAGGAGAACACAGATACCGCTGGAAAAGGCACCAAAAGCGTCCAAATGCGCCGCAAATTCTCCTGCGTGCCCTCGCTACCTTCCGCTGCAGATACACATCATTGAAACCAACCTTCCAGGACTCCGTTCACTGGAAAACCGGACGGCCTCACGGAGGCTCTCCGGAGCTTAAACAGATGCGGCCATCTTGTCTGCGTGCGCGTCACGCCCCCACTGGCATTCTATTATAACATTGAATGATCCTCAGCTGCTTTCGGGCTTTAAAAGAATGGGTGAAATGTGAGCAGATTCTTCTGCAGGTGGTCAGTAAGTTGCTGACTCTGTATTCTTTTTTCAGAAAGTCTTGAACAATGATGACAATGCAGTGTGCCAAACACAGGACCCTGAAATAGCCACCATCGGCCATGGCCTTAACTATATTTCTAATGCATAAATGGGGACCCCCTCTAAGGTAAATTTAAGGTCAGGGAGAAGAGGGGAAAAAACCAAACATATAATCAAAACCTCCCTCACGACCTATATTGCTTTACTATCTAGGCAAACCTATGTATAATAGGGCTTGAACAAAAATACAATCATATAGATAAAAACATTACAAAATAAATTTTATAAAAATTCTTTATTTACTTTTTTTGCATTATTTTCTTCAGCAATAATTTATTTCATTTTTCTGTTTTCTTATTTCATTTGTTTAAAAACTTTTTTGAAACATGTAAGAAAAATTGCCACAGAATACAATGAGACAAATAACTCCCCCAAAGAATACAAAAATTAAATCTTGATCAATATGAAAACAACACATAACACGAATCATACAAACTCATACAGACTCATAGAGCATTCACATGAAAAACACATCTGAAAAAGAAGGAGGTAACAGATAATAACATCTCCACGACCAAGTATGTTTTATATGTTCACATGGATCTGAACATTGGGTCGACGCGCGTTTCGGTGGCATAAAGGGATTGGACCGGCCACCTTCTTCAGGACCTTTTCAGATACCCACAAAAAATCACAAGACAAGGGGGAGACCTAAAAAGCAATAATACAAAGTGTTTACAAGCCCATATAAAAATTACTCTCAAATCATTGTTTTGATTGGACCTTAATTCTTGATATGTGTGATATCATACATCCTATAGTTAAAATTCTCAAAAAACAACAAAAAAAATACCTTTAACAAAAAACCCCCACCAAGAAGTGTGTAACTCCCTCTACTTACCTAGAGGAGTATTATTGAAACATTGGAGCAAAATCTGAAGGAAAGACCCATACAAAGGACGGTTTACCAATTAGCCAATAGTGCAGGAAGTACAGACAAGGGTGCTATGATTCAAAGATGCCCAAAGGTGCATTACTATCAATAGGCTCATATCACCATATAGTGTCCTGTATTTATATACAATCAGGTCAAAGGCTACTTTCAACAAATGAAAATGGCCAGTAGACAACTGGCAGTATATATTGACACGTCTTATTCTAGTTATCTATCAGTCTGTGGGCAAGAGGATGACAAAGTGATAACTGTAAGATAGAGATGTTAAAACATAGTAGACAACATAAAATAATGTGTCTGATGTAATCTTACCTAGACCACTATGATGTAGTGTCCAGTAGAAAAAGACACCGTATTGCAGTTGGGGCACAGTCCCAAAATGAGCTCAAGTTCCTAAATGAGACATATATACAACATCATTATATCTCAAAAGAACACAGTGATGACTAAGTCATAGTGCTAATCTTGACTACAAATGATAACCACAATATATACCTAACTCGTGGCCAAGCACTTTGGACATCATAGTCTCATTTTAAAGTGCAAGTAGTTGACGGTAATACCGGATCCAACAATAAATAGCCAGGAGGGGTACCAGTCATTCACTCCTACCGATGCATAGCCAGGCTCAATCTAAAAACAAAAGGTACAAATATAACCAAAAATAAGTCAACCAGAGCAATATTGGCTTAAGCAAATTGTCGCGTCGCCGATCTATATACAAAAAATGACTACAAAATTGACCACTTGCAAGGACCAAAACTCACCATGCAGTCTCAACTATTAAGTACCGTGAGGTTAGTATACACCATAGTCTCAATGTATATCTCTTTTAAATGATACCATAATATATATAATAACCACACCACACTTCGAATAACATGGCTAATAGGAACAGAAGGGAGAAAAACGTCCCTGCCGTGGTGCATCAAATAAGGAATAGGTGACGCTTCACAATACTCAGCATGCTAAATGCTACCGGTCACTAAATCAGCTCCTGACGGTAAGTACAAGAATTTCAACATGGTAATGGTTATATTACAAAGAAAAAGAAAAGAGATCTTTAATGCTGCCTATAGATAGCATCAAGGGCAACAAGCCCGACTGAGAAAGATCTGCGGGGCCCTGCTTACAATAATGAGAGCGCATGGAAGGTCTAGGTGTACGGACTTACCCTTAAAAATCTGGTGTCTCTCAGTAAATGATCCGCCGCTAAAGTATCCGGGTCAGAGAGAAAGCATGTCGGACAAACCCTATAAATACGGTCCACCAATGAACGCTGTTACGTCAATGACGCTATCGCGTATAGATCGTAGATGTCAAAATAGGACCAAAGGCAGATACATGGGCGCCATCTTGCAGTGTGTATATACGCCCGAACATAATAAAAAACAGAATGTAAAAATAACATAACGTTGTGATGTCAATGACGCTATCGGTGGACTATCATAACAATCAAAGATAGGACCACAGAGCAGATTCATGGGCGCCATCTTAGAATGTATATATATGCCAAAACATAATAAAAGCCAAGATATAATGATGCCAGGCGTATTACACAAACAATAAAAATGTAGACATGTACCGACAAAGTTGTCACTCATACCGAATATATTAAACCAGATCAAAAACTCATGGACAGGAGGTTGCGTTGTCACAATAAACAGAAAGAAACTTTTTATAGATGTCTACATCAACCAACAGGTCAGCCACTAAAACCCTCTGGGAATATGTTAATTTGCTGGGATGTAGCTCCACGGCCGGGCAACCAAAATAGTGCTTAATTAGAGAATAGTTAATCTAATATATAGCTATTACCGTCACCGCCCCGAGGTAACAAGATTAGCACAAATAAATAATAGGAAAATACCATAAGGAAAAAAGTCTATGTCAGGGCTAACGGTAAGGCAAGATGTCACCTGCGAAATTAGAATCCCACCCAAGTTATATAAAGAGGGGTACTATGGAGAAACAATATTAAATGTGACAAGATATATATTTTACCCGATGTCAGTAGCAAGGTTAATCAGCTACGAGTGATGTTCCAAACTATATCTTCATTGAGTCCTTCCCTCACGCTGTTTCAGTTAAAAATCCAGAAGGTTTCTCTTCTCTTACGTGTGGTTTCTAGAGGCAGGCCTACCAGATGCTTAACTTTTTCTATTATGCACCATCTCAGGTCTTTTTCAGAGTGTTTCTTATCTAAAAAGTGCTGAACTAGCGGGGCCATGGTTTTACATGTCCGAATTGCGGATTTATGTTCACTGAATCTAACGCGGAATTCGCGCCCTGTTTCTCCGATGTAAGCTAAACCACAGGGGCAAAATAGAATATATATGATATTACAACTCCTACAATTAGTAAGGTCCCTCAGTTTAATGTTCTTATCTTTATATTTGAGCAAATCTGTGACTATGGCTGCATCACAGGCATGACAGGACCCACATTTGTGGTTGCCTAACACTGGAGGAAGTCCTGTGATAGTCGTTTGGCGCTGAATCCTGAGTGGTTGAGATCTAGTATGTACCAAAAGATCTTTCAAACTACGATTTCTCCTGTAGGCCACCAATGGTAATTGTAACTGAGGTACATCTTCGTTGGTGTTAAGGATTTTCCAATGTTTATTAATCACATTTTTGATCTTATAGTTCAATGAAGAGTGATTAATCACACAGGTGACCTGATCTCTTGGTGTACGGCTAGACCCATCTAGAAGGGCATCTCGATTATAGTATTTGGCCCTCTTAAATGCATGTCTAACCAAACGATGTGGATAGCCACGGTCCAGCAGGCACTTCTTTAATGCATCTGCATGAATATGGAAGTCCTGCATGTTGGTACAATTACGCCGCACACGAAAGAATTCACCAAAGGGGATTGAATCTTTCTGACATGTGGGGTGGAAGCTTTGATATTGAAGTATAGTATTTTTGGCTGTAGGCTTTCTGAAAAGGCTGACCTGCAATGTATCATTGGCTCCAAAAATCAAAATATCCAGAAATTCAACCTGATTTGGACTAAACTTGGCAGTAAACTTTAAATTACTGTCACTGGCATTGAGCCAGGAAATGTACTCTTGTAGGGTTGCAGCATCACCTTTCCATATAAAAAAAATGTCGTCAACGAAGCGCTTCCATGTGCATACATTCTCAAAGAAAGGGGCTGCTTCATTGAACACATTTATCAACTCCCATTCACCCATATAGATGTTTGCTATACTAGGAGCACAGGAAGCCCCCATGCTGGTGCTCTTGATTTGTTTGTGTGTGGATCCATTAAAATCAAAAAAATTATTCATCAGAACTATTTCTAAACACTGCAAGATGAAATCATCCGGTCTATCATCAGGGGATCGTTCAAGAAGGGATGCCACTGCCTGTAACGCCTGGCATTGAGGGATGTTGGTGTACAACGCCTCAATGTCAAGCATCACCAGAAGATCAGTGTTGGAATTGAAGGACATACCCTCTATCTTGTTTATAATATCCCCCGTTTCACGAATAAAAGATGCATAGTTCTGGGTTAAAGGGCAAAGATAGGAATCCACATATTTTGAAAGGGGCTCTGTGCTAGAGCCAATGGTAGAAATAATGGGGCGGAGTGGAGGGTCAACCACACTCTTATGCGTCTTGGGTACAGCATATAATGCTGGAACAATGGGACATGTTTTATTCAGGAAGGCATATTCTTCTTGGCAAATAATGCCACAATCAAGAGCTCTATGGGTGATCTCTTGGATATGGGTATTCAGCTTAGTAAGCTCTCTGGGGTGTGATTTTTTATAATGTTGTGGAACTGCCAACATATCCAGAATTTTGTTGTTATAATCAATTTTGTTCATAACAACAATTCCGCCACCCTTGTCACATGGTTTGACAATCAGATCGCTGTTAGATTGAATTTTTGCAAGGGCCTGATTATCTTTCTGCGATAAATTATATTGTGCATTACATGGATATTTAACAATGCGTGAGATCTCCTTAATGACATTTTGTTCAAAGATTCCGACTTCTGGTCCTACCATATCCAAAGTTGGCGTGAATGTAGAGGGGGGCTTACATTTAGATTGGTTCACTTCTAGTGGGTCCATAGGTCTGTCCAGAAAGAACTTTTTTAACCTAACCTTTCTGAAGAAGGAATACAAGTCTTCATGTAATTTAAAAACATCTAGGCGAGTGCTAGGGACAAATGATAGACCTCGGCTAAGAACTGAAACTTCTTCTTCAGTGAGGTCCACAGAAGAAAGATTGAAAATTGGTAGGGTATCTTTTATAGTGGTAAGAGAACACTTCATACCGCTATTTATTTAAACAAATGAAATAAGAAAACAGAAAAATGAAATAAATTATTGCTGAAGAAAATAATGCACAAAAAAAGTAAATAAAGAATTTTTATAAAATGTATTTTGTAATGTTTTTGTCTATATGATTGTATTTTTGTTCAAGCCCTATTATACATAGGTTTGCCTAGATAGTAAAGCAATATAGGTCGTGAGGGAGGTTTTGATTATATGCTTAACTATATTACTGCCATTGTCTGTGGCAACAAAACCAATGTTAAGCCCTCTTGGTCGCGGCCATTCAAAGACCTTGCTGTCAAAGTCTTTCAAAATGTTTGCAGCAGTATGAGATTTCTCCATGGCGAACATGGCTTCAGTTGCATGTTTCTGAGCGGTCAACACCTGCAGATATCTTTTCTCTAACCCCCACAAAAGAGATCCAGTGTGCAGTGATGCACATGTAATCAGTGGCTTGGCAACTGATCCACATGTCTGTTGTCAGGTGGATAGTGTGAACAGCACTCTGCTGCAAAGCATGTCCAAGCAATTCCAGCACGTCGTGATGGAGTGCTGGAACAGCAACTCTAGCGAAATAGGACCAGCTGGAAACCTTCCATTTTGGGCAGATGGCTGCCACAAATTCAAGAAAACCCACCCCTTCCACAAAAGAAAAAGGGAGGAGGAGGTCCAGCGCTAACATTTTAGCCAGCTTCGCGTTGTACAAACGTGCCATTGGGTGGTTGCGTTCGTACTGCCCCTCCGACCTAAACATGCTGATAATGGTAGCCTGGTTTTGTTTCTTTTCTGGTGCCACTGATGCCAGATGTTAGGCTCAATGCACGTTTTTTCGTTGTGGTACTCTCTTGCCTTGGACCTCTTGGTGTCTCAGCCTGACTCTTGTGCCATTTCGATGTTGCTGATGAGGAGGTGGGCAGTACCACTGCATTGCTGGGGACAGGGCTGCTTTGTGTATCAGAGAATATGTCTCCCTCTTGTTCACCTTCCACCGTGATTAGATCTTCCACTTCTTCATCCCCTCCAACAACAATGGGTGTCGTTTTTTGGCCGCTAAGGTGCGCCTCCCACTGGATCAAGTGGTGTTTTCTCAGATGGGTTGTTTGGCCTCTGGTACCCTAGTTTATACCAAGCTTACCCCGACTAACACCTTGCCCACAAATGGAGCATATAGCAATGTTCACCTCCGTCCTGCTAATCAAAAAGAAGTCCCAAACTGGGGAGGTCAATTTTCTGGCGCTGCTGGTGCCACTTGCAATGTTGGATGAACTGGTAGGTGGGCGTAACGTTTGACTCTCTGCAGTACCTACTTCTACTGAGGTGGTTGTGGTGGATGTAGGTCACAGCCGGGCCTTCGTAAATATGGAAGCTGGAGGTGGTGTTGGTGGCATCTGTGTTGGTGGTATCCGTGCCACATCCCTCACAGCAATTTGGGATGGGGTAATGTCGGTCTCCACTGGGGTGGGGCTAATGTCCATGATGACTAGCTCGTCATCATCCTCCTCTTCTACATCTACCTCCATAACGCTAAGGCTTTCTGGAACCTTCCTTTTCCCTAGCCTTGTCTTGTGGCGTGATTCACTCTCAGACTGAGGTGGCTTCCAAGTGGCGTCTAGATCATCAGAAGGGGGGCTTGCAGAATAAGTTGATGGACTAACCCTCCTTTTCCTTGCTGGGGATCTGGAAGACAATGGATCTTCTGAAAGAGTGGCTTGCCCATCATTGCACCGCACTTGGCACTTTAACCCAAGGGGATTCCATCCCCCAGCATCCTCAGTGCCAGGAGACGCCGACGCCGTGTTTTGCGCCAGGAGGCGCATAAAAGCTGCTCCGGGCTCCTGCGGTGTGGGGGCCCATCATTGCACCGCACTTGGCACTTTAACCCAAGGGGGCTCCATCCCCCAGCATCCTCAGCACCAGGAGGCGCCAGCGTGTTGTTTTGTGCCAGGAGGCGCATAAAAGCTGCACCGTGCTCCAGCAGCACTGGAGCCCATCATTGCACTGCACTTGGCACTTTAACCCAAGGGGACTCCATCCCACAGCATCCTCAGCGCCAGGAGGCGCCGACGCATTGTTTTGCGCCAGGAGGCGCATAAAAGCTGCTCCGGGCTCCCACGGTGTGGGAGACCATCATTGCACCACACTTGGCACTTTAACCCAAGGGGACTCCATCCCCCAGCATCCTCAGCGCCAGGAGGCGCCGACCCATTGTTTTGCACCAGGAGGCGCATAAAAGCTGCTCCGGGCTCCCAAAACGCGAGACGTGCGTGGATGCGCCCGGTCCAAGGGCGGGCCCATCTGCACCCGTCAGCACCAGGAAGAGGTGGGGCCACCCCCTTTGGCTGTTTGGCTGTTGTTGCAAGTCATCCAGTGCCCAACTTAAGCTCTTCCCAGCTTTGATTGTCTCTACTTGGAAGGTACTGAAGCCAGCCTTGGCCCTCCTTTCTATTGACTTTGATTGTGACTATGTGTTTTTATATATCCAGGGACAGTTTAAACCTGATATTGGGACACAATAATTTTTTCTTGCGGAGCTCGACCAGGTGGCAGGGTATTACTTCGAAACAGCTCCTTCTGGCGTTTTTGGTCAGATCAGAGTTTATTGAGGGCATATTAAGAGATGGGCAAAAGAAAAGGCCAGGATAGGGCCCAGGGTTCGGACCACCACAATAAAAGGCCCTCTGGTGCTGTTTGCCATGAGACAATGGACAGGATAGAGTCCATTCTGAGTGAATGTCATGATCTAGCCCACTCTGGTTCGCCATGCCCCCTCTCTCCGCGAGGTAGTCTCATTAGCTCTGAGAATGCCCTTGGAACCACGACAGTCATCTCCCCTGAGCCACCACCAGCAAAAAAAACGGCCAAGCAAATACCACTGATGTTTATATGTTGATATGGAGCCCGGTCCATCCACCCTTCCACTCTGCAATGAATCGAAAGGCTCTCCTGCTACATCACTGATTACACACATTGAGTGCCAAAATAGATTTGATGTCCTCGCAAATGAGGAAGCTGGGGCTGGGGCAGATGATCCTGAAGAAATAGGTAAAGTCCCTGTTGGCGAGATACAGGCGCTGGAAGCACTAATTGAGTCACTGAGAGATGAGGTCATCTCCCTTAGAGTGAAGGTTGCCAGCTTAACAGAGAGGGTTAGTGGTGGGAAGGTGGCTCTATTAGAGACTTCGTTAACCCCCGATCAAGCCTATAAAGGGGGTTGAAGTCTGTAGTTTAGGTAACACAAACCCACTGCATGATGCTACTACAACTAGGCGCACTCACCTACCGCCCGTAGCACCAGAGATCACAGCACCAGAGATATACCTAATTTAATTTCAGGAAACTCGCTAGGTGCTGGCCTAAGCAGGGGTGGGCGTAGGATTATAGATAGAGGCAAGGTCACACTGGATGAAGGGAACACTCCCAAGCTAGTCCATGGGGGGTAGTAGGCAAGGGGATGGTGAGGGATGGTGTCTATACTAGATCCAGGGAATGGGGCAATCGAGCTGTGGTCTACCTCACAGAGGTCCCCAAACTTCCCTTGGCTAGATATGAAGACCAGGACTCACTTAAGAACAAGGTCATCCACTGGTTTAGGTCTACCCGGCACTGTTATTCAATCATTAGAGACGACATCAAGTCTGTAGAAAGACTCCCTCTCCTAGGGTCACTTTGCGACATGATGGAAGTCAGTTTTTTTGATGAGTGTATGATCACTGGATTACTGTCGATCGACTCACGCACAATCCCCCCTGCAAACTCCCTCATTTCCATCAGATATAGACCTACTGCTAGACCCCCCATTAGGCCAATGTCGATGCCTCTCGGGCCTGCCCCACCAGGATTCCTCACATTCAATATGGATGAATGGAGAGGGCAAAGCTGACTCCCGCATTAGGGCCAGATGAAACCAGCTAATAATAGAGGACCCTTAGGCCCCCTAGGGTCATTACTAAGCCCTCCTCTATGAAAAGCCCCCCGCGCTCGGTCCTGATTTCCACCTTTGAGGCTAATTGTGAGTTTGCTGTTGAGGATGAAAGTAGGGACGTGGTTGCCTCCACCCCTGGGACTGTAGAAGTGGTGGACTCTGCTGATCACTCTCTAAGGTTTCTTGTCTGGAACGTGGCCGTGATCTCTAAGCTATTGGTTGACCCAGAATGGTGTTCTTTTGTAGACTCCTATGATGTAATCTTATTCCAGGAAACCTGGAGTTTGCATACCCCATACAGAAGTGGCTTCTCTGCCTATGCCATTAATGCCACCAGGAAGGAGTTGGGTACACCCTCGGGAGGGCTAGCAGTATGGGTTAAAATCGAACTCGGGATCAAAGTCAAGCTCTTTCATGTCGAATCTCAAGACATATTAGCATTTGAGCTTACTTTTTATAGTGGAAGGAAAATTAGGATTTTTAATGTATACAATAGAGTGGCGCATGGCTCGGAGGAAACTAATACAATTTACAATGTAGACCTCGCCCTGTCCCATTACTCAGATAATGTCCCCGCATTAGTGGTGGGCGATTTTATTTGTACATTTGAATCACTCGCCCCGATCCCGTCAGATCTGACTGATGAGTGGGATTGTGAGTGGCAAACCCCACAGCTAGACCTCCCCACAGTCAGGTGGACTTAGAGAGGAGCCCAGGTGCTGGCTCTCACCCTGCAGCATTATCTGAGAGCCACAAATGGGAGACCTAATTCTGATCCAAAAGGGGACTGTACTTTTCATAGACCTGGTCATGAAAGCAGAATAGACTACTGCCTGGTCTCTCTTAAACTCTGACATCTAGTCAAAGACATGGCAGTGCTCAAAAGAGCTGATAGT
Source organism: Calotriton arnoldi (assembly GCA_963921515.1). NCBI lineage: Eukaryota > Metazoa > Chordata > Amphibia > Caudata > Salamandridae > Calotriton > Calotriton arnoldi. Next base: position 912,395 of record CAWUFW010006297.1, read on the forward strand.
GACCATAACGCCCTAGCCCTTACTTTTACTAAGCAGGACACTCTTGAACCTGATGTCAGGGTTAGCCCTGACCTGGGTGTCCTTTCAATCACGAAGAACCAGAGGGCGATCAGATGGGACTGGGTGGAGGAACATCCGGGGGCCTTAGGCGTAGCTAAGGGTAAAGTTCGCTTGGCAGTAGAAGAGTTAGCAAAATACCCTGCTAAAAATGTTGTGGAGATTTTGGGAACCCGTCATGAGACATTATACATCGAGATCAGGGAAACGTTAAGCCAACCGCGCAATTCCCAAAAAAAGGTAGGAAATTGTACCCACCAGAGGTCAACACACTAGGTCGCCTGGTACAACCAAGACTGCAGGATTGCAAAGGAGGCGCTTGTACGCGCAGTAAAGCAGAAAGTATGCCCGAGGTTGTGGTATGTAGAGCCAAGTATAGGCAGGCAATAGAGACAGCGAAGAAGAAGTGGGAGGGCTCCCTGAGGTCCTCCCTAACGAGGGCACTCTTAGCCAAAGATTCAAAGAGTTTCGGGAGTAAAGCTGCGTACTGGCTTAAGGGGAACAAGAGAGCCCTGGAATTCACAGTTCAGCCTGAGGAGTGGGTAGCACATTATAGTTCCCTATATGAATCAAACAACATGGTAGTTGAGGAAGCGATTGAGTGGTGCAGGAGGTGCCCAGCAGCGATGGTGGTGCTCTTCACTTCACTATAGAAGAAACGTAAGCAGCAATTCGCTCGTGCGTCCCAGCCCGCGCCCCCGGCCCCGATAGAATCCCTAACGACTTATATAAAGAGGATATAATCCTCTGGGGCTTTTATATATATCACCTTACCAACTCAATTTTGACTGGTACTCCTATTACCCCCTCTTGAAAAATTGCTGAAATAGTCCCCATTTATAAAAAAGGGGACAGAGCTTGACCGGCTAGTTATAGGCCTATAAGCCTCATTGACTCTCTCCAGAAAATGTTCTGTAAGCAAATCTTAGGACGGATCCAAGATTGGATCCTAGAGTCCCGAATCCTGAGTGATTTTCAAGCTGGTTTCCGCGCAAAAATAAGTACTTTGGACCAAGCTTTCCGCCTCCTTTGTTTTATTGGAAGGAAGTGGCAGTTAAAGGAGGAAAGCTTTACAAGGCCTTTGTCAATCTACAGTCTGCGTTTGATTTAGTCCCGCGAGCTAGCCTATGGAGAGTCTTAAAAGAGCTGGGCATAGCGAGAAACCTTTTAGATGTTTTAATCAGATTACATTCATCAAACACAGCACAGGTGAGGTGGGGGGAGAAGAATAAAGTCACAGAAACCTTCCCGGTCCAGCGTGGAGTGAGGCAGGGATGCGTGTTAGACCCCACACTTTTTACTCTTTTTATTAATGGGGTAGTTGATTTTTTAGACAGAGATAGGTGTGATGCTCCAAAAATTGGCGTAAGAAGAGTTTATGCCCTTCTTTTCGCCGATGACACACCCCTAATTTCTAAATCCCCGCAGGGTCTACAACAGCTGTTGAATGATTTTATTAAGTTTTGTGACTAGCAGAGCTTGGTGTTAAATGAGGCTAAAACCAAATACATGATTTTCTCTAGAGGAATGGCCAAACCTTCCAAAAGACCTGTGTTAGCTGGCAGTAGCAAATCGGAGCGAGTTGGCGCTTTCGACTACTTAGGTATTCGCCTGACCTCGACAACACACTGGGCTGCCCACATTGAGAAAACAAAATTGCAATTAATCCATCAGACTGCCAACATCATCAAAATTCATAAGAAAACCCTGTCCAGGCAGCTAGCACCAGCTTTAGAAATCTACAATAGCAAGGTTCTAGGTAGGGTCCTTTATGCAGCAGAACTCTGGGGCACGGGCAACACTAATTGCTTGTCTACCACTGAAAACTATTTTCTTAGATCCTTGGTAGACCTACCTTCTAGCTACCCCCTGATGCCCCTATATCTGGACCTTGCCCACAGACAGTTGGCTCATAAAGTGAACTGTAAACTTCTTATGTTCTGGCACAGGCTGTGGTCCGTGGATGGGCTTGTGTCCTATCGTGAGCCATTAACTGGCCTCTTGAAGTCCCCCCAGGTAATTTTGATCCCTTGGTTTAGATCTTTGAGGGATCTACAGGGGAGGCTTGGGATGGAGGGGTTTTGGTCAAATCCGGAAAGTCTGGCCATCAGTGATGCTTTGGGAAGCTATATCAGAACAGGTTTTAGTAAAAACTGAGGGATGTTTGACTCATGAACTCTTAAATTTTAAACCTGTTTCCCGCTTTGAGGATACTATTGATGAAATTGTCCCCCCTTTGGCACGTAAATTATTTTTCCAGTTTCGCTACAAGACCTTACCCACAAAACTGTTTTGCATAAAGTGATGCAGCGATGCTTTTAATGATGATTTCTGTCCTGCATGCGACGTTAGTCCAGAATCCATTGTGCATTTGCTTTTTTTCTGCCCATATTACAAATCCTTGAGAAACAAATGGATAATTCAGCTATGTAGACTGGTTGGCCCTGGCCACTACCTTGAAGTGTTGAGAATTTTGACAACCGATACACACAGAGTAGTGGTCTCCGGCCTTTCCAGATACTGGCATGCACTGTGGATTAAGCGCTCCAAATGCATTGTATGAGGCTCTGAACATTTTACCTGTTTTTAAACTATTTTTATGGTATTTATGTTATCTAAAACCAATTATCTATACTCTGTATTTTTATCTATTATATGCTGTGTACTTTTTTGATCTTTGTGATTGAAATAAAGTTATTGAATGAATGAATTAAAGAGTGGCTTGCTCTTCTTCTTTCTCTGCAGGAAGCTCGATCTCCTGAACTGCTCCTACTTCGAAAGGAACAACTACTATTGGGGGTGGTTGCAGCTGTTGTTGCCCACTTATCTCAATTTCCTGCATTGATTGGGTACTACTTTGCGATAACGACTAGTCAATTTCAACATCACTGCTCGTTAGCATTGGACTTGTGATTAGACTGGCTGCCTCTGTGACCAACATGGGCTTGGGCCTAGGTTGGTGGAGTGGGTCCACTGATGCGGGGGTGCTGCTCCCAGCTTGCTCCCCAGACACCGCTGCTGCAGGCACAATTTTTGGTTTCCCAGAAAAGGTCTTGGGCGACATACCGGTGGTGGTAAGTGGCAGTGCCTTCTTCTCACTGGCAACTTTCTTGGTACTGGACCTGGTACCTTTCTTCGGGGCCCTCTTGAAGATGTCAGCAGCACGCAGTGGCACAAGTGGGAGAGATGTCTGTGGTCACACATCATGTGACGTTGTGCGCAGTAGGACTTCTGTCTCGCAGCACAATGGGTAATGTTGTCTCCTCCTTTTGTGCACCTAAAAGCAAAGAAGCAAGAAGAACATCAGTGAAACGTGGCATTCATTGTTGTGGTTCAATTACCAGAGCAAACAAATGTAATATAACTTAGTGTGTGGTCACACTTGTTAGTTTTAATAACATTACTATTACATTTTTTAATACCTCAGTTATTAAAACAATTAACAATATAGTGTAGCCATTTTATTAGACTTTGACAACAACAAGGGCTTTCATGGTGTACTGTATATACAGTACACTCAGGAAGGATAGGAAAGAAGAAAAATAACAACACAAATTCAAATCTAGCGGTTTGGCATTGTGCATCACGTGGGATGCAGCATTCTGGGAGCTGCAGCTGACAAATGATGACAATGGTTGGAAGCAATAAGCCAAGAGGAACAAAGGAAAGACATGCAGGCCTGGGGCAAAAGCATACTAACTGCCACCACAAAATGGCCGCCAGCCACATGGTCACTCACAACAACAACAAGCAGGAGGCCTGGAAAACAATGAACTCAAGCAGGCCTATATGAAAATAGACCTTACAAAATGGCCCCATGTCACATGGAGTGGCTCAGCCAAGGCAAATGCTGGCCCACTATTACAAACACACTCACACACTGGCCAGACAAAGGAGGCATGCTAAACAACACATCTTTAATGCAACAATGCCAAAAACGAAATTCCACAGGGCTAAAAAAAGGTTTGCAAGTTACAACAACCACACACATCCAACAAAGGGATTTAATTAACACACATGAAAAAAAGTGAAATCCCCCCCAAAAAATACACATTTTGCATTCCAATCCAATGCCATCCATGCCCTAAATGATGTTTAAATTCAACAGACACCACAGAAACAGTTGTTTCATGCACCCATGAGTAGCTCTGGGCAGGGGCGTGGTTTGCAGCTTGATGGAGGCGGACGCGTGAGCTTTGAGCTCCGCGCCGGCCCCGTGATTTATCCGACCTCGCGGCCGTCCTGCCCCCGGGGGGCACCCGCCGAGGAACCTGGCAGCAGCGAGAGTCTTGGTGAAGTGGATTGTGGCCCTCCCCGGACCGCTGTGTGACAGTAGTGGAGGCTGGAGAAGACGGCTGGCTGCGGGAGGACAAGATGGCGCTGACCTGAGGGTGGACGGAAATCGGCCGATCCCGTGACCTGGTTCGGCTGAGTGTGAGACCCGACTACGGAGCGGCGAGTGTTTGCGCCTGTCCTGATGCTTCGTGCGCCGCGGCTGAGGAGGCGTATTCACGTTGTTCGTAGTTGGTCGAGGTGAGCCCTGCTCGCACTGGCTGGAGGAGGCAGGGCTGCCCGGGCTGACAGACGGCAGCTGCGGCGGTCGTGTGCTGAGGTGGCCTGGATTGCATGGACTGCCCCGCTTGCTGTACATGAGCAGGACCTGCTGGGACCCCCTGCGGGGGTTAGCGGAGGACCACGGAGAGTCCTGGTGTTGCAGCGCTTACCGCAGGTGAGAGTGACCGGCCGCGATTTACATAATTGCGAGCGGAGTCGGGCGGCCTACTGTAATGTGAGGAGGGGCTGCTGCCTGAATGGAGCAGGAGACCCAGCTTCCATTGTACTATCCCGCATGCATGGAGAAGCAGTAGCTGGTCTGAATCTATGGATCGCTGTCTAGGGCAGTGAGTTTCCTGAGTGAGCGCGAGAGGAGGAGGAGGAGATCACTTGGCGGCCGCGGCACTTGGGGCACCTCGGGGCCGGACTTTTTGCCGAGGGACGGAGTGGGACCCTTAATGGTAGGCCGCATTGGATTGAATCGGAAGCGCTAGTGGATGGTGGATTGAACGGGCGGTCTGCGCGTTCCGCGCTTTGATGCTATTGGAGCCAATACCACTGATGCTGAGAAGACCTTCTTGACTCAGATTTCATCTGGGATCCTCTGGGTCCTGTAGCCGGCCTGGGGGGAATGAACCCTGGAGTGGCCTGAACGCACCGTGGGTTGCCGGCGGTCTTCCTCCTGTCCTATATCTGTCACGTATTTGGATGACCTTGCAGGGTGGGGGTCTTGCTGCCTTTCTACTAGAGGGCGAGGCCGGGAGGCTCTGATGGTTCAGTGAGTGCGGACTTCCATAGAGTTTCCTACCGCACCGCTGGGGCACTGGTGAGCGCTTCGTGTGGAGGAGGCGGCGTGGTGGGGAAGACGTACACAGCTTTGAGGAGGCGCACCTAGTTTGAAGCGGCATTATGGGGAAGCCTAGAGGAAAGATACAGGCGGTGCAGCTGGAGCCAGGGGATGCGAGTCAGGAGGAGAGGAGCCCACTTTCTCCTGAGGGGCCTGGTGACGTAGGGGTACAACAACAGCTGGCCCAGATACTTCAGGCCATTACGGACACGCGGGAAGCCCTGCATCAGGATATTGCAACAGTTTCAGTGGGCTTGGGGTTGTTGAGAGCAGAGCATGCCAAATTGGCGGACAGAGTGGAGCAGAATGAGTCCTCCCTGGCGACCCTGGAACCAGCGCAGAAGTCCATTGCTGAACAGGTGGGCGATGTTAACCGAAGACTCCTGGTGTTGGAGAAAAGGGCTGAGGATGCCGAAGGGAGAAATAGGAGGAATAACATCCGAGTCCTGGGTCTTCCGGAAGGGATTGAAGGATCCAATATGGTCCAGTACTTGGAGGACTGGCTCCGCGATACAGTGGCACCGGAAGGGCTGACGCAGTTCTACACGTTGGAGCGAGCACATAGAGTCCCGGCCCGCCCTCTGGCGCCGGGTCGTCCCCCAAGGACGGTGGTGGCCAGGCTCCTCCACTACAAGGATAGGGACCATCTTCTCCAGACGGCACGCACAGCGGGACCATATACGGTCGGGAACAGTAAGGTTTCGATCTTTCCAGATTACACACTGGAGGTTCAGCGCCGCCGTGCGTCTTTCCTGGCTGTCAAGAGAGCTCTCCGTGCTGAGGGGCTACAGTATTCACTGATGTTCCCGGCCCGCTTGCGGATTATTTTGGATGGAGCAACCCACTTTTGCGAGGATCCGTCGGAGGCATGGGATTGGCTGGAAACGTATAGAACCGGCAGGAAACCGGCTGGGACGGGTGCGCCTGCTTTGCCTCCGAAACAGCTTCCACAGCGCCGGCGGAGATCGCGGCGGCGTACTGTTACGTTGAAGGTACCAAGTGCTTCCCAGACTGAGAGGGACAGACGAGAGGCCCTAAAGGCGGTCTCGGACTTGCTCCGGGACCCTGCAAAAGATTTGGAGACTGGCACGGACACGAATGTCTCGGCTGCAGGCACAGATACGGACGACACCCAGGCCAGTAGTCTCCAGATGCCGCATGTTACACCAGGGACTGCAGATGATATTGTTTGAAAGTTCTCATTATGTTTCATTGTTTTGATTGCTTTGCAGGGTATTATCGACCTAAGGGCCTTATGGTGTTGGTATTTTAAAGGCCGGAATTTTTTATTTATTTTTTCTTTTCTTTCTTCCTTTTGGTGTGGTGGGGATTGGGGGCCGGGATTTGGTGGGAAGTTAAGTATTTCTATAGATGTGGTGTCTCTCGGGGGCGGGTACGGTACGTGTATTGAGGGGCGTGGATGCGGGGTCTTGCGATGTGTGCGGATTTCTGGCACTTGAAGGACTGTAACCACTGTCCCCCACGGTTCCTCTGTAGTTGCCAGAGGGAAACTAGTTTAGTGTAGTTTGGATGGGGACTAATGTTCTAGTGCCTGTCCTGGGGTGGGGTTGTTGGGTTTGTTTATTTTGTGATATGGGACTGATGGGGGGAAATGGCGTAACCTGTTGAGAATTGCTATGTGGACTCCGTATGGGTCGATGCCATGGGTTCGGTTTCTGATTTGAAGTGTTTGTCTTGGAATGTCAGGGGTATGCACACTATGGTACGAAGACATAAAATACATACCTATTTAGTTCGGAGGGGGGTCCACCTGGCTTTCCTACAAGAAACACATATAGCGCCAAAGGAAGAAGCGGCATTGCAGCGTAGATGGAGAGGACAGATATTCTGCACCACATATTCCGCCTTTGCGCGAGGGGTTTTAATATGGGTACGGGCGGGAGTTCCCTTCCAGCCCCTCCGTCAGCTCAGGGATCCTGAGGGCCGGTATGTGCTGGTTGCGGGGAGGTTAAATGGTAGGGACGTAGTACTGGGCAGCATATATGCACCAAATACAGAACAAGCGGCATTCTTCGCACTAATGTCTGGGAAACTTGCTTCGTTTTTAACTGGGTCGGTGCTCCTGGGTGGGGATTTTAATTCGATCACAGATGTCCAGTTGGATAGATCCCATCCTCCCCTCTCTGAGGCGCCTACTCATGCTCTTTCAAGGGTCAGGAGGGACTGGCAGCATAGGTGGGGGCTGATAGATACCTGGAGAGCGTCGCACCCGACGGTCCGGGATTATTCTTTCTTTTCTGCCTTGCATGACCTCCATGTCCGCCTTGATGCGATGCTCTGCTCTCCTGACATACATGCTGTGGTACAGCATAGTGAATACCTGACTCGAACGTTATCGGACCATAATCCGCTGTTGATACGCGTGAATTTATTGCCCGAACGCCCCAAAATTCCGACTTGGAGATTGAACCCTGAATTGCTAGAGGATCACGCATTCTGCGACATGGTGGGCACTGGCATTACTGATTATTTTCATAGCAACACGGGCACTGCCTCATCGTTAATGGTGGAGTGGGATGCCTTTAAGAGTGTAATTCGGGGACAGTGCATGGCGTATAGGTTGGGGGTGCGCAGAGAATTGCTGCAGGAGTTAGAGAGAGCGGACCAGAGGCTGCGGGAGGTTGAGAGGGAGAGGCCTGAGCGACCGGATCGCCAGCGCGACGTGATAGCAGCGAGGGAAGAGGTTGCGGTGCAGGTGGAGCGCTTGCGCTGCTTCGATTATAAAAAATATGTTGCACGGGCGCATGTGGAGCGCGATAAATCTGGGGCGTTGTTGGCATGGCTAGCCAACCCAGCACGTAGAGGGACGGTCATACTGGAACTTCGAGCATCTGATGGGGAAGCCTGCTACACGCAGAAGGGGATTAATGACATGTTCTTCGATTATTATAGTGCTTTATATCAAAGCAAAGTGACCCCAGACGAAGCGGTTATTCAGAAGTTTTTGGAGGGGGCGGCTCATCCTGTCTTAGATCATGACCGGGCGGAGCTGTTGGGTCAGGACATCACCCTGGGAGAGGTCCGAGGCGCGATTAAACATATGGCTCGGAAGAAAACCCCTGGAGTGGATGGCCTGCCGGTGGAGTTTTATAGCACGTATGTAGACCTGTTGGCCCCTAGGTTGGTGACATTATATAATACTGCCAAGAAAGAGCGCCTTTGCCTGCCACTACTAGAGAGGCGTTAATCATACCGTTGCTTAAACCAGGTAAACCTCCCCACGATAGAACAGCCTATCGCCCGTTGTCAATGCTGACCACAGATTATAAGATTCTGAGCCGCATTCTAGCGACTCGCCTGCTCCCTTTTATGGTCCACTTAATACATACGGACCAAGCGGGTTTTATACCCAAACGAAATACGGCTCAGAATGTTCGACGCCTTATTAATGTCCTGGAAGATGACACATATTGTAAAGATACTGCTGCCATATTGGCGATAGATATTGAAAAGGCTTTTGACAGCTTAGAATGGTCATATTTGTTCTACGTCATGAGGCATTTCGGGTTGGGTGCTGGTTTTGTGGAATGGACTTCACTGTTATATAAACAGGCTACAGCAAGGGTACGGACGGGGATGGTGATTTCGGATACTTGTTCGGTAGGTCGCGGGACGAGGCAGGGTTGCCCTCTCTCTCCTCTGTTGTTTGCCCTGGCCATGGAGCCGCTTGCGGCACGGGCCAGAACGGGTTTTCATTATACGGGGTTGAAAGTACAAGAGTACATTCATCATATTGCATTGTACGCTGATGATCTCCTTTTATTTTTGGCGGACGCAGAGGATGCCCTCCGCGGTGCGAAGATGTTGTTGGACGACCTTAGCAAGATTGCCGGTTTGCGGGTAAATTGGACGAAGACTTGTTTATTTCCGGTGGTGAAACAGGCTGGGGGACGAGAATATACACAAGAGGTACGCTGGGAGCGACAGTGTCTGACGTATCTTGGCACTCGCATTTATCACACTCAAGCCGACTTATTGGAGGGTAATGTGGGCAGGGCCATTAGATCGCTTAAGGGGTGTATGGAGTTTTGGGGTACGCTCCCACTTTCGGTGGCTGGACGAGTGGCCATTCTCAAGATGGTAGCGCTACCCAGGTTGTTGTATTACTTCAGAACGTTACCGGTTTGGGTCCCGGCGTCGGTTTTCAAGCAGCTTCAGTCAATGATGGTTGGGTTTCTTTGGGCTGGAGGACGTCGGAGAGTAGCCCTTAACACACTAATGAGGCCAAGATCGGAGGGGGGGCTGGCAGTTCCTGATTTCGAATCTTACTATCTGGCGGCACAACTCCAGTGGCTTACTCAGGCGGTGATGCATGAGTTTCGCAGTGGTGGGGATGAGGTGGGATCTCAACGGATGAGGCAGATGATTTCTAAATTGCTTCTGCAGTTGCCACTCCCCATCTCTTCGGTGACTCGTGAGATGGGGACGTTTAAGCTCTGCTGGAACAGGAGTCACAGGCGAGCACAAATAGTGCGCCCATATGCCCCTGAAATACCGCTGGCGGTATGTAATGCTCTGCCGCATGGCGGCAACTGGGCGGCACTGGCAGATTGGGCGGACAGGGGTTGCTCACTGTAGGGGATCTGTATGACGATGGTACCATGATTCCGTATGAGGTATTACGAGACAGGCACGAGCTGGCCCGGGGGATTTCTTATTACACGCAGCGCTTGTAGCGGCCATCCAGAGGCATTGGAAGGGCGGACTTCAGGAGCCGCCCACTTCCATGGTTTGTCAATATGTGGTGCTAGCTGCCGGCACCATTAAGGCAGTTACTTGCTTGTATCGTCGAATGACGATTGAACGACTGACCCCACTGGTAACGCTCCGACAGCGGTGGGAACTGGATCTGGGCGCCGAAATTCCTGAAGAGGTGTGGGAGGGGTTGTTGGAACGTCCATGGAAGAGCACCCGGAATGCTCGGTTTCAATTGGTGCACTTCTTCATTATCCATCGAGCGTACCTTACGCCTGAGAAGATCAATAAATATTTTAACGTGACTACGGCAATGTGTCCGCGTTGTAGAGTCGTAGGGGCAGACTTCTGCCACATGATGTGGAATTGCCCTCACTTAGGTACCTACTGGGAAGAGGTGGTTGCCCTCCTGCAAACTATTACAGATAGAAATATAGAACCCACGATAGGCCTCTGTTTGTTGCACTGGTTTCCCCATACTGCTAAAACTAAAGTAACCAGTAAATTTATAGACCTGGGGCTTGTATTGGCAAAAAGAGAAATAACAACCCACTGGAAAGCCCCGAAGGGCCCTAGTTTTCAGAAATGGCGAGCTGAATTTCTTAAATGGGCAGTATGTGAGGGTACCACGCGTCTGCAATTGGCAGCCCGAACCAACAATGATAAGGGGTTGGAACAGGCGAGGGCTTGGGAGGCGCTAATACAAATACTGACTACATCACACAATGACACTGACGATGACGTAGACACGCCGGGATCAGTGACTCCCCCCCGAGAACCTGCCCCTCTTTAGGCAGATGACTCCAATGTTTGCTATTGTGCTTTTACCCCTGACAGCGTGAACAGGTTTCTCAGGGTACCGTGATAGACGCAATTACCATGGACAAAATTGTGACTTGCGGATAAAATTATTGTCGAACTATTGTTACGCCATTAGGAGGTAGGGAGGGATAAGAGGGTGGGTTCAGGGTTGCATTGCGAGTTATCTGATACAGTAAACTATTGATACTCATTACCGATCGGGGACAATGGAACAGATATTTTTGTGGGGAACTTGAATGTTGTTATGATGTCGTGGGGCTTGTCACGTATGATTTGAATACGGTTTTATGTTCCAAGTATTGACTAAGCAGATGAGGGGAAAGTTCCTCAGTAATGGGTGATCTACTGAAATGAGGTGTACAATCTGTAAACAGATATGCTATTTATTGCATGTATTGGTTTGGTTTATTGAAAATAATAAAAATATTTAAAAAAAAAAAAAAAAAAAATGAGTAGCTCTGGGCCTATTGATTGGAAAATCCCATTGGAAGACTAGGCCACATAGTGAATCAATTCAAATCAATAATATTGCAAATTTATTAGAAAATGTAGTGAACTATGCTACATTTTTCATTGGATAAATGAAGAAAAAATTGCATGCAGAAAAGCAACCAGCAAGAAGGCATGGCCACTGCAAAGAAGGCATGCAGGCCTAATGCAGAAGCACACTGGCTGCCCCTTCACAAAATGGCCACCAGCCACATGGCCAGGCCACAACAACAAGAAAGGGAAGATGGACAATGCAGGCCTATGGCAAAAGCACACTGGCTGCCTTCACAAAATGGCCACCAGCCACACGGCCAGGCCACAACAACAAGAAAGGGAAGATGGACAATGCAGCCCTATGGCAAAAGCACACTGGCTGCCATCACAAAATGGCCTCCAGCCAAATGGCCAGGCTACCACAACAAAAAGCAATAAGCCAATAGGAACAAAGGAAAGACATGCAGGCCTATGGCAAAAGCACACTAACTGCCTCCATAAAATGGCCACCAGCCACATGGTCACAAAGTCACAACAACAACAACAAGCAGGAGGCCTGGGAAAACAAATAAACAATGAACTCAAGCAGGCCTTACAAAATGGCCCCTAGACACATGGGGAGGCTCAGCCAAGGCAAATGATGGCCCACTATTGCAAACAAACACACTCACACACGGGCCAGACAAAGGAGGCGTGCTAACAACACATCTTTAAAGAAACAATGCCAAAAACGAAAATCCACAGGGCTAAAAAAGGTTTGCAAGCTACCACACACATCCAACAAAGGCACATGACAAAAAATGTGAAATACCCGAAAGAAAACACATTTTGCATTTCAATCCAATGCCATCCATGTCCAAAATGATGTTTAAATTCAACAGACACCACAGAAACAGTTGTTTCATGCACCCCTGAGTAGCTCTGGGCCTACTGACTGAAAGGCCTATTGGCAGAGTACTGGGCTACATAGTGAATTAAATGAATATTGCAAATTGATGATTTCAAAAGTTGGAGAAAATGTAGTGAACTGTGCAACATGTTTCCTTTATAAAAGAAGAAACATTACTCACAAAGAAACAACTAGGCCCCTACTGAAAAAACTACAGGCCACCCACCACAATAAATTTTTAAAAAATGAAGAAAAGCACAAAAAAATCTAGGTGCATTGCCCCAAACAAACAACACCAATTTTCCAACTTACTCGTGAAATTTCAAATTCAAAAGTCCTCAAATCCAATGACATATGATGCAGCAGCCACAAAGCGTGATCTTTCCAGCTCCAAATCCAAATGAAAAGTGAACAGGAGATGGACAAAGCACTGGGAGGAGCCTGCAGGACAGGAACAGGAAGTTGGAGACTCTGGGGCACTACCTTCCTCTTCAGAAAAAAGGAAAAAGCAAAAAAGGATTCCTTGCACAAAAAAGTACAGCCAAATGTCAATCTGAGGAGTTTTTTTATCCAAATCGTCATTTCAAGAAGGTTTTGATGCTGCTCTGGAGATAAACTTCTCCAGATTGCAGATTCTGCGTATTCGGAATCGCGTTCTTCACAAAACATCCGACGGAAGTCCAATGGTGTGTCCGAATGACGTGTTCGGAATCGCAAACTTTTGCAGGACCATGCAGCCACCTAGCAAATCTCGTGGCGTTCGCGAACGGCTTGGAAAGATCTCGTCAGCGATCACAGGCACCCGGTAAGTTGCTCCAGTGCGCAAAAACGCATTTCGGGCATGCAAACAAAAATAAAACTTTGCTCTGTTGCAGAGTGCAGAGTTTTCCGGCAGCTCCATGTTCTACGTCAAACGTAGAGTTGCCAAAAACCGCAAACACCGCCAGCGGAGCGGAGTTTTACGCACAAGTTTAACTATAATGTCTCTGTAACCTTTGGGTTTTTCTGTGAATATATATATATATATATAAATATACCTAAACTTGGGCAACTTGCAACTTAGCTGTCACTCACATAGAAAATAAGGGGTACTTTACCGGTAATGAGAGTGATAGTGCAAACCCAACACATTTCAAACTAATAAAAATTGATTCCATACACATGTTATTGATATGACACCTTGGGGCTGTGATAAAATGTGGGAGGAGGAAATACATCTCTGAACTTTTGTGAAACTAGTAGTCTGTGTAATAAAATGTGTGTGTTCTTTTAAATTAAGATGGTGATTTTGGAGGGAGTTTCCCTTTAAAAATGTTGTCTACACACTGAAACTCTATGACCCTGTTGAAGGCTGTGGACGAAATGCGTTGGTGTCTTATCTGCACTGCTGGTGGATGATATAAAAAATAAAAAAGACTTACAAGCTCGTTGGTGCCAGGCTGTGCTGCTTTTCCTTGGCGGGTCTATCTGGAATGTAAATATATATATATATATATTCACTGAATAAACCATAGATTTCAGGCACGTTATAGTTAGAAATTAGCATTTAAAAAACCTTAGAAATTCACTGAAAAAACCATAGGTTTCAGGGGCATTATAGTTAGTTGGACATTTCACTCATACAAAACCATAGAAATTCCCCGTTATAGTTAGTTCAGCTAACTATAACTCGCGCGCCCGCAATGCACTGCTGATGACGTCACATATTACATCACTCATGACATGGTCAGTGACATCACTCATGACATCACTGATGACATCTCAAATGACATCACTGATGACATCATCCAGTGAATGTGTGTTTTTCTGAAAATTAAATATGTTTTATATATGTATATCTCAAGGTCGATGGAAGAATAAATGGGTATATAAGTGTCCAAATGGATGATTTTTTTGTAAATTTGATTGTATAACTGACTGATTAAGTGTATCTTAGTGAATACATGGGTTAGTGAGTAATGTTTAAATATGAAAATATCTGTATCAGTCTCTCACTCTGTGTATAAGTGGCTGCATGGGTTCGTGAGTAGCTACATGAGTGTCTATATGGGTTATTAGTTGGTTTTTTGAGTATCAGTATGAGTGTCTGAGTGTCTGTATGGTTCGGTGGGGGGTATTACTTAGTGCATAGATGCATGAATGAGTGACTCACTGTGAAATGAATGAAATTACATTTCTATAGCGCATTACTACCCTGAGGCCTCGTAGCGCTTAGGACAGAACAGACAGTAACATGACAGGTTAGTAGGTGGTACCAAAGAGATAGGTCTTAAGGAGTTTACGGAAGGACTGCATGTTGGATTCCCTGCGAAGAATAAAAGGAAGAGAATTCCAGAGATTAGCAGCATTCAGAGAAAAGGAGCGTCCGCCCCATCTGGATCTACGTACTTTCCTTGTAATAGCAAGGAAAGCGGAGCTGGAACGAAGACTCCTTGGAGATTGGTAGGGAGTGACGAGGGGGTGGATAATGGCAGGGCCGGTTTTCCAGATGGCTTTGTGGGCCATACTGTTTGTATGTGTTGAAGACAGCATGTGTGCAGGACTGTATAGGTGGATGAGTGTGTGTATGGGTGTGTTAGTGAGTGAATGACTGTCTCAATAGTGTCTTTATGAGTAACTACATATGTTTAAACTAGTATATGTGAGTATTGGTGTATATAAGTGAGTATATGTGAGAGTGAGAGATTGGAAGAGTTCCTGTACAAATAAGTAGGTGTTTCTATAAGTGATTGTTTAAGAGAGTAAGTATGTGTAAGTTTCTGTAGAAGTAAGTGTGGTAATGTGTGTATAACTGTATATGCAAGTAAATGGATGTTTGATACTTTGTTTGCATGTGTGACTATGTGTGTGAGTAACTCTAAGGATGAGTGGCGGTGTGTAACAGGTTGTATAGGTGTATGAGTACATATGATGAGTGAGTACATTTATGAGTGACTGTATAGGGACTGTTGGTGAATGAGTGGATGTGTGTGTGTAGATCTTGGAATTACTGAATAGGTGTGTTGTAACTGGTATTGGTATGTCCATTGTTTTGAAAATGTCAGTTTGTATTTTTGAGAGTGTGTATCAAAGGTTATATTAGGGTGAGAGGAGGTCTGCCACTATCACAAGGATGATGTCATCAGTGATGTCATCAGTGATGTCACTGACCATGTCATGAGTGATGTAATATGTGACGTCATCAGCAGTGCATTGCGGGCGCGCGAGTTATAGTTACCTGAACTAACTATAACGGGGGAATTTCTATGGTTTTGTACGAGTGAAATGTCCAACTAACTATAACGCCCCTGAAACCTATGTTTTTTTCAGTGAATTTCTAAGGTTTTTTAAATGCTAATTTCTAACTATAATGTGCCTGAAACCTATGGTTTTTTCAGTGAATATATATATATTTATTATACTATGTATACATGTGAAAATGTCTCGGTCCGCCTATTTGCCTCGGTGGCACGGAAAAAACACTACACAAACACGCTTCTGCCTCCCGTACCCTGGAGGCGGCACATGGGTCACGCGGTACGGTCATACTGCGGTGGGACGCACACTCGTTGACCTCTCATGGCACTGCTCCACACTTCAGGGAGGACGCTTTCCATTAGCTATGTTTTCTGATGATGTTTCGCACTGGCCCCGTCCAACAACAGAACTCCTTTAGATCCAAACAGACTCTTTCACTCTCTCACCGGAAGTGAAACCAGGCCACGCGGACACTTTCACAATACAACAGCCGGGAATGCACTTCTCGGTAAAAAAAACACATTCCTTCCTCCTAATTAATCAAATAAACATCTCACTGAAGAACAGGGGCCAGCTTCGATCGGTAAGCAGCCGTTACAACAACATTTTTACTTTGCGATACCATTACAACGCATGCATTACCACGCATGCGTTGTACATCGCAAAGTCATTACTACGCATTTTTAGAACGCATGGTCATTTACCATGCATGCCTTTACAACGAATTTTGTTGTAAAGGTATGTATGGTAAATGACCATGCGTTCTAAAAACATGTAGATGATCCACGTCGTTGTAAGGAAACAGAGGCTGTTCCGTTTTCTCACAACGACGTGCACCGCCCCTCAGAGACGACGTGAAGCAGGAACCACGAGGAGAGAGGAACCACGAGGAGTGAAAGGTAAGGGGGATTGGGCATGGGGTGGGGGTTTCTTTTCTAGGGTTTAGGGTAGTGCAGTGGTGTTTGGGTGGTGTAGGGGGTCGTGCTGGGGGTAGTGTTTTAGGGTTTAGTGTAGTGCAGTGGTGTTTGGGTAGAGTAGGGGGTCGTGCTGGGGGTAGTGTTTTAGGGTTTAGGGTAGTGCAGTAGTGTAGGGGGTCGTGCTGGGGGTAGTGTTTTAGGGTTTAGGGTAGTACAGTGGTGTATGGGTAGTGTAGGGGGTCGTGCTGGGATAGTGTTTTAGGGTTTAGGGTAGTGCAGTGGTGTTTGAGTAGTGTAGGGGGTCATGCTGGTGGTAGTGTTTTAGGGTTTAGGGTAGTGCAGTGGTGTTTGTGTAGTGTAGGGGGTCATGCTGGGGATAGTGTTTTATGGTTTAGGGTAGTGCAGTGGTGTTTGGGTAGTGTAGAGGGTCGTGCTGGGGGTAGATTTAGGGTTTAGGGTAGTGCAGTGGTGTTTGGGAAGTGTAGGGAGTCGTGCTGGGGGTAGTGTTTTAGGGTTTAGGGTAGTGCAGTGGTGTTTGTGTAGTGTAGGGGGTTGTGCTGGGGTAGTGTTTTAGGGTTTAGGGTAGTGCAGTGGTGTTTGTGTAGTGTAGGGTTTAGTGCTGGGGGTAGTGTTTTAGGGTTTAGGGTAGTGTAGTGGTGTTTGGGTAGTGTAGGGGTTCATGCTGGGGGTAGTGTTTTAGAGTTTAGGGTATGGCAGTGGTGTTTGGGTAGTGTAGGGGGTTGTGCTGGGGGTAGATTTAGGGTTTAGGGTAGTGCAGTGGTGTTTGTGTTGTGAGGGGGTCGTGCTGGGGGTCGTGTTTTAGGGTTTAGAGTAGTACAGTGGTGTTTGTATAGTGTAGGGGGTTTAGGGTAGTGCAGTGGTGTTTGTGTAGTGTAGGGGGTCATGCTGGGGATAGTGTTTTAGGGTTTAGGGTAGTGCAGTGGAGTTTGTGTACTGTAGGGGGTAGTGTTTTAGGGTTTAGGGTAGTGCAGTTGTGTTTGTGTAGTATAGGGGGTCATGCTGTGGGTAGTGTTTTAGGGTTTAGGGTAGTGCAGTCGTGTTTGTGTAGTGTAGGGGGTCGTGTTTAGGGTATAGGGTAGAGCAGTGGTGTTTGGGTAGTGTAGGGGGTCATGCTGGGGTTAGTGTTTTAGGGTTTAGGGTAGTGCAGTGGTGTTTGGGTAGTGTAGGGGTCGTGCTGGGGGTAGTGTTTTAGGGGTTAGGGTAGTGCAGTGGTGTTTGTGTAGTGTGGGAGGTCATGCTGGGGGTAGATTTAGGGTTTAGTGTAGTGCAGTGGTGTTTGGGTAGTGTAGGGAGTCATGCTGGGGGTAGTGTTTTAGGGTTTAGGGTAGTCCAGTGGTGTTTGTGTAGTGTAGGGAGTCGTGCTGGGGGTAGTGTTTTAGGGTTTAGGGTAGTGCAGTGGTGTTTGGGTAGTGTAGGGGGTCGTGCTGGGGGTAGTGTTTTAGGGTTTAGGGTAGTGCAGTGGTGTTTGTGTAGTGTAGGGGGTCATGCTGGGGGTAGTGTTTTAGGGTTTAGGGTAGTGCAGTGGTGTTTGGGTAGTATAGGGGGTAGTGCTGGGGTAGTGTTTTAGGGTTTAGGGTAGTGCAGTGGTGTTGGTGTACTGTAGGGGGTCGTGCTGGGTTCTAGTGTTTTAGGGTTTAGGGTAGTGCAGTGGTGTTTGTGTAGTGTAGGGGGTCGTGTTTTAGGGTTTAGGGTCATGCAGTGGTGTTTGGGTGGTGTAGGGGGTCGTGCTGGGGGTAGTGTTTTTGGGTTTAGGGTAGTGCAGTGGTGTTTGGGAGGTGTAGGGGGTCGTGCTGGGGTAGTGTTTTAGGGTTTAGGGTAGTGCAGTGGGTTTGAGTAGTGTAGGGGGTCATGCTGGTGGTAGTGTTTTAGGGGTTAGGGTAGAACAGTGGTGTTTGTGTAGTGTTGGGGGTCATGCTGGGGGTAGTGTTTTATGGTTTAGGGTAGTGCAGTGGTGTTTGGGTAGTGTAGGGGTTCGTGCTGGGGGTAGATTTAGGGTTTAGGGTAGTGCAGTGATGTTTGGGTAGTGTAGGGAGTCGTGCTGGGGTAGTGTTTTAGGGTTTAGGGTAGTGCAGTGGTGTTTGTGTAGTGTAGGGGGTTGTGCTGGGGGTAGTGTTTTAGGGTTTATGTTAGTGCAGTGGTATTTGGGTAGTGTAGGGGTAGTGCTGGGGTAGTGTTTTAGGGTTTAGGGTAGTGCAGTGGTGTTTGTGTAGCGTAGGGTGTAGTACTGGGGGTAGTGTTTTAGGGCTTAGGGTAGTGCAGTGTTGTTTGGGTAGTGTAGGGGTTCATGCTGGGGGTAGTGTTTTAGGGTTTAGGGTATGGCAGTGGTGTTTGGGTAGTGTTGGGGGTCATGCTGGGGGTAGTGTTTTATGGTTTAGGGTAGTACGGTGGTGTTTGGGTAGTGTAGGGGGTCGTGCTGGGGTAGTGTTTTAGGGTTTATGTTAGTGCAGTGGTTTTTGTGTAGTGTAGGGGGTCGTACTGGAGGTAGTGTTTTAGGGTTTAGGGTAGTGCAGTTGTGTTTAGGTAGTGAAGGGGGTCGTGCTGGGGGTAGTGTTTTAGGGTTTAGGGTAGTGCAGTGGCGCTTGTGTAGTGTAGGGGTCGTGCTGGGAATGTTGTTCATTTCTATGGCAAAATAAACCCCCTCATTTTGTTCCTTTTTAAATTAAATGTTTTAAGTGTTACCAGTTTATTCCAATCAAGATGGCTTCAGGTGTGCCATAATTTTGTCATAAGTAAGACTGTTAGCTCTCTAGTTGTTCTTTAGAACACTCTGGGAAGCTGCAGTAGAACACAAAGGCATCAACTGTCAGGCTGCTCCTGTTGAAATATAACAGGAAGATATTTGAGATCACACTTGAAACATGTCCTAATTTTTCTTTCTACAGCACTAACCATAATTTCTATGACAAAATGAACCCCCTCATTTTGTTCCTTTTTAAATTAAATGTTTTAAGAGTTACCAGTTTATTCCAATCAAGATGGCTTCAGGTGTGCCATAATTGTGTCATAAGTAAGGCTGTTAGCACTCTAGTTGTTCTTTAGAACACTCTGGGAAGCTGCAGTAGAACACAAAGGCATCAACTGACAGGCTGCTCCTGTTGAAATATAACAGGAAGATATTTGAGATCTCACTTAAAACATGTCCTAATTTTTCTTTCTACAGCACTAACCATAATTTCTATGACAAAATGAACCTCCACATTTTGTTCCTTTTTAAATTAAATGTTTTAAGAGTTACCAGTTTATTCCAATCAAGATGGCTTCAGGTGTGCCATAATTTTGTCATAAGTAAGGCTGTTAGCACTCTAGTTGTTCTTTAGAACACTCTGGGAAGCTGCAGTAGAACACAAAGGAATCAACTGACAGTCTCTGCCCTTGTTGGATGTAAATGTTTTACTGAGAATGTCAGACTTCATTCTCACATGACTGAGAAAGATAATGTGAATTTACAGAAAATATGCTCTCATTTTAGCTTCTGGAGCACCTTCCAAAACTCTATGGGACAAGCATGTGAAAATAGTTTTCTCTCGAACATGATTCATGATATCCCAGCAGAAGGTTTTTCACAGGGTAAAATCACCTTAGAACACACCACAATTCCTGAAATTAGTATGGTACCATCAACAAATGAATTCTAATGTAACTAAAGTCTGTTATCACCCTTTATAGTTCTCCTTTTGGTAACCCTCAAAATCTTTGATTCACTACAATGCATTTCAATGGGGTACTATCATGTATATTGGTCCCAAGATGGCTGCCAGCAATTCCAGGATGAAGTGCTGACAGCCAATCAGATCTCACAATGACATGTGTGGTTAGGCTCCGCCTGAGATATATATGTGATTTTACTTTTGATTTTCTCAGGAACTACTGAACGGATTTACACCATTTAACAAAAGGGTTCTTTCTGAACCAAGAACTACCTCTTTTGCCAAATTTGGTGTAATTCCGTTCAGCAGTTCGGGCTGTAGCCGTGTCTAAAGTTTCCTATGGAAAATTGCATGGGGAAAACACGTTTTGGGACCCCCTTTTTCTCGGCCCCACTTGACGAATCACCCCGAGACTTTCAGGATAGGAGCGGACCGGAGCGGGCCATAAGTTTTGAAAATTTCGCGAAGATTCGTCGACCGGCGCCAAAGTTATTGGAAATAGAATGTTGTGAATTTCCTATGGAAAATAAGTCCTAACTATAACTATCTACTGGCGACCGCCAGTAGATAATATATATATATATATATCCATTAAATCTTTTCCGTCTAGGCCACCGCTCTCCATGCAGTGGGTGCCACGGCTCGCGTAGAAATTCTCCACAAAGGTACACCGTGCACTCTTGGACTCCACATTAATCACTTCTTTATTCAATTAAATTCACTGAAGACAAACAACCAAAAAGCTGGTAAACGCATTTCGCCCTCGTGGGCTTTGTCAATGTCAGTGGCCATGGTTACAATTCAACCTTTTATTATGCCATGATTTCATTGGGCAATGCCTACGAATAAATAATTGCAAACGGACAACAGTTCATATACCTATTCATAATATACCGCACTGGTGTCGGCCATTTTAACATGTTTAACCCATACAATGGTTCTTATGGACTTGTATTTTTTGCATACACAATTACCAAATTAATTATACTTGTATAATGTTGCAAGACTGTGAAAAATCAAAGTTACAATTTGATTGTTCACTTAACATCCTTCTCACAGATATGATGTTAGAATTGTCAATCACAACCTGAATGGGCTATCTCTGTAATATTTACTAAAGTGTGTAAGAGAGAAACATAACAATATATGAAGAAAGAAAGAAAGAAAGAAAGAAAGAAAGAAAGAAAGAAAGAAAGAAAGAAAGAAAGAAAGAAAGAAAGAAAGAAAAAAAAAGAAATGAAAAGAAGAGGCTGACGGGAATGTCTTTCATTCTATCCTTCCTCTAGGTGTGTCCATAATCCCTCCTCACTATTGAGGCCCCAAGGGCCTTGGGTCCTCAACTCTACAATGTACTTAGATTCAAGGCACCTCAAACATTTGACTCTATCCCCTTCTCTTTCTTTATGGGGCACCTGGTCTATGCAGAAGTAGCTTATCATATCACTTCTACTTTGGTGTACCTCCGCGGAGTGTCTCACAACTGGATATGTCACATCTTGATTGGCTATTGCCAGGGTATGTTCTAGTATCCATTTTTTAGCAGGATAAACTGTGCTACTACTCGGGTCCTCAACTCTATAATGTACTTACATTCAAGGCACCTCAAACATTTGACTCTATCCCCTCCTCTTTCTTTAAGGGGCACCTGTTCTATGCAGAAGTAGCTTAGCATATCACTTCTACTTTGGTGTACCTCCGCGGAGTGTCTCACAACTGGATATGTCACATCTTGATTGGCTATTGCCTGGGTATGTTCTAGTATCCATTTTTTAGCAAGATGGACTGTGCTACCAATATACTTTTTCCTCACGGACAATGTAGGCAATATGTTACAAAGCTTGAATTACAATTGAGTAGTTTTTTTAATAGCTTTTCGTTCCATTTTGCCTGGTATTTCATAATTCTTTACTTTGACACTCTTCCTACATGCTTTGCATCTGGTGCATGGGTAGAAGCATGTGACTTCCTGTTTTTTGGTCAATATAATGCCTGTGTACTAAGTGGTCTTTAAGAATGCACTTTTCCTATGCGTGATGTTGGATCTATCTGGTAACTCAGGTCCCAAGATTTTAACTAGCCCCCTAATCTGGTTTGATTCTGGTGAAAAATTCACTACACGTCTCACCACATCTCCATCCCCTCTTTGCTTTTGTTTGGGGGTAAGTAATTCTTGAGTGTATTTAGCCCTTACCTTGTTAGCTGCTTCTATCAATGTCTTGTTGGAACACCCTCTCGCTCTGTATCTGATAAGTGCTTCTTTTTCTGCCTTACTGTAATCTTTAGACAGCAAGCAATTGCTTTTGATCCTTAATAGCTACCCATAGGGAATGCTGTGCACCAGACTACGGGGATGCTGACTCTGTGCATGCAGTGTGGCATATATATATATATATATATATTCACTGAAAAAACCATAGGTTTTAGGGAAAGTTATAGTTAGTTGGACATTTCACTCGTACAAAACCATAGAAATCCCCCCGTTATAGTTAGTTCAGCTAACTATAACTCGCGCCCCCGCAATGCACTGCTGATGACGTCACATATTACATCACTCATGACATGGTCAGTGACATTGCTGATGACATCACTGATGACATCTCAAATGACATCACTGATGACATCATCCAGTGACTGTGTGTTTCTGTAAAGTTTAAATATGTTTAATATATACAGGGAAAGGCGTATTGAAGAATGAGTGGGTGTATAAGTGTCTGAATGGATGATTTAGTAGGTGCGTGACTGACTCTATAAGTGAGTGATTAAACGTATCTTACTGAATGCATGGGTTAGTGACTAAACTGTGTGAATGTCTGTATCCGTCTGTCTGTTGTTGTGTAAGCAGCTGCATGGGTTTGTGACTAGCTACATGAGTGTCTATATGGGTTATGGATTGGTTGTCTGAGTATCTGTATGGGTGCCTGAGTGTTTGTGTGGGTGGGGTGTGTGTGACTCTGTGCATAGATGTGTGAGTGGGTGATTCACTGGGTGCATGGTTTCAAGAGTGCGTCTGTGATGGACTGTATGGGTGGGTGAGTGTGTGTATGGGTGTGTTAGTGATTGAATGTATATCTCAGTGGTACATGTGTGAGTAACTACATATGTGAAAGGCAGTATATATGTGTGTTGGAGTATAAAAATGGCTATAAGTGAGAGTGTGTGATTGTGAGAGTGGCTATATGGATGAGTGTGTGCTTGCATCAGTGATTGCATAGGAGCGTAAGAATGTGCTAGTATTTGTATGAGTAAGTGAGCTGGTGTGTATAACTGTATAGGTGAGTAAATGGGAGTGTGATTAATTATTTGCATGACTGACTAGGTGTATGAGTACCTCTATGGATGAGTGGCGGTGTGTGAGTGTCTATATAATAGTATGAGTGCATATGATAGTCCTGTACTGAGTGACCATAAGTATGAGTGACTGTACGGGTGAGTGAGTGGATGTGTGTGTAAACCTAAGAATCAGTGAGTGGGTATGTAGTTATTGGTGTTGGAGTGTCTATGGTTTTGAGAATGGCAGTCTGTAATTTAGAGTGGGTGTATCAAAGGTTATATTAGGGTGTGAGAAGATGCATCAAATTATCACATGGATGATGTCATCAGTGATGTCATTTGAGATGTCATCAGTGATGTCATCAGTGATGTCACTGACCATGTCATGAGTGATGTAATATGTGACGTCATCAGCAGTGCATTGCGGGGCGCGAGTTATAGTTAGCAGAACTAACTATAACGGGGGAATTTCTATGGTTTTGTACGAGTGAAATGTCCAACTAACTATAACTTTCCCTAAAACCTATGGTTTTTTCAGTTAATTTCTAAGGTTTTTTAAATGCTAATTTCTAACTATAACGTGCCTGAAACCTATGGTTTTTTCAGTGAATTTCAAAGGTTTTTAAATGCTAATTTCTAACTATAACGTGCCTGAAACCTATGGTTTTTTCAGTGAATTTCAAAGGTTTTTTAAATGCTAATTTCTTACTATGCCTACAGAGGTAGGACATGTGAAGAAAGAAGAAAAACGCACAGAAAGAAGCAAAAGAAATGCACAAACAAGCAACAGAAGTCCACAAAGACGAAGAAAAGTGCAGGAAGAAGCAAGACGTGCAGAAAGAACCAAAAGAGGAGCAGAAAGAGGCCTTGTTGCAAAATCATCCTGTGCCCACAACTTTTTCAGACGGGTACTGGTGTTAACTGGCTCTGACTAACCAGGCCTAGAGCCAGTGCTATGCTAAAAGACACTTAGAATACAGTGAAAACACCTACATACACTAGGGAACACTATGCATTGGGGTACCCATGGGATTAGCATGACCTCTTCTGTAAGTCCCTAGTACATAATAGTGCAGGGGGATTAAAACTAACTAACTAACTTGTCACATCAGGCCCCGTCCCCTCTCTTCACCACTGTGCAAACACGCCCCGTGGCGAGTTTTAAGTTGGGGATTAAGTTCCCTTCAATCCTGAGGGTCCCTGGAGTCCAAGTAGCCCACCAGGTACCTCCAGTAAGCACCACAGAGCTGCGTTGCATAGAGGTGGTCCGAGGCCACACCCCTTTTTACACCTCTCTGCAACGCAGCTCTGTTGCGCTTACTGGAGGTACCTGGTAGACTAGTTAGACCCCAGGGGCCCTCAGGATTGACGGGGCATTAATTCCCCTACTTAAAACGAGCCACGGGCGTGTTTGCACACATGTCACCTCACGCCCCGCCCCCTCCCTTCACCACTGTGCAAACTCGCCCCATGGCGCATTTTAAGTTGGGGGATAAAGACCCCTTGAATCCTGAGAGTCCCTGGGGCCCAACTAGCCCACCAGGTACCTCCAGTAAGCACCACAGAGCTGCGTTGCAGAGACGTGGTCCCAGGCTACGCCCCTTTTTACACCTCTCTGCAACGCAGCTCATGGGCGCTTACCGGAAGTACCTGGTGGGCTAGTTGGACTCCAGGGACCCTCAGGATTGAAGGGGACTTAATCCCCCAACTTAAAACACGCCACGGGCCTGTTTGCACACATTTCACCTCAAGCCCCGCCCCCTCCCTTCACCACTGTGCAAACGCACCCCGTGGCGCATTTTAAGTTGGGGGATTAAGTCCCCTTGAATCATGAGGGTCCCTGGGTCCAACTAGCCCACCCTGTACCTCCAGTATGCGCCAGGGAGCTGCGTTGCAGAGAGGTGTTCAGAGGCCACGCCCCTTTTTACACCTCTCTTCAACGCAGCTCTGTGGCGCTTTCTGGACGTACCTGGTGGGCTAGTTGGCCCCCAGGGACCCTCAGAATTGAAGGGGATTTAATTCCCCATCTTAAAACGCGCCACGGGGCCGGTTTGCACACATGTCACCTGAAGCCCCGCCCCCTCCCTTCACCACTGTGCAAACGCGCCCCGTGGCGCGTTTTAAGTTGGGGGATTAAGTCCCCTTGAATCCTGAGGCTCCCTGGAGTCCAACTAGCCCACTGTTGGACTTGGCCCTTATTGTCCTAAAATCTTTCACTTTTCCCCCCTAGCCTTTTTACCATGTGTGAAATAATACCTACTGCACAATGGCGTGCGCAGATTTATTTGTACTGTTGTAAAGCAATGTTACTTTTAAAATGGACACCATTTCTGTCTGCTTGTGCCGCCTGCCTGAGGTGGGTTGCCGGTCTAGTTGTCTGTCACCGAGCCCCAGCTTTTGGAGGGAAGTCTGGCAGACAGGGTGCTTTACACCTCCCCCTAAACCAGTTGGGACCGGTTTCCCAGGGAACCTTCCAGAAGCTTCCAGCCCTTTCTGGTAGGTGGGGTGAGGGGGGCTGTGCCTCCATGTGCTCAGACGGAGCGTGGACTTGACTGAGAGGGGACACTCTGCCAGGAGGTACCGCCACATTGGGCCTGTGTGCTGGCCCCTGTGCCCATCTGCACCCCTCCGCTGTCCACAGGGCCAGTGAGAGCCCTTTACTGGAGTGAAGACTGCTGTGTCAGGAGGAGTGCCACTTTATGGGAGATGACTGCTTCTAGGAGCTGCTGTCCTGTTCTGATGAGTACCCACTGCCTGCTGATCTTGCCCAGTATTGCCTGCCTGCTCTCCTGCCGTCCTAAGCCCAGCACCTGGTGAGCGCTATATCTTACTGCCCAGGAGGTAAGGAGCTGACACCTGCAGCGCTGCGCTGCGAGAGCGCTATATTTCTAGAGTTGAAGTGCCTGTGCTGCTCTGCCTGCACTCTGGCGCCTAGTGGGACTATTTGCGTGATTACCAGAAGAGGTGCGCCATCTGCTGTCCCTGAAGCTGGTGGGACCGAGCCTATCGTAAGCGCTAGATCTAAAGTACCAGGAGTGAGGAGCTGATGCCTGCAGCGCTGTGATTCCAAAGCGCTACATCTAAAGTGCCAGGAGTGAGGAGCTGACGCCTGCAGCGCTGTGCTGTCTAAGCGCTATATTCAAGGTGACAGGGGAAGAGGAGCTGGCGCCTGCAGCGCTGTGCTGTGCTGTCTAAGCGCTATATTTCAATTACCCTGTGGTGGTGAGTGGGGCTCAGTCATCCCGTGGTTGGGGGGTGTGTCGGGGCACATTGCCAGTGCCCACCCCCGGTGCCAGTATTCTTTTGGGGGCATTGGATTACCCAGGAGAACAGAGAGAGGAGTGAGAGACCCTCCTGCCCTAGCGCTTTGCGCACCTTTGTTTTCGCTGCCCTGGCAGCCAGCCCTGACTTTGCGGGACATAGAGCTTCTGAGCCCCTGAGAGAGGCCAGTTGGCCTGGGCCCAGTTTCAGAGTGCTGTGCCCCCGATTGGGGCGACCGGGGTTTATGCTGGCGAGGCCTATTGCCCCAAGTGATTTATTGCAGAATAGGGTTGTGCGATGCATTTGTACCTAGGATGATACCTAATGCTTTTCCCTCAAGTTTGCAGTGCTGATTTTAGGCCTATTGTGTTCTAAGGGGCGCCCTGCTAAGGTTATGGGAAGGCCTCATTTGCCATACCTCATGCGGCTAATGTGGCTTATGCCCCCTGGTAGTATGGTTATGCATAAGGTGCTATTGAGATGCCCCCTGGGTTTATGCTAATGGGAGTGATGCCTAATGATAACGCCTAATGCTCCTACACTGAGGATGATGCCCACTGCTGATGTATGCCTTCATGCGCATAGTGTGTTTATATGCCTGACCGGATGTTTTCATTCTAGGTTTCATGTGTATGCCCGATGCTGTTGGCGTTCCGCCTAATGTTCATGCCCACAAGGATGCCTAATGCATGTGATTATGCCTATTGTGCATGTTTAAAGCTTTCATGGCAACGTGGTTCAGGCTCATGCTTGCAGGCTACGGCAATGGTGCTTTATTCGTATGTCTAATGCTCACATGATTTGTGCTAATGTGCCCAATGCTTTTTCCTAGGGTGTACATTGCTGATGGTTATGCACCAATGATACTTTAGGCGTAGGTTACGCCTGATGCTAAACTTGAGTGGGGGCCTGATGTGATGCATAAAGCGTTGTTTAGATGCCCCAGGTTTATGCCTTCATGTTAAGGAGGATTGTGCGCCTAATATTGTTGCTTATGGACTTTCATTTATTCCTGTGCTTATGTTGGTTCTGGCAGCGGCCCGATTGGCGCTGCACTGTAAATAGTCCCCACTGTTTATATCTACCGGGTGCCGGTTGGCGCCGTGTTGACTACTGTGGTTACCACCTGCTATGCTGTTGCATAATACAAATGTTATTTTTCTTACTCAAACTGGTGTGGTCTCCTTTTTGTAGTGTGCCTGGTGTGTCGCCTGTGTGTGCTGCGCGGATGCTTTACACAATGCTCCTGGTTTAGCCTTCCTGCTCCGCACCACGCTACCCCGTTTCCAACATTGGTGTTCAGCGGTGGGATAGGACTTGTGTTTGCGCAGTACCACAGCGACAACTGGTTGCACTACAAAGGGTGCACTTGAGAGTAACCACAGATTTGGGGACTGTTATGCTGACTGTATTTCCTCCTGGAAGTGTTGTTGAGGGGATTGTGTCTCCCTGTTGCACTGTGGGTGGTGTATCCCGAGGGTATCTCACCAGGATGGGGTTAACCTACGACGAGGATTGCCTGGGGGAGTACACTGAGCAGGAGGTGATAGACCTCTGCCGAGAGAGAGGGAGGGATACCCACAGTAGGCAACACCCGCAGGAAGTTGTTCCTCTATGAGGCCCTGAGAAGGGGGAACCCTTAGAGCCCTGTGGGGACCTTTCTGATTACCCCTCCGCATATTTAGGGGGTGGATCTGGTAGAGACCGTGAGGGGGACTCTGAGAGTGAGGGGTCCCAGTCCATAACCCTGGAGGGTGGTGACTCTGAGGAGGAAGGAGATGTTAGGGCAGAGACACCGGTAGCGAATGAGGACACCATAGAGAGGGAGTCCCATGCTGGGTCCAGTCCCAGGGGCACTGCCCCACCCCTTTCCCTGTCCCCAGAAGAGTGGGTAGATAGGAGGGAAGAAAGGGAGCATCAGCTGGTGCTGGAAAGGCTCAGAGTGGAGCTAGCGCAGCTGAGAGTTGAAGAAAAGAGGCTAGAGACCGAGAGGGTCCTAGCACAGGAGAGAATGGCTGAGGCGGAGAGGGCCTTCGCCAGGGAGAGACTAGCTCAGGGGGTAGGTTGTCCCCTGAGAGTGGTTTCTGCGGTCTGGATTCACCAGTGAGGGTGGGATCCAGTGGTGGCAGCGAGAGTTTAGCCAGTGCAGGAAGTCCCACTCCCGGAGCCCGGAAGATGGTGCCTGATCCCCAGGAGGAGGGGGCAGGTTGGAATTTAGGGGCTGCAAGAAACTGTCTCATCAGTCTTGGGGGGAGTATGTGGACGTGTGTTGGACCGCACTGGAGGAGTGGATGGTGTGTGGCGCGGTGACAGATGGGGAAGGGCTGTTCCGCCTGATCATCAGGGAGCATGTGCTCAAGAGTTGTTTTCCCAGGTTGCGCCACCACCTGTTGCAGTGTGGGCTCTCCGACCCCAGGGAGCTTGCACGGGAGGCAGACCTTTGGGTGAGTGCCAGAGAGTCTGAGAGGGCATTGGGGAGTGATCCTGAAGGGAGTGGTGCAGGGATCTTCCAACCCAGCGAGGTGGGAGAGGTGGAGAATAGCCCAGCTAGGTCCCAGGATAGTGAGAGGGTTGTAGGGCCTCACATCCTATCTATAGGAAGGAGTGAGACGGGGAGGTGTCCCGAGGTGCCCCAACCGCAGTCTCAGGGCCTGGAGAGTTCCATAAGGGAACCCCAGGTTGGGAGCCTAGGCTGTCCCGATGGGCCGTCCATGGAAGGGGATCCCCCAGTGTCAGGAGAACCTGGGGCGTCGGTATTCAGAGCTCCAGGGGTTCTGGGGTCTGCCCAGCCACAGGGTTTAGATCCTGGGCTGGGGTGCCAGGTTCAGGGGCTGCCTGACCTGGAGGGAGGGGCACTTGTAATCAAGGTCCCTATCGGTTTCACTTCCAGGGGTACTTCTCCAGGTGGGAGGGTGCGGAACTCTGGAAGGGGGTGCCGAGGGAGGAAGGACTCGCCTCTGGCACCGGCTCAGCCACAGGGCTTCGATCCTGGGTTGGGAGGCCCGGTTCAGGTATTGCCTGACCTTGCGGGAGGGACGTCTGTAAGCAGTGTCCCCCGGAGTTGTCTTCCAGGGGTGCTACTCCAGTTGGGAGGGTGCAGAACTCTGGGAGGGGGTGCAGAGGGAGGGAGGACTCGCCTCTGGCACCGGTGCAACCTAAGGGTTTAGGCCCTGGGTTGGTGGATAGAATGCAGGGTCACGGCCCTGGAAGAGTGAGAGAGTGGTGTTCTGAGGGTGCCCCGCATAGGAGGAGAGGGCGGAACCCCAGAAGGAGAGGTAGGGGAGGAGAGCCTCGCCCCTACCTGGTGGACAGTGTGAGAGTGTGGTCCCTAGGTGGGAAGACCATTGGCAGTTTGGGACTGCACGGAGGGAAAGGGAGAGTGGTCAAAGGGTACTACGTGCCTGGGGCTACTGCCCCCACTCTGTGAGACAGCCAGGGCCAGAGACATCTGGATGGCCTAGGGCCCGGTCCTGGCTGCAGCCAACTAGGGAGCACCAGTGGGGTGGCCTAGTTGGGTCAGGAGGAGTTGAGAGAGGGAACCATCGGGTTCCAGAGTGGAGAAGAACCTGCGGGTGTTCCTGCAGTTGTGGGCCCGCATCCAAGTTCTCTCGCCCTAAGCAGGGAAGCCCATCAAGGCATTGATCGGTCTACCCTGGCTTTTGGCTGGGAGGGGGTTGTGTTGGACTTGGCCCTTATTGTCCTAAAATCTTTCGCTTTTCCCCCTAGCCTTTTTACCATGTGTGAAATAATACCTACTGCACAATGGCGTGCGCAGATTTATTTGTACTGTTGTAAAGCAATGTTACTTTTAAAATGGACGCCATTTCTGTCTGCTTGTGCCACCTGCCTGAGGTGGGTTGCCGGTCTAGTTGTCTGTCACCCAGCCCCAGCTTTTGGAGGGAAGTCTAGCAGACAGGGTGCTCTACACCTCCCCTAAACCAGTTGGGACCGGTTTCCCAGGGAACCTTCCAGAAGCTTCCAGCCCTTTCTGGTAGGTGGGGTGAGGGGGCAGTGCCTCCATGTGCTCAGACGGAGCGTGGACTTGACTGAGAGGGGACACTCTGCCAGGAGGTACCGCCACATTGGGCCTGTGTGCTGGCCCCTGTGCCCATCTGCACCCCTCCGCTGTCCACAGGGCCAGTGAGAGCCCTTTACTGGAGTGAAGACTGCTGTGTCAGGAGGAGTGCCACTTTATGGGAGATGACTGCTTCTAGGAGCTGCTGTCCTGTTCTGATGAGTACCCACTGCCTGCTGATCTTGCCCAGTATTGCCTGCCTGCTCTCCTGCCGTCCTAAGCCCAGCACCTGGTGAGCGCTATATCTTACTGCCCAGGAGGTAAGGAGCTGACACCTGCAGCGCTGCGCTGCGAGAGCGCTATATTTCTAGAGTTGAAGTGCCTGTGCTGCTCTGCCTGCACTCTAGCGCCTAGTGGGACTATTTGCGTGATTACCAGAAGAGGTGCGCTATCTGCTGTCCCTGAAGCTGGTGGGACCGAGCCTATCGCAAGCGCTACATCTAAAGTGCCAGGAGTGAGGAGCTGATGCCTGCAGCGCTGTGACTCCAAAGCGCTACATCTAAAGTGCCAGGAGTGAGGAGCTGACGCCTGCAGCGCTGTGCTGTCTAAGCGCTATATTCAAGGTGCCAGGGGAAGAGGAGCTGGCGCCTGCAGTGCTGTGCTGTGCTGTCTAAGCGCTATATTTCAATTACCCCGCGGTGGTGAGTGGGGCTCAGTCATCCCGTGGTTGGGGGGTGTGTCGGGGCACATTGCCGGTGCCCGCCCCCGGTGCCAGTATTCTTTTGGGGGCATTGGATTACTCAGGAGAACAGAGAGAGGAGTGAGAGACCCTCCTGCCCTAGCGCTTTGCGCACCTTTGTTTTCGCTGCCCTGGCAGCCAGCCCTGACTTTGCAGGACATAGGGCTTCTGAGCCCCTGAGAGAGGCCAGTTGGCCTGGGCCCAGTTTCAGAGTGTTGTGCCCCCGATTGGGGCGACTGGGGTTTATGCTGGCGAGGCCTATTGCCCCAAGTGATTTATTAAAGAATAGGGTTGTGCGATGCATTTGTACCTAGGATGATACCTAATGCTTTTCCCTCAAGTTTGCAGTGCTGATTTTAGGCCTATTGTGTTCTAAGGGGGCGCCCTGCTAAGGTTATGGGAAGGCCTCATGTGGCATACCTCATGCGGCTAATGTGGCTTATGCCCCCCTGGTAGTATGGTTATGCATAAGGTGCTATTGAGATGCCCCCTGGGTTTATGCTAATGGGAGTGATGCCTAATGATAACGCCTAATGCTCCTACACTGAGGATGATGCCCACTGCTGATGTATGCCTTCATGCGCATAGTGTGTTTATATGCCTGACCGGATGTTTTCATTCTAGGTTTCATGTGTATGCCCGATGCTGTTGGCGTTCCGCTTAATGTTCATGCCCACAAGGATGCCTAATGCATGTGATTATGCCTATTGTGCATGTTTAATGCTTTCATGCCAACGTGGTTCAGGCTCATGCTTGCAGGCTACGGCAATGGTGCTTTATTCGTATGTCTAATGCTCACATGATTTGTGCTAATGTGCCCAATGCTTTTTCCTAGGGTGTACATTGCTGATGGTTATGCACCAATGATACTTTAGGCGTAGGTTACGCCTGATGCTAAACTTGAGTGGGGGCCTGATGTGATGCATAAAGCGTTGTTTAGATGCCCCAGGTTTATGCCTTCATGTTAAGGAGGATTGTGCGCCTAATATTGTTGCTTATGGACTTTCATTTATTCCTGTGCTTATGTTGGTTCTGGCAGCGGCCCGATTGGCGCTGCACTGTAAATAGTCCCCACTGTTTATATCTACCGGGTGCCGGTTGGCGCCGTGTTGACTACTGTGGTTACCACCTGCTATGCTGTTGCATAATACAAATGTTATTTTTCTTACTCAAACTGGTGTGGTCTCCTTTTTGTAGTGTGCCTGGTGTGTCGCCTGTGTGTGCTGCGCGGATGCTTTACACAATGCTCCTGGTTTAGCCTTCCCGCTCCGCACCACGCTACCCCGTTTCCATCACCCACCATGTACCTCCAAAAAGCGCCACAGAGCTGCGTTGCAGAGAGGTGTAAAAAGGGGCGTGGCCTCTGAACACCTCTCTGCAACGCAGCTCCCTGGCGCATACTGGAGGTTCCTGGTGGGCTAGTTAGCCCCCAGGGACCCCCAGTATTCAAGGGGAATTACTTCCCCTTCTTACAACGCGCCACGGGGTGCGTTTGCAGACTGCTGCAGGGAGGGGGCGGGGCCTCCGGCACGATGCCGGTCTTTTTTTCTTTCTTTTTTTTATGGGAGGGGGGCTGCGTGGCCCCCTTTCCCTCGGCCACTTTTTGCTCCGGGGACCCCTTCCCCCGGGGCCTGAGGATTTTCTTTTTTTTTTTCTTTTTAAACGGGAAGGGGGCCGCGTGGCCCCCCTTCCCTGGGCCTCTTTTGGCCCCGGGGACCCCATCCCCCAGGGCATGCCCTCTTTTAAAAAAAATATATATATTTGGAGGGGAGCTGCATGGCCCCCCTCCTCAGGCCATTTATGGCCCCGGGGACCCCATCCCCCGGGGCCGGCATTTACGTTTAAAAAAAAAAAATCTTTTTGGGGAGGGGGGCTGCGTGGCCCCGCTCCCGGGCCACTAATGGCCCCGGGGACCCCATCCCCCGGGGCCTGGCCACTCGTTGGGGACCGTGGGGGGGTCCCCAATCCCCGCACGGTCCCACCGGCTCCCCGCGTCCTGCGGGAGCCGGCATTGCTTTTCTATAAGTGGAGCTGCTGACATGCAGCTCCCCTTATGGAAAAGCAATCTGCTTTGCTTCATTGAAGCGAGAGCAGGTTTCCCTGCAAAGCAAGTTTGCAATGACAGGACGGGAGCCGCGCGGCTCCCGTCCTGCCATTGCAAACAGCAGTGTCCCGGGGGTAGGCACCCCGGGATACTGCAGGAGCCGGCCCTGGGGTGGCGGTCCCCAGGGCCACCACAGGCTCCAGGAGGGGGGCCGCGCGGCCCCCCTTCCAACAATTGCACAGCCTTGGGGAGGTGGTGATCCCCGGGGCCGGGGGTCCATTACGGACCCCCGAATTTAAATACTAGTGCCCTGTGGAGGTGGCGGTCCCCGGGGCATGTGGGGGGGCTGGAGCCCCCCCACACAGGTTATTTGTTTTTAAAAAAATAGCCCTGGGGGTGGCGGTCCCCGGGGCTGCGGGGGGCCGTGTGCCCCGCCAGCATTATTTATTTGAAGCCCCGGGGGTGGCGGTCCCCGGGGCTTGGGGCCTTAGAGGCCCCCCTAAAATATAAACCCACCCCCCGCATGCCCCCGGGACTTGGCCTACCCAGGGGCAAAATACCCTCGAAGCGCGGTAGACCGCGCTTCGATTTTTTTTAATCACGGCGGGATCCGCGCACCCTGCGTGCATCCCGCTGATTTTTCTTTTTAAAAAAATGCTTTTTTTGGCCCTGGGGGTCCTTGTGGGACCCCCTGAGCAGGCCTAGGGGGTCAGGGTGTTTCTACCCTGCCCTCTTTTTGCGTTTTTCGCGATTGTTTTTCTAATTTCTTGTGCCTCGGTTCTACCGAGGAACAAGATGGCTGCCAACACTTCCTGATTTGGAGTGTTGATAGCCAGTTGACAGCCAATTAGCATGCAGCTCGTGATCGGGAGGGTGCGCGCAGGGTGCGCTCAGGGTGCGCGGATCCACCGCGGCCATAGATATATATGTGATTTTACGTTCGATTTTCTCAGGAACTACTGAATGGATTTACACCATTTAACCAAAAGGCATGACTCTGAACCAAGGGCTACCTCTTTGCCAAATTTGGTGTAATTCCGTTCAGCAGTTCGGGCTGTAGCTGCGACTAAATGTTACTATGGAAAATTGCATGGGGAAAACATGTTTTGGGACCCCCCTTTTTTCTTGGCCCCCACTTGACAAATCATCCCGAGACTTTCAGGATAGGAGCGGACCGGAGCGCCCCACGAGTTTTGAAAATTTCGTGAAGATTCGTCAACCGGCGCCAAAGTTATTGGGAATAGAATGTTGCGGATTTCCTATGGAAAATAGGTCCTAACTATAACTATCTACTGGCGACCGCCAGTAGATAATATATATATCTCCTACTGGTGGTCCATAGGGAAAGAGTCAGGACCTAGTTTACATAGGAAAATAGTTTTTTTTATTGTTGCTAATACCTTTAGCATTATCTCAGGAATCTTCACAAAATTTTCAAAACTAGTATGCCAGTCACGTCAGCTGCTGTCTGGAAAGTTTTGAGGTGATTCGTCAAGTGGGTGCCGAGACACGACTACAGTCCAAACTGCTGAACTGAATTTTACTAAATTTGCCAGAAGGCTAGATCTTGGTCCAGAAAGATCCCTTTTGTTTTTTTAGATTGGTGAAATCTGCTCAGTAGTTTTGGAGTTATTTAAGGGATTTCTAGGGACACGGATCCACGCGCCAACAGCAATGCCATGATGGGCTGTCTGCTACCTGTCGCCATTTTGTGTAGTGGGACTTGGTCCTCGGGGGGAGAATAACAGTTGAAACTGATAGGAGGGATCAGGGTACCTCTACTGATAGAGGGGTCCATAAGGGACTCCTCATGGGCACAAAATTGCCCAAAATATTTTTATTACATGTACGAGGATCTGCAAATCATCTGTGGCACTCAGGGTGGGCCCCCGTGTGCATATGTAATGGATCCATGGATCAGACTCCAACAAAAAAAAATACACCCACTCACAGACCCACTCCTACAGTCTCTCACACCCCCATAGAAATACTCACACACCCATTGATAGACTGACAAAATCACTCAAACACCCACATAGAGACCTACACAGCCACTCACACATCCACTCACATACTCATTCATCCACTGACACACCCACTTACAGGCCCACACTGCCACTCACACTCCCATTCAACAACTGACATACCCACTCATAGACTCACAAACCCATTCACACACCCACTCACACACTCACACAACAATCCACATACTCAGCCACTCATTGACTTACCTACACACCTACTCACAGAACTACTCACACACTCACCCACCTGCACAGCCACTCACAACCACTTACACACCCATTCACACATTTACACACCCATTTGCACACCTACACAAATACTCAGACACCCACTCACATCCATACAACCCCTCACACACCCACTCACAGACCTACAGAACCACTCACACATTCACTCACAGACCCATACAGCCATTTATATACCCTCTCACATAACACCCAATCACTCACACACTCACACACACAGTCACACACTCAGACACCTGCTTACACATCTACACAAGCACTCACACACCCAGTTACACACCCATACAGCCACTGAGACACCCATTCACAAACGTACACATCCACTCACATCTACACCCACACAAACACTCACACACTATCTCAAACACCCACACACACGCCCATTCACACACTTCATGCCCACTCACACACCCATTCACACACTTACACATCCACTTACACACCCACACAACCACTCCCACTCCCACTGACACACCCATACAGCCACTCATACTCCCATTCACTCACCTACTGCATTAAATGTGTTTTTTCTTTGTATTGAATGTGTGATTTTGTTTGGTAACTGATCCGCGGATCCGTCACAGATCCACCTGGAACATAGCTTGCAAACCCCTTATTTGGCTGGGGATTCACAGCGGATCCATGGATCCGGGTGAGAAATTAGGAAAATGGATTTGAAAACAAAAAGAACCAGCGTCTGGGAAAAGGATTGGCTCTGAAAAGAGCCTTTGTGTTTATGGTGTGTAGATAACTACACATAGAACAGGAAGCAGTCTTTTAAGTTGTTGAGGAACACCCTTTTGCCTGTGTCTGTGAAAAGGACTCTGTCTTTTTGATATAGTCCGTCTATGTTGAAGAGTGAGTTGTTATGGTTATGGTTTCAGAGAAATGCAGAAACAGTTTTATTGACATGTTTCCTGAATTTCTCTAACTGCAGACAAAATTGAGTTGACCACTGCCACCACTGTCTTTGAGAAATGTTACAGAACATCAAAGCAGTATATAGGTAAAGTGGCATTAATATACAAAGGTATCCTTCTCTTTTCACCCACTGGTTGGCAGAGACTACTGGAAACATGGTTACTATGGAAACAGAGCTAAAAGAGTGTGGGGGGAAGGGAATAAAGAGACTGTAGTGTGAAACTGAAAATCACACTAGGGTAGAAAAATTTCTCATTAGGGAGTATTGACTTATAATTGACAATATATAACAAAATGAAACATATATAAAAAGTATATTGTTGAATGCATTTAAGGGCATCTGTGTGGAACACCGGATCCACCCCGAAGTTCCACAGGGGACCGCGCTGAGAGCCACTGTGGATCCACAAACAAACAACCAAATTGGGCTTCTTTACAAGAAACATGGAAAGGGTTAAAAATAGTGACCATTTAAGAGTGGTATAACAAAATTAAAAGATGAAAGGAAGTCCGTGATTTGCTAAGCATAGGAGTATGAGTAAAAGCACGTGGTGAAGGGTATGTATTTTTGCTCCCTTTCTCCTGAGAGTGGAGGAGGATTATCATTTTTGTGATTTGCAGGGGAAAACATATGTTAACAGATATTACAGTGAAAGGTGGACAACAGCAAAGAGATTTTACAGGTATGTTAATTAGGTTGTAGTATAAAAAAGTATATTTAAAAAAGCGTGAGTGTATATAAACTGAAAGAAAATATGTACCTTCTAGACACTGTAGTAGAAGGTAAAATAGAAGAGAGCTTAGAGGAGAATATTAACTAAAACTAAAGTGTTAGAGTTATTGCTCTCATTAAGGGGCTGCAGGAGGAGATTGTCAGGCACAACTGGTGACTGTGTCAATGGAGGTAAAAAAACTTAAGTCCTGGAGAATTGTCTCCAGTAATAAGATTGCTCACTCTCTGTCTAATTGGGCATATACTACGCTAATAGCAGAGCAAAATAAGAGGAGGGATCGGATACTTGCATCTTACCAACCCCTTCCACATAGTGTATGGGAGGACTACCTCTTAGCCCCTGAGGCCTGCTCTGTACGATCCCCCCCAGGCTCTCTCCTTGTCACATTGTCACATCCCCAGTAGTTCAAACTATTAATACAAGTATGAATGGGTGGCCCAGAGTGAGCTCTACTCCCTCAAACTTAGTGCAGAAGGGTGCAACTCTAAAGACTTTGAAGGGCTATGAAAATCACAACAAGAGATTGAATCTCGTATTTTTGACAAAGGTTCCTAAGTTGGCCAATGGGGTGAGAGAGAGGATGAGGATTCATTATCCAATAAATATATCCATTATATAAAAACAATACGGAATTGTTATTCAGTAATACGTGAAGATATTCTATCTACCAAGAGATCCCATGATCCATCGTTCAATGGGGGGGGTCCTTTGATTTCATTGAAATTAAGTTTAAGGATCCTAAAATGGTAGAAGGGCTTGTGGGACTGAAACTTCAGAAAACCCTCCGGTGGGGACCCAAATGCAATTTAAACTTAGGCCACCTTATTACTCCCTTCCACCACCTGCCACAGGTAACATAGAGAAGGATAATGAGCCTGGGTTGTCATGAATAGATTGACTGGTAGAGAGGAGTATCCCGACTTTAGGCACAGATGGGGAGCCAAGTATGGATATCGAACACTGATAGCATATAACCAGTTTGGGAATTCCTGGAATTTCTGACCCGCCTAAATCAATTTCTTAGGGCGAGTCCGATGTGCCCTTACAATCTACTCAGAATCAGAAATTGGCTAACATAAACTTCTTGTCCTGGTATGCTTCTGGGCTACGTTCCAAGCTTGGTGACCCTGCTTGGGGCTTGTTTATTGACCAATTTGATATCTGTTTGCTCTAGGACACTTGGAGCATGGATCACATACATAGATCAAGCTTCCTAAATGTTTTGGTTCTAGCTACCTCTTATGGAAGAGGTCGCCCCTCTGGTGGCGTCTCAGTATGGATACAGCCCTCCTTGAACATAATACTTTTCCCTTTGAACATTGCATCTTTAGATATCCAAGGCCTAAAAATCACTGGGGAGAATACAGTTGTGATTTGTTTGTATAATGTGTATATTAGGGGGGTTAGAGGGGGTAGAGAAAAACCAGCTTTGAACCAATTGGGAAACCATAGGGAGCACTGTAACTCACATGATTTTGTGATAATTGTCCGTGATTTCAATACCACCTTTGAACCCCTGGGTAATGATGGTCAATTATTAACTGAGATGGAGGATGAGGAATTGGGGTCCCCTACCTTGAGTTCCCGCCTGTAAAGAGATGGACCGAGGTTGCATACAGATGCTCTCATTTACATTATCTTGCGGTTTGAGAGCTTGTAATGGTCAAAGTCAGATACTAATGCTTCACATACCTATAACTGAATTGAACACACTAGCAGGATAGATTACAATCTGCTTTCGCTCCAGCTGAAGGAAAATCCTTGATGATAGCATGATTATTAATAGATGTGACAGTGAGCACAATGCTGTCGTCTGTAAATTGTCCAACTTGATTGACCATCAGGAGCAAGTTATATTATCTCATTCTACCAATCTAAATCCATTGAACGGCAAGCATAGACTTAAATGGCCAACATGGCATCTAGACCAGAGCTAGTAATGGCTATGAATAGTGCACTACAGGAGGCTATAGAGACCCTAGAAAACCACCTTCCATCAAAGACCCTAACACAGGATGTTAGGATAATTCATCCAAATCTTTTTTGAACCCTGGAGGAGTGCTTCACGCAGATGTGACAGAAAACTATACAAAAGGGGAAGGTTTCCACTGGTTGGTATAATAAGGATTGTAGGTTAGCAAAGCAACAGTTGTGTTTCGCTTTGAAGGGTAGGGATCCTATGCACATTAGGACGCAAAGGAAATTATATAAATGGGTCCAGGCCAAAGCTCATGCCAGTTGGGAAAATCTGATCTTTGAAGAGTTATAAGAGGCCGGAATCTCTAGAGACTCTAAGGGCCGGATGTATGTAGCTAGTATTTTGCGATTCCCTAATTTAAGAAATCGCAAAATGCAATGTATGAAGGTGTATAGTACACCTTTTGCAATTCCTAAGGGGTCGCAAATGACCTACCTCGTGAATATTAATGAGGTAGGTCGCAATTTGCGACCCCCTAGGAATCGCAAAAATCAGGGGGATGGTGGCCTGCTGAGAGCAGCAGACCACCATGTATGTGTTTGCTTTTCAATAAAGCAATCTTTTTTTTTTTGTATAGCCGGAAAACAAGAAAACAAGATGCTTTACAAAACGAAAAATGAAAAGTTTTCTTTTCATTTTTTAAGAGCACGCAGTGGTCCATGGCAAAATTAGGTTTGCTGCATCAGAAAAGCAATTTTTGCGTTCGCAAATGGGCAGATTCTGCAAATCTGCCCTTTTGCGAACTCAAAAATGCTTGATACATCTGCCCCTAAGAGATTATGGTCCATGGTAGCTAATGGGGGGCAGCACCCTAAAGACTACCTAGCTAATTCTATCTACCCGGAGGCATGGTACAAGCACTTCTCTAAGCTATTTGACTCCTTCTCAGGCCTAGCCTTTGAGGGCTGTGTCCCAGAAGAACATGGATTAGCGGCATGCTCACCACCCTTAATTATAGCACATGATGAAACTCTATCTGCAATTAATTGTGTCACTCTGTGGAAAGCAGCTGGTCCGGATGCGGTCCCTGGAGACCTATTTTGTGCGGATCCAGAGAATTGGGCTTCATATAATAATATGTTATCAAATGCGATCCTTAAGGGGGTAGAAATCCCTGGTAGCTGGAAGGCTTCCGAGATAGTACCGATATACAAAAAGGATTCTAGGGATTCAT
This sequence comes from Calotriton arnoldi, assembly GCA_963921515.1. Lineage (NCBI taxonomy): Eukaryota > Metazoa > Chordata > Amphibia > Caudata > Salamandridae > Calotriton > Calotriton arnoldi. Next base: position 952,991 of record CAWUFW010006297.1, read on the forward strand.
CCCTAAATTATAGGCCCATAAGTTTGATAGATGTTGCACAAAAAGATCTTCTGTAAACAAATCTTAAATAAACTCCAGGATTGGATGGATGAGAACGAGGCCCTCTCATATTTGCAAGCAGGGTTTTCGGAGTGGTATTAGCACTAAATACCAGTTTTTTAGATTTATGACAAATTATTGGAAGACGGTGGCCCTCCAAAAGATGCATTTATATATGGTCTTCGTGGATCTCAAATCCGCATTGAACATGGTTCTTTGGCAGAAACTTTGGGCAGTGTTAGAGCATAAGGAGGTCCCTGATGACTTACTGAGCATTATAGTAAGGCTGCATCAAGACACCTATGCACAGGTTAGATGGGGTTCCCAGGGTGAGTTAACAAAACGCAAAGCAACTCCCAAAGGGGTACACCAAGGCTGTGTACTCGCTCCAACTTTATTTTCACTATATCTTAATGATGTGGTGGGTCACCTGCAAAATTTTGATAATGATGCCCCGAAGATTGCAGGAAGGCAATCCCCCCTCCTTCTGTTTACAGATGACACTCTGCTGGATTCTAAGACCTCAATGGGTCTCCAGATACTGGTTGACCAGTTTGCAGACTTCTGCGCAGAGAGGGGGTTGTTAATAAATCAAACAAAATCTAAATATATGGCCATCAATCCACACAAGTCCTTCAGAGGACCTAGGCTGTTATTCTAGAGGGGATCGAACTCAAAATAATTTAGGAATTTAATTATCTTGGTATAAGGATTACTCACTATGGGGCCGATTCACAGAACTAATCTGAGATAAAATGCTAAACTTACTACTTTTGGTATTCACAGAAGGCATTTAGTAGTAGTAAAGTTAGGAGTCCTATATGCTCTGGTCATCCTAGATTAAGAAGAGTAGCATGAATCTATGTCGTCATGTGTCTGGGATAAAGAGAATGTGCTGGCAGATTTCTCCTGCACTGATAATATATAGTGTGAAGGCTGAAGATAGTGCCCTCTATGGAGCAGAGATGTGGGGATTTTCAGGGCTGTCTTCTTTGGGAAAAGTCGAGAACAACTTTTTGAGATCTTTGATTGGGCTCTTGAAAAGTACACCCCTGTTACCTTTACGTTGGGACCTGGGTATATAACAAATTGCTCACAATGCACAGTTAAGACAAGTTCTGCTTTGGAGGAGACTCATGTTTACACCGCCGTAGTGGAGTATTACAACCCATCTAAAGAAATTATTGAGTTACATAAAAACCAAAAGATTCACTGGTTACGATTGCGCAGAGATACATTGTCCCAAATTGGTTTGGAGGAATACTGAAATGACTATGATTGCCTCTTGAACTTTTCTAAGGTTGCACTTAAAGAAGCCTTTTGGGTGCAAAAATGGGCATCAGAGGTGAGCAGTGGTAGGCAAAGAGCTTTAATCGTTGCCTTTTCTAAATTATATCTTGCCTCCTCTAGCTAGACACCTGGTCTTTAGATTTTGACGTGGCACACTCCCACTACAGTCTTTTTGACAAAATGGAAATACAAATTGGATCACAGTACGGATTGTCTGATATGCCTGTATCCTGATGCGAATCTGCAACATTTCTTCTTTTTTTGCCCTGGATATGCAAATCCTAGGTCAAGACAGATTCTGCCCATTTGTAAGCAACTGGGGATAGGCAGTGTATAGTAGCATTAAGGCTCTTGCAAGCAGAAACTAAGGATCCAAGTATCTCCACTGGAGCTGCAGTATTGGAGCTAATATGATAAGGCAACCTACCATAGATGCGAGAGAACTATTCTAGAATTAATGTAGAATTAAATTAAAAGACGGAATTGAAGGTGGTTAACTTTTTCTTTTGATGCTCCCATTTGTTTGGGGAATCTATGGGAGCTGGAGTTGCTGAAGGCCCCTTTTTGCTGTTTGTTTTAAAATCTTATATACAATGCATTGGATGACATAAAGTAATATCTTTTATCTTTGATACAATACGTTTCTTCCCTCTATATGAAATTGCCTACTATGTAATGTTTTTATTTATGTTTTTATACATATTTATTTTATTTTTAATGTTTTATTCATTTGCTGTACTTCTATGGTCTAATCACCGAATAAAGTCAAAGTGAAAATTAAAAAAAAAAATTAGGTGAGCAGGAAAGGAGGGAGAGGAATTGCTATACTGAAAATAGAGGTATTTTATTAGGTCATTAGATGTGGGTGCTTGCTTATAGTATGCCATTTAAGAGTATATAATTTGCACCCACTCACACAGCCAGTCAGGCACCTATACACCCAGTTACACTCCCACACTCCCACAAAAGCACTTATGTACCCACCACTGATATAGCCACAGAGTGACTGACACACTCAGTCACACATCCATAAAACCATTCACATACCCATTTACTCTCCTATACATCCACTTACATTGTCATTCACACACTCATAAGGGACTGTCACACCCACTCATACAACTATACAGCTTTCATGTACTTAGCACTCAGACAGTCAGTTACAGACACACTTAAATACCCATGCATTTAGTAATACGCTCAGTCATCTACCCATACAGTCACTCACATACCTATTTACAAAACCATACAGCCACTAACACTCCTGGTCAGACAGCAACAGAGGCACTTGCACATACATTTACCTACCCACGCAGCACTTATTTATCCACCACTAATAGAGCCATTTGCACTCCCAGTTACACACCCAAACACTCACTAACACAGCCAGATACTATTCTACACAGCCACTTACATACCCATTTAGACACCCATACTCAGACACTTACAGAGCCTGCTACACACTGATATAACCATGTATGTAGCTATTCACTTGCTTATAGTATGTACGATGAAGTTAAATGTATTCTATATTTGCTTTTCAGATATCTTCACATGTTTAAAGAGTAATGGAAAATGGAAGGAAGAGGTGAAAAAAAATAAGAACTATGGGCCTCAATACGATGTCGGTAGGACGAGTGTCCGACCGGGATCGTGTCAGAAATGGGACCACCCGACAAGGAGTCAGCAGTCCTGCTTACACCAATTATGAAGCAACACCCTTCACGGTGATCGGAAAGTGTATTTTTCCTATTGCGGCTTGGAAAAATACACTTTTTAAACATCCATGCACACGATTGCATGGATGCTTAGGGGGTACCAGAGGTGCCCCCTGGGTCCATTGCTGAGGGCCACAGAGGACAGGGGCCCTGCTAGGGGCCCCAAAAGACCCTTTCTGCCAGTTTTTTCATGGCGGAAGAACCAACATCATAATAAGGCCCTATGCTTCTTGACAGCATCCATAATGTGGACAACATATGATACATTTTGTTCCACTGGCATATGATTTTTCGCACAATAAATCACCATGTCTTGCAGTTTTGGTAAAACAGTGAGAATGGTAAGTAGCTGGTCAAGTGGTAAGGGTCCCACAGATGGCCCAACTGCTGATGATGCTGCACCACCTTCTGTCTTTCCTATCATCCTCTGATTTGTCCTTGTAGGTATGGATTTCAGATGTTCGAAATGGATGGTATGCCTTGTGAACACTCCTTCAAAGTATCTCTTCACTGCATATATTGGTTTGGAAACTGTTTTGTAAGTGGTAAGTGTTCTTCTTCGTCCTACTCTTTGCATTGTTTTCTATCTTCAGCAGACGCGATCTTAACTTTGATACTCTCTTCTTGAAGGTCCTGATCTACGTGAGTTCCTGAAGAAATTTCTCCCTGAACTTCCTGCTATTTCTCCTCTTACCATCCAACAAGCTCATCGTCTGGGCCAACTCTACCTTTATTTTTCTAAAACTCGGGGAATCATCATGCTATTTTCTGAATTTACAGACCTCCTATGAGTCTTGAAGGCTGCTAATAAAAAACGTTGTCTTATTTGGTCTGGCCACAATATATTTATTTCTCGAGACATCTCTATGTGACAAATGCCCAAAAAAAGGAATTCCTTGCTTTATGACCTCAAATGAGACAGCTCAAAACATGCTAAGGCATACTTCAACAGTGGTTATGCAGGATGAAGATGATATCACCTCAAGATCCTTTGATGATCCCGTCAAATTAAAAATGTTTCTTCAGTCTAATAAATCTCATGATATGGATACTACAGTCCAGAAATCTTAAGAATTTTGTTTGTGTTTGTTCTCTTTCTGCATCCCAATTTCTTTCATATTTAACTTTTCTTCATAACTTAATTTTCCTTCTCTCTGCTGTTGTTCTTGTGACTGTGTCGACACGTCACATACTATATTTCATGATTTCTATTTTCAGATCTGGATTTTTATCCTTGATCTGCCTCTTCTACTTTTTTATATCTCCCTTCTCCTTTATGTCCTGTTCTTCTTTTCAAGTCTATTCTTTGAGGACTTATATGTCACTCAGTGTCATTATGTCACTCCATTCATGCCTTATGTTGTGTCTAATAAATAGTGTCATTTTGTCTCCCTTTCCATTTTTGCAGCTTGGCACTCATGTTCCTGTACCCTTTTCCACATGTATCCTATATGTTTAACATTGTCTTGTGGAATGTCCGTGGACTTGGGCATCTGGGTAAGAGACAAAAGGTACTTTCTTATTTGTCTAAGCTTAATTCCAAAATTGCCTTTTCACAGGAAACTCATTGTAATGATGTGGAGTCAGTTAAATTAAAATGACTATCGGTTGGTTGGGTTTTTTTCTCTTCAGCTACTAATGACAAAGGTGGTGTTGCTATTCTCTGGCATAAAACATTGAAAGTATAAATTATATCTACTGAATGTGATACTGATGGTCAACGGGAATTGGTTAATGCCATTATTCATAATAAAGATATCTCCTTGTTTAATATTTATGGCCCAATTAAACCTGATCCTGATTTTTGGTATAGTATTAAAGTAAAACTTGATAATATTTGTAATCCCAATATCATTAGAGCAGGCGGAATTTAACCAATGGTTGGATCCCTTTAGGGATAGAAAGTCTAAATGTAAATTTAACCCAGACAAATCTCATAAGGCATTCCAATCAGCCACCGCATCTATTTGATGTTTTGAAAACTTGCATTCCTGATAAGATTGAATTTACTTTTTTCTACAATGTACATCATACATTGTCCAGAATTGATTACGTTTGTTACAGAATCCTTACTCCCTTCTAAACAGGCATACGAAATAGGCGCCATTTTTATTTCCGATCATGCACCAGCACTGTCTCATACTGACTCCAAAACTGGCAGATTGAGATTTAATAACTCCCTATTATCTGATACACATTTTATAACTAAAGCAACTGCTTGTCTTGCTTTATACTCCCAAATAAAAGAAATGTAGCCCTCCCAAACAGAGGAACTCCCACATAAGGCAAGAAAACACCTGGGAAGGGGTCAGTTGCAGCACTCGCCAAATGAGGCACATCAAGAGACAGTTTTCAAAATAAAGCCTGGGGTTTTATAAGTGCAACACTCTCTAACAGAAAGACTTCCCCAAATGTCAAATGAAAACAGGTAAAACAACACGCAAATATATATATATATATATATGGAAATGCGTAGACGTTTGTCTGCCTTTGCAACCTTTTCCATTAAATCTGAATTTCATTTCTATACGTTATATATTTATATATATATATATTCACTGAAAAAACCATAGGTTTCAGGGGCGTTATAGTTAGTTGGACATTTCACTCGTACAAAACCATAGAAATTCCCCCGTTATAGTTAGTTCAGCTAACTATAACTCGTGTACCTCATAATGCACTGTTGATGACGTCACATATTACATCACTCATGACATGGTCAGTGACATCACTCATGACATCACTCATGACATCTCAAATTACATCACTGATGACATCACTAATGACATCACTGATGGCATCATCAAGTGAATGTGTGTTTTTCTGAAAATTAAATATGTTTTATATATGCATATCTCAAGGTCGATGGAAGAATAAATGGGTATATAAGTGCCTAAATGGATGATTTTGTTTTGTAAAATTGATTGTATAACTGACTGATTAAGTGTATCTTAGTGAATACATGGGTTAGTGAGTAATGTTTAAATATGAAAATATCTGTATCAGTCTCTCACTTTGTGTATAAGTGGCTGCATGGGTTGGTGAGTAGCTACATGAGTGTCTATATGGGTTATTAGTTGGTTTTTTGAGTATCAGTATGAGTGTCTGAGTGTCTGTATGGTTCGGTGGGGGTATTACTTAGTGCATAGATGCATGAATGAGTGACTCACTGTTTGTATGTGTTGAAGACAGCATGTGTGCAGGACTGTATAGGTGGATGAGTGTATGTATGGGTGTGTTAGTGAGTGAATGACTGTCTCAATAGTGTCTTTATGAGTAACTACATATGTTTTAAACTAGTATATGTGAGTATTGGTGTATATAGTGAGTATATGTGAGAGTGAGAGATTGGAAGAGTTCCTGTACAAATAAGTAGGTGTTTCTATAAGTGATTGTTTAAGAGAGTAAGTATGTGTAAGTTTCTGTAGAAGTAAGTGTGGTAGTGTGTGTATAACTGTATATGCAAGTAAATGGATGTTTGATACTTTGTTTGCATGTGTGACTATGTGTGTGAGTAACTCTAAGGATGAGTGGCGGTGTGTAACAGGATGTATCAAAGGTTATATTAGGGTGAGAGGAGGTCTGCCACTCTATCACAAGGATGATGTCATCAGTGATGTCATCAGTGATGTCATTTGAGATGTCATCAGTGATGTCATGAGTGATGTCACTGACCATGTCATGAGTGATGTAATATGTGACGTCATCAGCAGTGCATTGCGGGCGCGCGAGTTATAGTTAGCTGAACTAACTATAACGGGGGAATTTCTATGGTTTTGTACGGGGGTTGTGCTGGGGTAGTGTTTTAGGGTTTATGTTAGTGCAGTGGTGTTTGCTTAGTGTAGGGGGTAGTGCTGGTGTAGTGGTTTAGGGTTTAGGGTAGTGCAGTGGTGTTTGTGTAGTGTAGGGGTTAGTGCTAGGGGTAGTGTTTTAGGGTTTAGGGTAGTGCAGTGGTGTTTGGGTAGTGTAGGGGTTCATGCTGGGGGTAGTGTTTTAGGGTTTAGGGTATGGCAGTGGTGTTTGGGTAGTGTAGGGGGTCGTGCTGGGGTAGATTTAGGGTTTAGGGTAGTGCAGTGGTGTTTGAGTAGTGTAGGGGGTCATGCTGGTGGTAGTGTTTTAGGGTTTAGGGTAGAGCAGTGGTGTTTGTGTAGTGTAGGGGGTCATGCTGGGGGTAGTGTTTTATGGTTTAGGGTAGTGCAGTGGTGTTTGGGTAGTGTAGGGGTCATGCTGGGGGTAGATTTAGGGTTTAGGGTAGTGCAGTGGTGTTTGTGTAGTGTAGGGGGTCATGCTGGGGGTAGTGTTTTGGGTTTACGGTAGTGCAGTGGTGTTTGTGTGGTCTAGGGGGTCGTGCTGGGGGTAGTGTTTTAGGGTTTAGGGTAGTGTAGTGGTGTTTGTGTAGTGTAGGGGGTCGTGTTTTAGGGTCGTGCAGTGGTGTTTGGGTAGTGTAGGGGGTCGTGCTGGGGGTAGTGTTTTTGGGTTTAGGGTAGTGCAGTGGTGTTTGGGCGGTGTAGGGGGTTGTGCTGGGGTAGTGTTTTAGGGTTTAGGGTAGTGCAGTGGTGTTTGAGTAGTGTAGGGGGTCATGCTGGTGGTAGTGTTTTAGGGTTTAGGGTAGTGCAGTGGTGTTTGTGTAGTGTAGGGGGTCATGCTGGGGGTAGTGTTTTATGGTTTAGGGTAGTGCAGTGGTGTTTGGGTAGTGTAGGGAGTCGTACTGGGAGTAGTGTTTTATGGTTTAGGGTAGAGCAGTGGTGTTTGTGTAGTGTAGGGGGTTGTGCTGGGGGTAGTGTTTTAGGGTTTATGTTAGTGCAGTGGTGTTTGGGTAGTGTCGGGGGTCGTGCTGGGGTAGTGTTTTAGGGTTTAGGGTAGTGCAGTGGTGTTTGTGTAGTGTAGGGTGTAGTGCTGGGGGTAGTGTTTTAGGGTTTAGGGTAGTGCAGTGGTGTTTGGGTAGTGTAGGGGTTCATGCTGGGGGTAGTGTTTTAGGGTTTAGGGTATGGCAGTGGTGTTTGGGTAGTGTAGGGGGTCGTGCTGGGGGTAGTGTTTTATAGTTTAGGGTAGTGCAGTGGTGTTTGGGTAGTGTAGGGGGTTGTGCTGGGGGTAGTGTTTTAGGGTTTATGTTAGTGCAGTGGTGTTTGTGTAGTGTAGGGGGTCGTGCTGGAGGTAGTATTTTAGGGTTTAGGGTAGTCCAGTTGTGTTTAGGTAGTGAAGGGGGTCGTGCTGGGGGTAGTGTTTTAGGGTTTAGGGTAGTAAAGTGGTGCTTGTGTAGTGTAGGGGGTCGTGCTGGGAATGTTGTTCATTTCTATGGCAAAATGAACCCCCTCATTTTGTTCCTTTTTAAATTAAATGTTTTAAGTGTTACCAGTTTATTCCAATCAAGATGGCTTCAGGTGTGCCATAATTTTGTCATAAGTAAGACTGTTAGCTCTCTAGTTGTTCTTTAGAACACTCTGGGAAAAATGCAGTAGAACACAAAGGCATCAACTGGCAGGCTGCTCCTGTTGAAATATAACAGGAAGATATTTGAGATCACACTTGAAACATGTCCTAATTTTTCTTTCTACAGCACTAACCATAATTTCTATGACAAAATGAACCCCCTAATTTTGTTCCTTTTTAAATTAAATGTTTTAAGAGTTACCAGTTTATTCCAATCAAGATGACTTCAGGTGTGCCATAATGTTGTCATAAGTAAGGCTGTTAGCACTCTAGTTGTTCTTTAGAACACTCTGGGAAGCTGCAGTAGAACACAAAGGCATCAACTGACAGGCTGCTCCTGTTGAAATATAACAGGAAGATATTTGAGATCACACTTGAAACATGTCCTAATTTTTCTTTCTACAGCACTAACCATAATTTCTATGACAAAATGAACCCCATCATTTTGTTCATTTTTAAATTAAATGTTTTAAGTGTTACCAGTTTATTCCAATCAAGATGGCTTCAGGTGTGCCATACTTTTGTCATAAGTAAGGCTGTTAGCGCTCTAGTTGTTCTTTGGAACACTCTGGGAAGCTGCAGTAGAACACAAAGGAATCAATTCTATGTCAGGACCGGAGGCTCCGATTATGCTTATCATTTCTTTGCTTTATTACAGCAGCCAATAAAAAACCATCTTTTTTTATTCCATAAACTACAAATCCCATGAGCCCTATGTATCATGCTACCATAGAGACTATCCCTATATAAGGTCCACCAGAGGCAACCACTTCCTCTTTCTTTGCTGCTCCGCAGCCAGTTAAGTGCCTCTCCCTTACTGCTTTTCAGGATGTGGTGTATGGGTTTGAGAGCGTAGCTTGTGTCTTTTTATTAACGTATATATTCAAATTCTGAATACGCTTGAGGCTTATTCCTAATGTGCGCTTGCTTCGCGCTGTAGGTATTGCTGTCTTAATAACGTTACGCGGAGCCCTACCGGGCGCTTGATCCACGCTGTGTAAACAAAAAATTCTTTACCTTTTTTCCCTAGGTTACGTCGAGCGCTGGCGCGCGTGTGTGGCGTATCAGGAAGCGCTTCGGCTTCCCCGGCCGGGCGCGCTGCGCCCGTGTCCCTGTCAGTGGAGTGGGAGTTTAGGGGGCGAGGACCGCGCGTCGTCGCTCGCGCGAGTCCTCTTTCCATTTTTACGGGCGGCCGATACCGCGCATGCGCGGCGGCCATTTTTGGTTACTGACTGCATCCGAATGCTACTCGGAGCGGTAGCAGAGCGGGAAGCGCTCGGTTATTTGAATAATTGGCCCGTATCACAGCCCCCGCTGACGCCCAATGCTCTAAATCAGCTGAGGGCTGGACAATAGTGGCATAGGCTCTGCCTAGAGAGGTTTGGCAGGCCCTCCCTCCACCACATAACTTCTGCCTTGGGCTTGATTGCCTGGCCTGCCTGGGGTTGTCCCTCTCCCCCATAATTACTCCTGACCACGCACCACCTGTTGGGCACTTGGGTGACAGCTGTTGCTTGCACCATGGCCGAATACTATTTTGAGGAGGAGTTTTTTGATTCTGAACCCTCCGGTTCAATGGAGCAGGACCTCGTGGAGGCCTTGGATGCTGGTGTGCAGCAGTCAATGAATTCAGCGCTAGTAAGGGCGATTGCGCCCCTTAAACGCCACCTGAATAATTATGCGCTGCAGCAGGGGTGGCTCCCAGCCGTAAATACCCGTCCCAAATCAAAAGACAACAAGGGGTCTAACCCCCATTCTGACGACTTCGCTCGGCTGTCCAAAGCCCTAGCGAATGACCACGCTTATCTGGCGCAACCGTACCGGACGGAGTCTACCCAAGATGACAAAGGAGACTCCTCTACTGACGGCGAGTCCGATCAGGAGGAATTCGCTAAGCCAGCGAAAAAGACCAGGAAAGAACATCATGTGGAACCTCCCCCTCCACCTAAACATCTCACCTTCGACCCGGCGGACATCATCCACCCAAATTCTACTGCGTGGCTCCCCTCACAGGAGGTCGCGGACTATCTTCAGTCGCACCTCCGACGCCCTTTCGACAAGGACGTCAGGGCACGACTTAGGTCGGAGTGCCCGAGACCAGATCTAGCTGCACGCGTGGCAGAGACCCCCGAAGTGGATCCTACCATGTTAACCTACCTGAAAAAATACTCAAAGGACCCCAAAAAAGGCATAGACCGCGCCTGGCGGTCATGCCAGGATAAACTCCTCGATCTCTCAGGGCCTTTAGCCAAGATTCTCAAGATAGGCCTCCGGGCCAAGGAGTCCGGGTCCCTTGTGGATCCCGACGACCTCATCGGTTGGACGCAGCGAGCAGTATGTCTGTTGGGCAATGCTAACTGTGCCATGTCGAGCGAGAGGAGGAGGTCTATCCTCCTCAAGCTAGATCCTAAACTAGCGGAATTGTCTTCCTCGGAAGCGGGCCCGGTGGCCAGGGCCTCCTCTTCGGCCAGCCCTTCTTAAAGGAGCTCACCAAATTCGTGGCCACTTTCAGCGGCCTGGATAAGGCGCAAGAATCTCTCCGGCGCGCCTTCTGGCTGGTTTTCGCCAGGGCCGGACGAAACCGAGGGCGGTCGTTCGGCCGAGGTCACAATCAAGGCGCCCCACGTGGCCAACAACACCACAGAGGAGGTTACCAGGACAACTCCTCCGGAAACCCTAACTTCTACCCCTCCTGGAGGGCGCGGAATCGATTCCGCAGAGGCAGATTCGGTGGCAACCAAGGAAATCACCAGGATTCCGGCTCCACAGGTGAGATTTATCCTTTGTTCCGAAGTGAAGTTGGGGGTCGCATTCAGTATTTCCTCCAGGTTTGCAGCAAACGATCTCTCAGGATCCTTGGATCCTAGAGACGGTACAGGGTTACAAGCTGGAAATGTACGAACGCCCCATACAGCGTTTCCCCACTCCTCCCATACATTTTTCCCAACACGATCAGAATTTTATTTCAGAGGAGATACAATCCCTCTTGACGAAAGGGGCAATAGTGACGTCTCATTTACACCCGCAGGGTTTTATCAGCAATGTGTTCCTTGTCCAGAAAAAAGGGGGCGGATCCCGGTTGGTACTGAACCTCAAAGAGTTCAATGGTTGGATCGTCTACCGCCATTTCAAAATGGAGGGCGTCCATTTATTACGCGACCTTCTGCAGGAGGGCGATTGGATGGTCCGGCTAGACCTAAAGGACGCTTATTTGTCCGTGCCCATCTACGCCCCTCACCGACGTTTTATTCAGTTCCTCTGGCGAGGCGTTTATTACGAATACACGGTCCTTCCCTTCGGACTTTCGTCAGCACCATGGTGCTTCACGAAACTCCTTCAGCCGGTGATGGAGTCCTTGCGCTCACGCGGAGTGAGACTAATTGTCTACCTGGACGATGTCATTATCATGGCGCAATGTCCACAATTGGTGACGAAGCATCTAGAATGGTCCATTCACCTACTCCAAAGCCTGGGTTTCATTGTAAACCCTCAGAAATCCGTTCTGGTGCCCTCACAAGCTATAGAATTTCTGGGCTTTCGGGTGGATTCACGCAGCTGCCAACTTCTCCTGCCCACGTCCAAGATCAGAACGATCAAGAAAGAATTGAGATCGATTGTGAGCAGGCAGATTGTGTCCTTGAGATCCATAGCCCGGGTAGTGGGCTTGCTGGCCTCCTCGATCCAAGCCATCTTTCTGGGCCCCCTTCACTACCGAGCTCTCCAGCGTTTGAAGATTCAACGTCTCCGCAAAGGCCTCGGATATGCCGAACAGATCCCTCTTTCAGAGGAAGCGAGGTTGGAAATGTTGTGGTGGCTAGACCACATGGAGTCGTGGAATGGCAGAGCCATATTCGGTTCCAAACCAGAGGTAGTGATCGAGTCGGACGCCAGCCGCTGGGGCTGGGGTGCCCGCTGTGGTCCGATCTCGACGGGGGGACGACGGTCTCCGCAGGAGCTTTCCCTTCACATCAATTGCTTGGAGTTGATGGCAGGCTCGTTCGCGATCCGCAGCCTCTCCCCGCAGAAGACGGATTGTTGCATCCTCTTGAGGATGGACAATGTATCGGCCGTTCGATATGTGAACAAACTAGGAGGGACGAGGTCCCGCATCCTAGCGGAAATCGCCAAAGACTTTTGGCATTATTGCCTACAACACAAACTGTCCGTAGTGGCGGAATACCTTCCGGGTCGCAAGAACGAAATTGCCGACTGGCACTCCCGTTATCTACGGGACTACAGCGATTGGCGTCTACACCCTCGGATTTTCCGAATGCTGAATCTCTTATGGGGCCCCTGCCAGTTAGATTTGTTTGCGTCACGTCTGAACAAACAACTCCCGGATTTTTACAGCTGGCGCCCGGATCCGGAGGTTCTGGCCTCGGATGCGTTTCTTCAGACTTGGCCCCCAGTCCTTTGTTATGCATTCCCTCCTTTTGTCATGATAACCAGGGTCCTGGCGCAAACCAGGCGCCAACGGACGGAACTGGTGTTAATTACACCATTGTGGAGAGCACAAGCGTGGTTCCCGATTGTTCTGGCAATGTCTTGCGCTGTACCAATTCTCCTCCCTCAGAGATGGAATTTGTTGCTGGACCCTCACAAGGTCCCTCACCCGTTAGTAGACGCGGGACAGTTGCCACTAGTAGCGTGGCGAGTTTCAGGGACAGATGGCAAGTCCCAGGCCTTTCAACAGACGCTTCTGCCTTCATCCGACAGGCATAGTCCGATAATACCCACAAGCGGTATTCATCAGCATGGAACAGGTGGTGTAGCTGGTGTGTTCAACGGGAAGTTGATCCCACTACAGCAAATGTCTCCATGGTCATGAATTTCCTAGCCTCTTTGGCTTCATCGGGTTCTGCTTACAGGACGGTAAACAATTTCCGATCCGCTATCTCGGCTGGGCACGCTCAGTTAGAGGGCAAGCCAGTGGGGGAACACCCCCTGGTGTGTAAATTGCTTAGAGGCATCCGGATGGTCAGACCACTGTGTCCGAAATATTCTTTTTTGTGGGACGTTACAGTGGTGCTCCGGTTTCTAGAAACTTGGCCGGCTAACAAGTATCTGTCACGGAAGCAGCTTTCAGCCAAGCTGGCGATGTTGTTATGCCTGGTCTCTTGCAAGAGAGTATCTGATATCCGGGCTTTAGATCTCGCGGGTCGCCGTTTCTCCCCGGAAGGGGTCACTTTTACTATTTCCAGACGTACTAAATGTAACTCAACTCGGTGTCCTATCCGGCTTTCCCGGATAATCCGAAATTATGTGTGGTACAATGTGTAAAGGCATACGAGGTGAGTACAGCCGAATTCCGTTCAGACATGCAAGGTCAACTTTTTATCGCATTGCAAAAACCCTTTCGCCCAGTGTCTCCGGCTACTCTTGCGAGATGGGTGCGTTGGCTCATGAGTGAAGCAGGCATTGATGTCTCTAAGTTTGGTGCTCACTCTGTTCGAGGCGCGATGGCGTCTAAGTCTTTTTCCTTAGGTGTAAGTCTAACAGACATCATGAATACAGCGGATTGGTCAAATAAATCTACTTTTAAATCATTTTATTACAAACGTATTGTAGATGTCGCATCAGTGGTGGTGGCTAAGCTTTGAACAAGCATAATTGGAGCCTCCGGTCCTGACATAGAATTAAAAATTTGCGAACAGTCGTGACAAGAATTTTCAATTCTATTAAGGACAACGGAGGCGAGGATTATCCCACCCAGATCTTGTTTTATTTCATGAATGTAAATGTACAATCAGTAATATTATTGCATTTCGATTGCATTTTGTTTGATATTTTGCCCCCCCTTTATTGTATGATTTAATGATGGAACATGGTTTGGAGATTACCGTTATTACGGGACCTTTTATTTTTATTTCAGATTCCAGTGGCAAGTGAGAAGTGCCTCCTTTTTCATGGTTTCGTTGGGAATGTTATTCCCCTTCACGGCGTGGTGATCGTTCACCTGGATTGAACAGCAGGGCCTTGTCCCTCGGATCCAAAGTTCGCCTGTTGGCCTTCAAACGTTTGGTTCTCATGAAAGTTTGTTTCCTCACGGACCCAGTTCAAGACGGAATAGTCTATTGAAAGTATTGGACTTCACAGTTCGCAGTCTCGCAAAGAAAGAGGAAGTGGTTGCTTCTGGTCGACCTTATATAGGGATAGTCTCTATGGTAGCATGATACATAGGGCTCATGGGATTTGTAGGTTATGGAATAAAAAAGATGTTTTTTATTGGCTGCTGTAATAAAGCAAAGAAATGAGAAGCATAATCCTCGCCTCCGTTGTCCTTAATAGAATTGAAAATTCTTGTCACGACTGTTCGCAAATTTTTAACTGGCAGGCTGCTCCTGTTGAAATATAACAGGAAGATAGTTGAGATCTCACTTAAAACATGTCCTAATTTTTCTTTCTACAGCACTAACCATAATTTCTATGACAAAATGAACCCCCTCATTTTGTTCCTTTTTAAATTAAATGTTTTAAGAGTTACCAGTTTATTCCAATCAAGATGGCTTCAGGTGTGCCATAATTTTGTCATAAGTAAGGCTGTTAGCACTCTAGTTGTTCTTTAGAACACTCTGGGAAGCTGCAGTAGAACACAAAGGAATCAACTGACAGTCTCTGCCCTTGTGGGATGTACATGTTATACTGAGAATGTCAGACTTCATTATCACATGACTGAGAAAGATAATGTGAATTTACAGAAAATATGCTCTCATTTTAGCTTCTGGAGCACCTTCCAAAACTCTATGGGACAAGCATGTGAAAATAGTTTTCTCTCAAACATGATTCATGATATCCCAGCAGAAGGTTTTTCACAGGGTAAAATCACCTTAGAACACACCACAATTCCTGAAATTAGTATGGTACCATCAACAAATGAATTCTAATGTAACTAAAGTCTGTTATCACCCTTTATAGTTCTCCTTTTGGTAACCCTCAAAATCTTTGATTCACTACAATGCATTTCAATGGGGTACTATCATGTATATTGGTCCCAAGATGGCTGCCAGCAATTCCAGGATGAAGTGCTGACAGCCAATCAGATCTCACAATGACATGTGTGGTTAGGCTCCGCTCAGATATATATGTGATTTTACTTTTGATTTTCTCAGGAACTACTGAACGGATTTACACCATTTAACAAAAAGGGTTCTTTCTGAACCAAGAACTACCTTTTTGCCACATTTGGTGTAATTCCGTTCAGCAGTTCGGGCTGTAGCCGTGTCTAAAGTTTCCTATGGAAAATTGCATGGGGAAAACACGTTTTGGGACCCCTTTTTTCTCGGCCCCCACTTGACGAATCACCCCGAGACTTTCAGGATAGGAGCGGACCGGAGCGGGCCATAAGTTTTGAAAATTTCGCGAAGATTCGTCGACCGGCGCCAAAGTTATTGGAAATAGAATGTTGTGAATTTCCTATGGAAAATAGGTCCTAACTATAACTATCTACTGGCGACCGGAATAAACTTGGATTAACTACATTTGTGTCCTGCTTCTTATCCTGAGAGCGTACTTCATTGGACTTTTGTTTTGGGATATTATTGCCGGTACGCTCTGCCGGCGTGTACGCCACCCTCCTTGGGTCCCTGCACTCCAGAAGGAGCTTTGTGCGTTTTTGGATATATATATATATATATATATATATATATATATATATATATATATATAAGCAGATTGTAATAATGGATCATTCATAAATCAAATGCAAGAGAAATAGAACAGAAGGAAGTAATAATAATAATAATACAGGACGTCCACTGCAAGGAATAGGAAATAAACCCTGTCAAAGAAAAGCATGGACATATATAAAATAGATACTCAGAATACATCAGATGATATGACCCACATATAAATGAATACCAGTAAACAAGTACCACTGAATAGCTAAATGTGCACACAGACACACTCATACATCACAATACCAACAATCAGAGAAAATACTTCACCGGCTGCAATAGCTTCATCTTAGCCCACACAAGACCGCAGGATTACAAATCACAGTCCTGGGATCAAGAGGCTCCTCAAGCCGGGAAATGCAGCACTGAGTAGACGCACCTGTCTTTCAGGACAAATCCAGCTTCCGAGCCAAGAAGCCCCAGTTTTATAATACTCAATGCATGAGAAGACATTCTCTACAGCAAGGAAACTTACTGGTGCTGGCCGAGCTCCATGCAAGCATTCCAAGGCAATGGAGTTCTCACGTATTCTCCTGCGCTCCCACACATTCCAGCCCCTTAACTTAGTGAAGCTTGCAAAAGTAGAAAACATCTTCAAAAGTACAGAAAACAACCTCGAACTTGAATAACCTAAATAACGTGAGTAATCTGGGGGCCTGCGTGTGTGTGTGTAGAGCTCAAGCTAGACAGAGTCAGAATTCAAGATGGAGTTTAGGGCATGTCAAAGCCAATTGTAAAAACTTCACAAAACATCCCAATGCACAACATTGTGCACCACTGCCTATAGCAGCACACACCCAGACAGATAAGTACATCCCACACCTTTTTCTCTCTCATGCTTTCAAATGCACATCCCATACGTTCTGTTTCTGGCAAGGCTAAGGTTGTTCTCCCTGTGAAACACTCCCACTCTGAAGCTACAAAGAAACACAAAATGAAATCTTAAGGTAAAACACACGTGCATAAAAAATGATGTTGTACATTCAAACTAGAGTAAATTAAAACACATTAAGTCAATTTAAAAAAAAAATGTTAGTCAAAGGTAATCACATGGTCCCAATACATGGGAATACCTATAGCACAACACTGCTCTTATTCAAGAATTTTTCCAAATGAACAAATCTACTGACACATCCATTTCATATAATTGGGTTGCTTTCAAAGCCTCATTTAGAGCTTTCACTATAACTTATTCTGCAAAAAGTAAAAAAGGAAAATTCTCAATATCCTGCTTTACTTCAACAAATTAAAACACTGTCTTACTTTACTTTCAAATCTACCTCTATGTTACATGACTTGCCAAAATCTAAAAGCCAAATCTAATCTCAACAAACTTGCAACAGTTGATGCATGCAACACCTGGCTTAAATTTCAATCTAAACTTAATGGAGGTCAAAATAGAGTTGGTAAAATTTATTGGAGGTCAAAATACAGCCGGTCAAATTTAAAAATATTGAAACTATTTAAAAATATAAATAGAACGTACAACTATAGGCCCCATTTTCAATTAATCTACTTATATCACTTCGATCTCCGATTCTGATATTTTCAACTAATTCCAATCATTTTACAAAACATTATATACAGAAGATACCACCACATACAAACCTACTATACAATGCTTTTTTAATGGTCTCTCTAATCCTCCATCCCTTTCACATATAGTTGAAGAATTAGAAGCTGACATTATGCTTCAAGAGATTTTGGACACAATCAAATCCCTGAAAAGAGCTAAGGCACCTAGTCCAGATGGATTCTCCATCTAACTTATTTCCTCCCATTCTACATTTTTTGCTCCCAAATTATTAGAACTTTTTAACCCCTTCCTTTTGAATTTGAAGGCTAGTAGCGCCTTCTTAGAAGCCTTTATTGTTATAATCCCCAAACCAGATAAAGACCCTACACTCTGCAAAAACTATAAGCCCATTTAATTGTTCAATTATTATTGTAAAATATTTGCCAAGGTCCTAGCATCACGTCTAGATACCATTGTGCCCCTTCTTGATAAACCTTATCATTCTGGTTTCATCAAGGGCAGACTTGCTTCAGACAATGGCAGGATGATTTCTAACATTCTTTCACTAGCTGAAAAAAAACATATGCCTTTTGAGGCTTTGTCTCTAGATGCTGAAAAAGCTCTGCCGCATTATTTGACAATTTCTGTTCACCACCCTTCATAGGTTTGGCTTTGGCTCAAAATTGATCTAATTAATAAAATTATTGTATTCTGGTCCTCATGGTAGTGTTTTTGTTAATGGTTGTTTTTCTTCTTATTTTACTTTTCACAGAGGTGCCATGCAAGATTGCCCCTTTCCCATTTACTGTTTGTTCTTTGCTTAGAACCATTCCTTGAATGCATATGTTGCAATAAATTTATCTTCGGCTTTGAACAGGGTTCCCTAGAGGTTAAGTTACCTGCATATACAGATGGATATAAACTTAATTGCTCCAAAAGTGATTTTGTTCCATTGAACTCCGTTTGTTACCAATATATATTTCCCGATACACTAAGTTCACATGGTGTTCATCCAAAATTAAATAACTTGGTGTATAGTTTTCCCCTACTATATCTAACACACTTAGCCATAACTTTGCGACATTAAAATCCTAATTGCACATATTATTTTCAAATTGGTCTCCTCTGCCTTCATCATGGTGGTGTAGACCTGACATTATCAAAATGATGATAATTGTACCATGCCTGCTTTATACAATCTCTATGTTGCCTTTTAAGATTCCTAATTTTTACATTTCACAAATTTACTCTATTTGTAAAAAATGTCTATGGAATAATAAACATCCATGTATTGCCCTCTCTGAACTTGAAAGCCCCAAAAATGAAGGGGTGTACTACTTCCTGATTATAAGCTTTTGTTACGTGAGGCACTTGAGCGGAACGTTGTCAGTTTCAATATCGAAATCCCCTCTCTGAACCACATTTCCCAGAAGGTTAGAACCACTTCCGGGGCAATGTAACGAAGTGTTTACGGCGGCAGAGGCGGGGATTTATTGAATCCACGGCAGAGAACCGAAGCCGGTTGTTCTTCAGTGGAGGAGAATACGGACGAGTGCTGCAACGAGTCTCCTGTGGTGGGGTAAGGGTGCTTCAGCACCGGAGTATTGGTTGGTGAATCCGTGTTTGGCTTTGGCGAGAAATTCCCGCCGAAGCATTTTTTCTGCTTCATTTGTATTGGATCTTGATTCCTGTTTGTGCAGTACTCGCGATCGTGAAGGCAACGGCCCGAGTACCTGCATCTTGTTTATACTGTGTATTCAAGCTGTGATGGAAACGGCATGCTTATGGAAAAGACTTTTGTATTCCTCAAAGCAGAAGCCGTATTGAGAAACGGCAAGGAGATGTGGGTGTTGCCTTAGCTATTGCCGAAGCCGTGTTGAGAAACAGCATGAGTTTTGCTCATTTGGAATTCTATACAAATGCCATGTTGGAAAAGGCATTGGACATTTCCTATATATGTTGTTATGCATCTTCATGCATATCGTTTCAACAACTGACTTCTTTTTACAGCTACATTATTACTGTGAATATCATATATAGAGGACAATCTCAATATTGATTCCCTATTTTATTTCATGCCTTGTAGTAACAGGGGTCAAAAGGATACTGTGGGAATACCCCCTGTGAAGTAATTACAAGCACATGAAAAGGTGGGTATTCAGAAGGGTTTCTTGAGAAGGTTCTTAACTCTATATAGTATAGAAAGGTTCTTAATTGTCCTCTTGTTTCATTAGATTCACAGTTACGGCGCATTGTTTTGTTTGGAGCCAAGAAAAAGGGTCAACCCCATTTCTAGGAAGCCTAGGAAGGCGATGCTTAGTTATTTTACTTTTCAGGTACAGAATAATGGTATAGAACAGTTTTTATCTGGTATACGCTTTATGTAAAGCTTTGTTCTAATTGTATTTTCTCTTCTCAGATCTCCCTCCCTGCTGTACCCATCCTATCCTTCCCTCGCTTGATCATATCAACCTTCTGTGCTGTAAGAGCAAACAGAATTGAGACGATCAAGAGGGGGATCCCATTTGTGCATCGAACCAACTCCGAGGTATCATATGAACTGTGTGAAGCTATCAGAGCTGACAGATTTATTACTCCACTTTTTTGATTCAACAATTTTATGATCTGATTACCGATTTCCAAGAGTCACACACCCCACGATGGATTACATTTGAGTGATCATTGCCGATTAGTTTTTCCTTTAAAGATGTCATTTATATGTCTAACTGTACTTTTATATCCAAGAACCCCATTTTAAAATACTCACATCACCTACTGCATACATTATTTTCTGCTACTCTTGATTTTCAACAATGTTTTTTGTCTTCTTTAATTTGGTACAATAAATTTCTTAAATGTAATCACAAATCTTTTATTTCAAACTCTAGAAGGAGAAGGGCATTATGTTTGTTCACCAATTTGTGAAAGACAATTATATTGCACCCTTTCCACACTTACAATAACAATATCACTTACCTAATTCCTTGTTACAGAAGTATGAGTTAATTTCTAGGGGTGGGCAAAACTTGAGTAGTTCTGTTCCATGGAATTCCACGGAGTGTCCAAAAACTCTGTGGAACTTCGCAAGCGGGTAGAAGGGCTTGTCCGCACTGGTTTTTAACATGCTGCGAGTATGATGCGCGCTTCCGCTCTGCAAAAGCGACGCGAATGCCACCACGTGGTTCGCATGGGTGTGGTCATTTTCTTTTACTTGCTTTCCTGTTCTGTGCATGTCTAGGCCTGATTATTTAATCTAATTAAATATTTGTCATCCTCCCCCTATCCCACTTATTTACCTCTCATTTACCTTGACTTTATTTATTATTGGTAGCAGGTGGCAGGCCTGGGAGTTGAAGCAGGTGACAGGCCTGTTTCAAATAACATGCTGCTGACACTCGGAGGTAAGTTACGTTTTTGTTATGAATATTATGCGATCCACTTTGAGCTAGCTGTCAGTGCTCACTTGGGCTGATTATTTAAGAAGCCATACAGACTCCTTTGTTCTGTCACTAACATAGTAGTATTAGTAAGTAATATCAGTGACTAAGCATTATCTATGCATTTCTTTATGTAGCTCGTTCAGACGCAAGCAATCTCCCAGTGATGTGTAGTATGTGCATCTATGCATTGCAGAAAGGGAGACTGAGTTGGCCCATCAAAGGGGGTTGAAAATTAAACGAGAAGCAAAGATTATTCATTGTAATGCATTATTAGTTCCAAATATAGTTTAGGTTTTGGAAATTTGGAACAGGCCTTAGGTTTAGGAAATTCGGAATAGGTCAACTCGATAGTAATACTATAGGCAATCTGATTAAGAAAAGTACAATGTTACTGCATTTGCCTTTGCCTGTTCAAATATTTTTGGGGAGATTTATTGTACCACTATCCTATTTATCTTCAATTTTTCCTTACATCAGCACCCAAGGGCAAGAAGAGGGATTTGGAGGCGGGTCAGTGAGCTGGTGGTACCACCACCAGTGCAAAGGCTGACCGATCTGCTGGCCCCAGTATGTGCTCCTGTTAATATTATTATCATTCCCCTAACTTTTACCTCGCCCCATTTAGAATAATTTGTCCTTTTTTTCTTTTACTGTGCCTGTCTCCATTTTTTTCCAACTCCTCTTCATTCTATCTAATATGTGTTAAATTCTTGGTATCCCTGCATTATCCTAGTTTTTTTCTATATTTCATGTGTCTGTAGCTGACCTCCTGTCTGTAGTAGTCAGTAGCTTTCTTCTGTTTGTTTAGTAAGTTTTCCCTCTTTCCTTATATTTCTTGTGGACAGGCACTGTAAGACTAAGAGAACAGATTGTAGGACCGGTACGCTACTGTGAAGATTGCATGCTCAAGTATACTATTCTATGCATATTTGTTGAGGCTTTTTTCTTCCTCATGCTCAAACAGTAAACACAGAGAGTGGCCATGGTCATGGTGTCCCCCCAATGTTTTGTTGTATGTATTATGGTAAAAATGTATATAGTATTATGTAAATAGTATGAGGAATGCCCGATTGCATTTGCCAACCAAGACCATATGCCATCTGTCCTTCATTGACCATTTATCCCACCCCTTTATTGTGTTTTAATGACTCTGAGTCACCCTAGCTCTGCCCCTCCATTATGAAAATGTTTTGGTCGCGTTGACTACCTGGCTTTTCTATCATTGTCAACCCACAAAATGGCACAAAATGATATTTTTGATAGACAATACTGTTGACCGAACTGTAGTGATGTACTGTGGTTGTATTTTGTTAAAAAAATAATAAGAGGAGGCTTATCTGGTATCTAAAATGTGTAATGTTTTTTCTAGCTGCACAGACAACCAGTGCTGTGGACAGCGCCAGTGCCAGTAGTAGAGTAGACACGGCAGTGGTTGGAGGGGAAGTCCCAGCTGTGGCAGGGACAGGCAGTGGTAAGTCACATTGCTTGCTTATTGACAATTACTAGTGTACTCACTGCAAGGGCATCATGAACACCCCACTTTAGAGGATACAGGGCGGGTCGAGTTCTTAGCGGCCTCTTCTATCTGCAATTCAGCAGAAAAAAGCTCATAATAAACGCTACAAATGATGGGAAAGGGAAAGAAGGGTGGAAGGTTAAAAGAAAGGATGGGTGAAATGGTATATGAGTGAAAGGATGTGTTGGTGGGTGAAAGAATGCATAGGTGGGTGATAGGATGCATAGGTGGGTAAATGGATGGATGGGTGAAAGGATCGTTGAAAGGGAATACTATGATAGGTGAATGGATAGATAAATGGATACCTGGATGAATGGCTATCTGGATAGATGGATATATGGATGAATGGTTGGATTGGAATGGTGAAAGACTGGATGAGAGAATCTAAAGCCTAAATGATGTTTATCAAAGGGTGGGTAATACTAGAACAGTGAAAGGATGATGGATGATTGCTTGGATGAAGAACAAGGGAGCTCTTCTGGAGAGGAGCATGCTCACCAACTTCGCTTGCTTGGTTTCATCAAAGCTTTGGTT
This sequence comes from Calotriton arnoldi, assembly GCA_963921515.1. Classification (NCBI taxonomy): domain Eukaryota; kingdom Metazoa; phylum Chordata; class Amphibia; order Caudata; family Salamandridae; genus Calotriton; species Calotriton arnoldi. The sequence continues at coordinate 976,147 of CAWUFW010006297.1, forward strand.
CAAAGTGGGGGGTATTTTAATTTTCTGTCTACTCCCTTCACTCACTGTATTTGTTAAGCAAGGCAGATATATATCCCACCCAGCATCATTCATCACCTCCCTGCCTATGGCATTTCATCAGTCATGACCTAACTGCAGCATGGTTCAATTTTGCACTGCAGTGTTAGCTGTGCAATGCACGTCTGCTTCAGTTGACGCTGCATTTACAAAGTGTTCATTGCATTGCAAACTGAAAACAAGATGTGTTTCCCTTCCCTTCCAGTGCCCACTCACTCACCTCCTGGTACTTCACTCCTTTATTCTTTCCAAAGGTCTGTCCCAGACTACCACAAAAATTGAAAATCCATTCTTGGCATGTGCCACATTTTTCTAGCCAAGTTATAACTTATATTTCATGGCTTCCACGATGGATTTACAGCATGCCTGTTCAAGTTTTTCCCTTTTGACATTAATCAACTACAGTGACTGACTAAGCCAAAGCTTAGGAAGTGGGCACATGATGATGATGATCAGTGACACCCCACTATTCTGTAGCAAAACCTCTACCTACCTGGCCTAATCCCTCTAACTAACCCTGTAGAAGAGTAAGTGAAGTTTCCTTCCTTTACTCCCCTCTGAAAGTATTTGTTGGAAATAATTTGTGGTGGAGGGCGGCGCAAGGAGTACAGTGGGACAAAGTGTCAGATTTTGAGTTTTGCAGCTGGGATACTCTGTGGTGAACATGCCAAATACAATCTATATTGCGTTCCTTTCCCTGTACTGCGGTGCATAGGTATTCCCACCGTCTCATTATGGCAGACAAGATATCTGCAGTTTATACATTACGTGTGTGATGCAGTGTCATTATTATTATTCATCTGCCTCTTTGGAGTCAAGGTAGAAATGAAAGGCATTTGGATAAGAGCAGGGCCATTAGAATTAAAGTAAGATAATTGTCCATTACAGCTTCCCCAGCTGCAGACAGAATACACAGGGTAGCAAAATACCCAATGCGCTAGCTAGCATGCCTCAATTAATTTAGCACAACAAGAATACTTCTACTCCATAGTACATAATGCTTTACTCATTAATGAGAGGTAATATATTTTTATTTGTCCACACAAAGTGTTTGTTTAGTTTGTTACTAGGAAATCCTTTAAAAGAAAAAAAAGATTTTTATCTGGGGTGCTGTTATTCTGCCTTAATTCCTTTCAGCCAGTCAGTGCTTTCACCTTTTATGTGAGGCATGTGTGGGTAAAAAATGGCCCTGTGAGTGTGACTAAGCAATCACATCAACTTCCAATGGCTCTAGTGGACCAGCGATGTACTGCTACTGTGCCACTATATAATTTTAAACAAGTGCTTTGCACAGAGCATTGTTTACAATTTGTCTTTTTTCTTTCTTGATACAGCTCCTCCTGCTGGTCTAACAGCTACACGGCAGAAGCTGGCAGCTCAGCTGCAGCAGCACAGGCTGAAGGCAAACAATGCTGAAATCTAATGGTTGGTGTCCCTGCTGGAGGAGGAGGATGAAGCAGCTGCCGTGGCTGTGTACCTCAACCAGCCTCCAGGCAAAAACATCGCCAGTGCTGCCAGCAGCTGGCATCCGCCTGTCTAACCACCACCTCTTCTGCCCCCCTCCTGCTCAGACCGCCTATTCCAGCACCTCGTCCTGCAGGACCTGGTGCAGCTAGACTGCAGGAGGGCAACCTTGAGAAGCTCCAGACCTGTGTGGAGAATGCCCCCTTGTAGCCCTTTTTAATTTTTTGTTTTGGTGGGAAGGACGTTTTGTTGTGGGTGGAGAGGGCGGGAATTGGGATGGGACAGGAACTAGTTTGGAGTTTGGACATTTCTTTGGACATTTTAGACATTGGCTCAGGACTAACCCTGGGCGTAGTTCGCGAAGTAGCGCTACGCGAAGTGCACTTCGCACTACGCGAGCTACGCGTAGCACTACGCGAACTGCGTAGTGCGCTGTTCTCGATGATTGCACAGTGCCGGATGCTTGTCCGCACTGTGCAATCATTGAAAACGGCATCTTGCAGAGTGCGAGCTGTCTTTACTGCCGCTCGAGTAGATGTTTACTCGGCGGCAGCTTTATCAACGCGGACTGGTAGTTTCTCATCGCGAGCGGTCGCGAGCATACGCGACCACTCGCAATGAGAAACCTGACCTCCCCGCGTTGAGAATCTCGCCGGGAGGTTTATTTTCCACGCTCGCGATCGGCAACTTGATGTTGCTGATCGCGAACGAGGAAAAAGTCTCACCGGGATGTCATTTTGCTTGCTCGCGGTCGCCAACTTGACGTTGAGGACCGCGAGCAAGCAAAAAATGACCGCTGCACTATGCTACGCGTGTTTGCACTGTGCTACGTGCAATTCGTGTAGTGCGAAGTAGCGCAAACTTCGCAAACTACGCGAGCGTAGCGTAATGCTTTGCCCAGGGTTACTCAGGACAGGGTGATCTGTTTGGGGAGAGGGGTGGGCCTGTTGTGGAAGAAGGGGGTGACTTTTATTTCTGTATGTTTTTATATTGGTACAAAAAAAATACGTTAAATAAAAAATTATTATTCTACTTTATGCCTGAAGTGTTTTACATTTACTTTGCACTGCTAGCTTTTTGCGCAGCCTGTTTTTAATCGGGTTATCAAAGTGTATGTATACCAGCTCATTATAGTAAGTTCTACCCGTGTTCTACTACCATCTGTAACTATATTATTGGTTGGCCATTTTGGGGGTAGGGTATGCTGCAATTGCCTATATTGCTGGCATGGGTACTGCTCGGCCACAGTTCTCCGATATCCTGATGTTTAATATCTATGGTACTGTATATGACATCCTGATGTTTAATGTCTACGGCACTTTATGACATTCTGTGTGGCACTTTATGACACATGGATTCATGGGTGGACTTACTCTCTTTGGGTTATGTTCCTTTCCATCATTCGATATTCAGTATTGGTTTGCGATTGCCATCATTTAGTATCCAGTGTTAAAGTTGCAATTGCCAATGCTTGTTGTTATTAAACTGATCGAACACCATGTGGAACTCGTGCCTATGGTTTAATCAAGTAACGTGCAGTTTTCCAACTGTCACCGTTAGGAACGTGCAGTTTCTCATTAGCCTAATGATCAACGTGCCTCCATATACAGTACCGCAAAGATGTACCATCTACTTCAATTAGATAATTGCTCCTTCCCACTGTGCGGCTCCCTGTCAGAAAAACAAGTGAACATCTGACTCTATTTGAGCTGCGTGGTGCTTCTGGCTACCATCTGGCTTCATTGTTACCGGCTTGTACTTACCTGACTCCAGCCAAGTTGCCGACATCGGTATCCAGACAGCGTGTCTTCCGGATCATCTAAGCCCCTGCAGGTCGGCTTCCTCTGCGCTCTTCTGCATCTCCTGTATTTCCTGGAAGAGAAGAGGTGAGCAGAAGGAGACATTTATCCTGCTCTTCCCCGCACTTCTGAAACCTGCAAAAGACAATGTAAAACAAGTATTTGTGGCAGAGTATGGACACAAAAGCTACTTTACGCTACAGCACCAACTTTTTGAAAGACAGTGGAATACAGGCACATCTTTGCTTAAGCACACAGGCAGTTGTTACGAACTGTTAAAAGGGACGCTTTGCAATGCATCATTGTTTATAAATGACAGGCGTATTTTTATTATAAATGGAGAATCAAACTGCCAGGGAATTCTTCTCTTATGCCTTGAGAACTGTCATGGAGGAAATTTGTAATGCTAGCTTTATATGTTACATAGAACTTCCAACTTTATATGTTACTAAGTTGGACGTTCTATGCAAACAGTAAGTAATTGTAATAAGCAGGTATTTATCCAACCAGTGGTTGTTTTATTCTTAGGAACAGGAAACAGTCCAGAGAGAGACATCTTGCATAGAGCAAGTGAAAGGTTTTAATGTATGTAATACCGTCACGTATAGTGATTTGTATATGAATATTACTTGACCTTCCAGTAAGTTAATGAGATACTCTCTTCTTGCAGACACTCACAGTGCTTCATGTGAACTGCCTAAATGCTGACCAGACCACGGTGCTATATCATGTTCTGAATCCAGAGTCCAGTACACCAGACGGTGTTCGATCCTGTTCAGAATCCAGACGCCACACAATTGGAAACCGGTATTTCTTTCTCTGTCTCTCCCAAACCCCCGTCCCCTTGGGAACTCGCGAGGTAACTGTGTCTCAGTTCATTGCTGCCACATCAGGTCTCAGTGGGATCTGGGGAATAACGTCGCCCCATTGGGACAGCCTTGAGTTCAGGTGAGGGCTCGCAACAGAAAGCCAAGCAACAGCATTACCGTTCCCTTTGGGAGACGTTAGTATGGATACCGAGTCATTACCTGATTCTGATCAGTTAAATACCACTTTACAATTGGCAGCCCTAGTTCAGAACCTTCAGGAACAAGTCCAGAAACTAAAACCGAGAATCATGAGCTAAAGGGGGCTTTAGCACGCCCTCTCCTTTTACACAGTGGAGGGATTCCTCAAGCCCACGTCCTCTTCTTCAACCTCCTAAGTTTGGTACACATTTCACACAGCGACCTTCCCAAGCCCCTACCAATCCTGTCGATCTGAACTTTCATGTCCAGTCACTACTCCTACTTCTGTACCATTGTCAAATCACGACAAATTCACTGGAGATAGTTCTTGCTGCTTTCATTAGTCAGTGTCAGTTGCATTTTCTGTGTAAGCCCCAAGTATTCACATCAGACGCAGCTAAAGTAGCCTTTGTGATTTCATATCTTGGAGGAATGGCAACCAATTGGTATATTCCCCTCATAGAAACCAATGATCCTATATTGCATGACTTTGCCACCTTCAAGACAGCCTTCACACATTTATTTGCTAAACATTTCTTTATTCAGTCTAGTGATAATGAACTATTGACTCTAAGACAGAGGTCAAAGGACCTACTCACTTATATCACTACCTTTAACCGTTTAATAACCGAGACTAGATGGCCTGAGGAGAAGCGCACTTCACTCTTCTGTAGAGGTTTGAGGGACGACCTAAAAGATAGTCTATCCCATATAGTTAACTGCTGGATGTGTTCACCTTGTTGTGAAATTGGATCATAGACTTGGAAAATGGAAATCAGAGCCTCTTTTGGGTGAATCTAGAGTAGTGGTCTTAAAGTCAGAGAAAAGGGAAGTAGAATACAAAATACCTGCTGCTGCATCAAAGAGGGAAATGAATGGAATACTGCCTTTCGGACGAAATTTGGGCTCTTTGAATATACTGTGATGCCCTTTGGCTATGTCATGCCCCAGCGGCCTTTCAATACTTCATCAATGAAGTACTGCACGATTTTCTTGACATCTGTGCCGTTGTTTATATAGATGACATTCTGATATATTCTAAAAATAAACAAGAACACATGTACGGGCTATTTTGCAACGTTTGCGTGACCACTCCCTGAACGCCAAATTAGGAAAATGTACCTTTAACACAACATCAGTAGAGTTCCTTGAGTACCATTTGTCACTCACAGGTATCACTATGGATTCAAACAAGGTAAACGCAATCCTTGCATGGCCAACTCCTACGTCAGTGAAATATGTTCAGAAAATCTGGGCTTTGAGAATATTTACAGATGCTTCATTCCACATTTCTCTGAAATTGTAGTCCCCATTACTACTTTGTTAAAAAAGGGACAGCCGTTTCTCTGGATCAAAGCACAGGGGGTAATCAGTTTAGGCGGGGAACATGGCGGCTGCATGTTGAGCGGCCGTGGTCGCCCTGGAGGTGGTAATTTGAAAATGACTGGAATACTGCCTTTCGGACGAAATTTGGGCTCTTTGAATATACTGTGATGCCCTTTGGGCTATATAATGCCCCAGCGGCCTTTCAATACTTCATCAATGAAGTACTGCACGATTTTCTCGACATCTGTGCCGTTGTTTATATAGACGAGGGTGGATAGATCTAGGAATACGATCAAGGAATTGGTAGTAGGTTCCCAGAGCGAGGTTATAGATAAACTGGAAGGAATGCATAGCCACTTGGTCTCCTTATTTGCTACATTATATAAGGAAGAGATTTTCCCAGAACCTCGAAGACTTAGTGAATGGTTGGGTGAAATTGTCCTCCCCGAACTAACAGGAAAAGGAAAGGAATATATGGAAGCTTCGATTACCCAGGAAGAGATTAGAAGGGCTGTGTCGAGTATCAAGAGCGGGAAGGCCGCGGGTCTAGATGCTATTCCCTCGGAGGCTTACAAAATTATAATGGAGGAAATCGTCCCAGTCTGAGAGACTTTGTTTAATTTGGTGTATAAGGGAAATATACAGGTACCTGGGTCATGGAAGGAGGCTATTATAGTCTTGTTTTTAAAGCCAGCAAAAGATCCCTGGAAGGCAGACTCGTATCGTCTGATATCCCTACTAAATGCCAATTATAAGGTATTTGCAAGTATTTTGGCAGGGAGATTGGCTAAACTGGCACCCCAGATAATAAACCTAGATCAGAAGGGATTCGTCCCAGGGAGGCATATCCATGATCTTACCAAGAAGTTAACTGGCAGTCTATATCTTGCTATGCTAGCCCGGTCGATCCCCTTCGCCATCGCTACATTATACGCAGCCAAGGCTTTTGACCGTGTCTGCTGGGCTTTTTTGTGGGAAGTCCTGGTGACAATTGGTTTTAGCAACCTTTCTATTGCAACGCTAAAAGGTCTATATGAGCATTCAGCAGCCAGGATGCTTCTTAACGGTTCACTTACAAGGAATTTCCCGGTCACTAGGGGCACTCGGCAGGGTTGTCCCCTTTCCCCATTATTGCTTGATATTTACATCGAGCCACTTGCTCAGCTGTTGCAGCGAGATGGTCAGGTCATTCCTTTTAGTTCGGGTTGCTATAAAAATAAAATTGCATTGTATGCAGATGATCTAATAATATTTACCTCGGACCCAGTCCAAACTATTCCCAGGGTGGAAATTTTGGTGAAAAAATTTGGGGCACTATCTGGCTATTTAGTAAATAATCTGAAGTCCGGGGTAATGTGTTGGAACGTATCAGATTGGAGGGGAGAAGTACAGGATGAGTTTAGGTACCTTGGTAGTACTATTTTAAACGTATTAGAGGCAATACCACAGTATAATCTGGAGAAGGTAGCAAAGGAGGTTGAAGCATTACTTGTCAGATGGAAGAACTTGCCATTGACCATATATTTGAGAGTAAACTTGATCAAAATGGTGGTACTCCCCAAATTGACATACCTTTTTAACTGTATTCCCTTGACATTCCTGAAAACTGCAATTGATAAGATCCAGGGGAAAATAGCCAGTTTTATTTAAGCATCAAGAGGAGCTCGGATGGCCTGGAAAAAATTGAGGTGTGCGCTTGAAAAGGGAGGATTGGCCTTCCCAGATCTAAAACTATGCTGTATGGCCTTCCAGTTTAAAAACTGTAGGGTGCTCCTAGGTAAACCAGGGCCCTCAACGTGGGGAGTTATGCTGGAAGAGATGGTAAGGAAGTGCGGTTCCAAAGGTTTTTTGTACAAGTTTGGTGTAAGGAATTTTTTTTAAAAAGTTTGGTTGAAGACTCTAAAGGCAGCATTGATCCTCTGGCTTGGAGTTTGAAGGATTCTGGGTATGGGCTACTTCTCGGATTTCTCCCCTCTCTGGGACTCACCAGGCACTCCTGAGTGTTTTAAAGATGGGTTGAGTCTTCCATTAAGGAGAGCTGGAATAGAAGTTTGGGGGGAATTGTTAACAGTGCAGGGTATGCTGCCCTAGGAAGTGTTAGCGGCAAAGACTGTCAATTCTCTTTCCACATTCAAGCACCTCCAGTTATCATCTTGGATTGTTGCCAATGTACAGGAGAAGGGGGGAATTTGAGTCAAAACTGCAGGATGGGTCCACTAGGAACAAGGAGATTGCTCAGTGGTACTGGATACTACATGACGCTGAGGATAGGAAACTGAAGGCACTGTACTCTGTATGGGAAGGAGTCATTCAGGGGGCTTAGCAACAAACAGTATGGCAATACTCCTTAAAACTGCTGTACTCTGTGGTTAAACCAGCCAATTGGAAGCAGCATCATTTTTTCACCATAAACAGGCTGTTTTGGATGCCCCTGAGGATAGCAAAGTTTGTGCAAGAGCCGATACCAATATGCCGCAGATGTGGTTATTTAAGAGCCGATGATCAACATATGTTTCCAGAAATACAGGCCTATTGGCAGGAGGTGGAAAATGTGGTTAAGGATGTCTGTGGGGCAAATATAACGCTAAGCTTGACTCTGGTGCTGATGGGGGTGGAACTGCACCCCAGTCAGCCTCATAAGATCAAGGAGGGCCCTGCTGTTTTATATGATGCTCCTAGCCAGAAGAGAGATCTGTAAGCGATGGATGGATTCTTTACCTACCAAGGGGATTGACTGGCTTCAGGCGGTTAGAAGCATATGCAAAATGGACATCGGCTGTAGACCTGGGGAGGCTACTCTTAGTAGGATATGGGTTGATTTCCAAAGATGGAGTGAAATGACAATGACTTAAAGATGGGTCCAATGATTATACCTGCGCAAAGCCAGAATCAAGGAAACTGGTTGGACTGGTGCGGCAGGGCCAGAAACAGAATGCAACATGCTGGAGGTTGGCGCAGGTTTTATAGAATAGACTGGTTTTGCAGACAATGGTGATATGAGGACCAAAAAAAATAGAAAAAAAGCAGCGGAACAGGCTTTTACTAACATCAAACAGAGATTTACTTCTGCTGCCATACTGCAGCATCCAGAACCAGACCAACTATTTTATTTTGAAGCTGATGCTTCCCAATTTGATTTGAGAGGTGTGTTATCTCAAAAAGATCCACAAACCGGGCACCTTCATCCTGCAGCCTTCTACTCTAAGAAACTGAGTCCAGCAGAACAAAATTACACTATTGCAGAAAGAGAATTGTTAGCAATCAATACAGCATTCACTGAATGGTGACACCATTTGCTGGGAGCTAAACATACTATTACTATTTACACTGATCATAAGAACCTACAATTCTTCAGTTCTGTGACAGAAGTGATAGCTTTCCTTCTTTAGTGACTTTGATTTGCTAATTGCTTACAGACCTGGGACTAAACAACTACAATCAGACATTCTATCATGATTAGGACACCCCGAATATTCCAGTGATACTCATGAACCATCTAGTATAATCCCTGCATACAAAGTAGTCACCCTGACCATTGTAGATAACTTTATGAAAAGTATTAGGGAGGCTTACCAGGAATACACCCCAGAACAATGGCTCAAAAAACCATCCCACTCAATAGAACAAGGTTATTACTTCCATGCTGGGAAATTGTATGTACCAATCCAAAAGTTACACCAACAAGTGTTAAACTGGAATAACGACTCTTATGACTCTTACAGGTCATCCAGTTATACAAAAACATTGCAAAAGTGCTTGCGAAATATTTGGTTGGAATCCATTTGTCAAGATGAATTCCAGTATGTCACCGGAATAAGTCCTCACATATTGCCCCCCAAGGCCTCCTTCAACCGTTACCTATTCCTCCAACCCCTTGGCACACACTAAGTATGGATTTTATAACAGACTTACCTGAATCTAACAAATATACCACTGTATTAGTCGTACTTGACACATTGTAAGACCACTGACCTGGTCAGTCTGACTGCTCTCCCCCCGCACAGCTCCACCACTAAGTGCTGCCCCCTGAGCTCTGTTGCTGGGTGTTCGAGGCCCTCCTCCACGCGCAGGCTCCTGCGTGCACCTCATCCCTGGTGGTCCAGTGGGAGAGCACTCTGCTCTTCTGCTGCTTTGCCTCTCTTGCCTCTTTCTTTTCTGCTCCTTTCCCTCTTTCCTTCGTTCTGCCCTTCTGTCACTCTTCTCCTCTTCACTTTCTCATTCTTTCCTTCATTTTCACTCTTTCCTTCGTTTTCACTCTTTCCTTCATTTTTCCCCGCCGCTGCTGCCCCCGCAGACCCTCCCCCCTCCAGTGTGTCCTTCGCGTGCCTGCCTCCCAGCTGACCCACCCACCCCGATCCCTACTTAATGGTGGCCGCTGCGTGGCATGAAGAGCAAGACCTCTGACCTGGTCAGTCTGACTGCTCTCCCCCCGCACAGCTCCATCACTAAGTGCTCCCCCCTGAGCCCCTAAGCTCTGTTGCTGGGTCTTTGAGGCCCTACTCCACTGCAGGCTCCTGCCTGCACCTCATCCCTGGTGGTCCAGTGGGAGAGTGCTCTGCTCTTTTGCTGCTCTGCCTCTCTTGCCTCTTTCTTTTCTTTTCTGCCCCTTTTCCTCTTTCCTTTGTTCTGCCCTTCTGTCACTCTTCTCCTCTTCACTTTCTCACTCTTTCCTTTGTTTTCACTCTTTCCTTCAGTTTCACTCGTTCCCTCATTTTCCCCTGCTGCCCCAGTGGCCCCTCCCCCTCCAGTGTGTCCTTCCCGATCCCAACTTAACGGTGGCCGCTGCGCAGCCGCACACAGCGGGTGCACTGCTGGCGTGCCAAAGGCAAGCCCGTCTGCGCCCATCCATGACCCATCCGCGACCCGACTGCGACCAGAGCCAGGGACCCTGGTCCCCTGACCCGCCTCCGATACAACTCAAGCATCCTCCATGATCTCAACCTCGGATGTAACAAGAACTGCCAGCTCTCGAAGCCGACCAACACCCATGGCCCTGTCTCCTGTCTACACTGCTGCCCCACCTTCACCCACCTCCGTACCCCAGCAGCATCTCCCAGCCTACCGGATATCACCGCTCACAAAACTCTCAACTGCATCCTCCTCAACATACGTTCCCTACACAAGCACGCAATAGAAATCTGGGACCTCCTCAATACCCACTCTCACGACGTTGCCTTCCACACGGAAACCTGGACCAACGCCAACTCTGCACCCAACATCTCCACCGCCATTCCCGACAGATGCAAGATCTTGCGCAATAACTGCCCCATCCATCCAGGAGGAGGCATCGCCGTCGTCCACAAAAGCCCCCTCCGCATGACCACCCTGCCGGATGACACAACCACCCTCATGGAGCACCTCCACTTCCAGACCCAGACCAAGCCCAAAACGACCCTCCGCGGAACCCTCATCTACAGGCTGCCCGGCCCCCGTGCTCCATATACCGATGCCACCACCGACCTCATCGCACCCCACGCACTCGCATCCACAGACTACAACCTACTCGAAGACCTAAACTTCCACCTGGATAACCACAATGGCTCAAACACCACCTCCCTCCTAGAGAACCTCACCAACATAGGACTGAATCAACGAGTCACTGCCCCCACACACACACCGGGACACACAATCGACCCTGTCTTCACCGGAAGAAACAGTGTCTCCTACAGTCGCACCACGGAACTCCTCTGAACAGATCACAACTGCATCCATTTCTCTTTCAAAAAACCCACCGTACACCCGCTGCACACACCACATCTTCCACAGAGCTGCCTCTGCCATCGCACCCGAACTCCCTCCTGAAGAAACCCCAGCGGACCAGACGGACCTCAAGAACTTCAGGTCCATCTCCCTGCTTCCCTTTGCAGCCAAGGTCATTGAAAAGGCCATCAACACCCAGCTAGGGAATTTCATCGAAGCCAACAACATCCTGGACATCTCCCAATCCAGATTCCGAAGCAACCACAGCACCGAGACCACCCTACTCGCCTCCACGGATGACATCTGCTCCCTCCTCAACCAGGGCAAAATGGCAGCCCTCATTCTCTGTGACCTCTTGGCTGCATTCAACACCGTCTCCCACTGCACCCTAGCCACCAGACTCCATGATGACAACATCCGCAGCAAGGCTCTCAACTGAATAGGCTCCTTCCTCACTGGCAGAACCCAGCGTATCAGACTCCCCCTACCTCTCGGAACAACAGAGACCAACTGTGGAGTGCCCCAGGGCTCCTCCCTCAGCTCCACCCTCATCAACATCTACATGGCCCCCGTAGCAACCATCGTCAGGAACCACGGGCTCAACATCATCTCTTAAGCCGACGACACCCAGCTGATCCTCTCCCTCACCAACAAACCCAATATCACCAAACACAACTTCCAAGAAGGGATGAAAGCCGTCGCCACCTGGATGAAGAACAGCTGCCTGAAACTCAACTCATAAAAGACAGAAGTCCTCATTCTTGGCTCCACCCCATCTGCATGGACGGCTCCTGCTGGCCCTGTGCCCTCGGAAATCCCCCCCACCCCAATGGCCCACGCACAAAACCTCGGCATCATACTAGATTCTTACAAATTGAATGGCAGTGGTAAAGAACACATCCGCCAGCACCTCCGTCCTATTTACCCAAATAGTCCAAAATGGTTCAAACTAAGTTTTAAGGTGTGCTCAATGTATAACACTGTGCCACTCACCCAGTGTTCTCCAGTATTAGGAAGAAAACCTCCCCATACAAATAACATTAACTTAATTACAGAGCACAACCATTGATAAGTTTTCAAAAATCTGACTTTGTTGTCAGTTATTTAATAATAATAAGCAGAAAAATCATTCATAGCCAAGCTAACAATCCTATTGATACATAACAAGTCAAAAAAACTGTTTAATAAAGGCAAGAAAAGTTCTTGAAATAGTTGACACGCAGTAGATGTTTGTATATGTTGACAGCCGACACGTGTTCGTCGTAAGACGACTTCTTCAAGGCTAGTCAAAGAAATGTACATGTCAAACACTTAGGTTTACATTAGATGTAATTCATAATGTTACAGAGAATTTCTATGACTTGCATTAGAGAAAATACCATCCTGTTAGATTCCGGTATTTCAAATGGCCAGCGTAATATATAATAGCGTAAAGCGTGTTGGAAGAAATTCGGAATAGTGCTAATAAGGCCTTCACCAAAGAGAGAAAATGTGAGGTTGGTTTTAAGAACAATAAAGTTATTGTTAGACGTGCGAAGAAAATAAATAAAATCAAACCGTGATCACCAAGATTTATTAGTTAACAAGAGGAACACCGTTAAGTCTAGTCATAATTTTCGGATAAGTGTGAAGCAGAAGATATATATTATATAGAAGAGAAAATGGAAAATAAAAAATGTGTGCAAAAGAACCAATCACCACAGAAAAAAGAAATTTTGAAATTTTTGAAGGAAATTTTTACTAGAAGTAGAAACTAATATAATTGTACCTCAAAAGTTTATGATGCTAAAGACGTTTTTTAAGTTCTTAATATTCCTTCAATTGATTCGATCTTCACTAGTCCACGGAGTTTATCGTTCTTTGTTGGACACAGTAAGCTATCATGATAAAATTGGTTTGGAAATAGAAATACAAAAAGGTTGTTTTAGTAAAAGCGACAGACTAACCAAATTTTCATCTCATAACGCCCTGTTAGAGCTATAGGCATACCTTTAATTTGTACGAAATCAGTGATGTATACTCGCTCGTAGCCAAGTATCACGAGCCATAAAGTTCAAAGGTGCAGTAGTCCAGCAGCAGAATCCCTGCTGTACAACTCCTACGAGGTAATATACTATAAAATTAGTATATAATGTTGGTTTAACCCCAATTATAAACAGAAAGCGAGAAATACTCTTAAGATTGCGAGATGGTGCTATAACTCTTTTATTTGGTCCCCGCCAAAGATAAGCAGTTGGGTGTTAGTAATAGTCTGTCGCACGTTATATTTAAAACAAATCTCAAGCAGTAGAAGAGAGTTATTTAAAATTCTCCTTAAAACTTTGTTTGCAGAGCCAAGTCCCAAAACTATTGGCGATTGGCTGTTACAATGAGCAATATTTCGACTAGTCTTAAAATACCTAAACGAGCAATTCGTTTCGGATTTGTCTCCGACATACTCAAAAACATATTTCTGTGCTTACCCAGTATTCGAAACGTGTCTCCACTCGACCCAGTCAATCCTTCAGTGTCTCGTGTAGAGACGCTCAAATAAGTACTGCCGGTCGTGTTCCGCCATAATTGATTTTAGTTGACATTAAAAAAGGACATCTCCTTGTTATGAAAAGATTGGCTGAAAGTCAGCGCCATCTTGGAACGTGTTTAGTGAAGCTAGAATTCATCAGTTTGTATTGCAAACCAATTTTAGAACTCAGTTTCGTACTAATTCAGTTAGATCAAAGCTATGACATTTAGTTGATCTTAAGTCTAAATATCGTTTTGTAACGATTCTAGGTTTATTTAATTTAGTATGTATAAAGTCAAATTATTTTTTATTTTTGGACGTTTGAGTAGAAACAGAGATATATTAGTATAGTAGCAGACAGAAGTTTAACACCTTGTGAATAGTGTTTTTTCTAAAAAAGGAAGGATGGTTAGTCTTATATGTCAACCACATCTGATTAATAGTAGCCATTGGCATAGAAAAGGGACTGTGAACAATGATGATCAGAAATTCTTCATTAGGGTACAACACTTATTGCATATATGTTGTATATTATCTCAACATATTTTTTGAGCATTAAGATCATAATTCACATATAGTTTGGTTTATGGACAAATATAATTTTTCACAACATACATATTTATCTGTATTGACTTCGAAATATCGGAAAGGTGTTACTTTACTTGACCATATCATAATTTACACAGTAACTCACAAACTTTGTAATGTTATACATTCATTTTTTGCCCTCTTAACATACAAATTATTACATCTGGTGAGTATCGAACTGAAATTACATAGGTACCTCAGTCATATTCAGTCTCTAAGAAAAACTGACAGCTCCCTGTCAGTATTAAGCCCAAAGTCTACCGCTCTCAATCTATTAATCCAAGTTGCCTGCAAATTGCGTAGACTGTGTACTCTATCTCCACCTCTGGGATTATCATAAACTATATCTAAGCCATGAAATTTTAGACGTATTAATTCAGCAGCTCCATGTACTGAGTTAAAGTGCACTGCCAGTGGATAGTTGGTATTACAGTTCCTAATTCTCCTTATGTGTTCTTGCACTCTCTCTTTTAGAGGTCTGATGGTACTGCCAATATAAATCTTCTTACAGGGGCATATAATACAATAAACTGTGAATTTGGTGTTACAATTCATGAAAGTTCTTATTACATATTCTGATTGTGTATTATATTGAAAACTCTTGATTTTATCTAGAGTATATTGGCAAACATTGCAATGCCCACATTTGTAGAAGCCGACCGGTGGTGTTCCCAACCACTGTGTATCTTTTTTGTGTCTCTTCGGATTGTAGAAACTTGGACATAGTGTATTACGTAATGTCAGTCCCCGTTTGAACACAATGCTAGGTTTTATCGATATAGCCTTACTTACAGTTGGATCTATATGTAAGAGATGCCAATGTTTGTTCAAGATTGTATACAGTATATGGCTGGCTGAGTTATACGGTGTGATAAGATTAATCTGGTCTTTGAACTTAACACCCTTCTTTGTCTTGGATTTGTTAGATAATAATCTCTGTCGGTTGAGGCCCAATGCTTTACTCTTGGCCTCAGCAAGCAATTTGCAATCATACCCCCTAGCTTCAAATCTAGTGATGGCATGTCCCATTTCTCTCTCGAAAATGTCATCCTCACTGCAATTGCGTCTGATGCGCATTAATTCACCAAGTGGTATTGATTTCACCTGTGATTTTGGATGGGCAGTATCTGCACGTAGAATTGCATTGCATGCCGAAGGTTTCCTATAGAGTTTAGATAGGATTGCCCCATCTTTGGCATACAATTTTAGATCCAGAAATGCAATTTCTTCTTTGTTGTGTTCACATGTAAACGTCATGTTGCAATGGTTGTTATTTAGGAAAGTACAAAACTCATATAATAGATCTGAGTTGGCTGTCCAGATCATAAGAATGTCGTCTATGTATCTTCCCCAATATATCACATGTTCCATAAAATGAGGTGGACATTTTGTCCAAATAAAAGTCTTCTCAAACCACCCCATAAACAGATTCGCTATGGAGGGTGAAAATTTAGAACCCATTGCTACTCCCTGATGTTGTCGGTACCAAGTACCGTTATGTAAGAAAACATTGTTGTTCAGTACTAACGTAATCATGGCAAGTAACATCTCTGTATGTTCCCAAAGAGTAGCATCTCTGTTTAATAGAAAGTATCTTACTGCCTTTATACCCAAATCTGTTGGTATAGAGGTATATAGTGAGGCAATATCTAGCGTCACAAAACAACATTCCTCCGTCCAATTGAAATCACTAAGTTGGTTTAACAGATCTTTAGTGTCCAGAACAAAGGAGGGTAAGTTTTTTACAAAGGGCTGCAAAAAGTAATCTATATACTCGGAAATGTGCTCTGTTGAGGAGCCAATACCCGAGATAAAAATTTCCTTCAAAAATTTCAAAATTTCTTTTTCTGTGGTGATTGGTTCTTTTGCACACATTTTTTATTTTCCATTTTCTCTTCTATATAATATATATCTTCTGCTTCACACTTATCCGAAAATTATGACTAGACTTAACGGTGTTCCTCTTGTTAACTAATAAATCTTGGTGATCACGGTTTGATTTTATTTATTTTCTTCGCACGTCTAACAATAACTTTATTGTTCTTAAAACCAACCTCACATTTTCTCTCTTTGGTGAAGGCCTTATTAGCACTATTCCGAATTTCTTCCAACACGCTTTACGCTATTATATGTTACGCTGGCCATTTGAAATACCGGAATCTAACAGGATGGTATTTTCTCTAATGCAAGTCATAGAAATTCTCTGTAACATTATGAATTACATCTAATGTAAACCTAAGTGTTTGACATGTACATTTCTTTGACTAGCCTTGAAGAAGTCGTCTTACGACGAAACACGTGTCGGCTGTCAACATATACAAACATCTACTGCGTGTCAACTATTTCAAGAACTTTTCTAGCCTTTATTAAACAGTTTTTTTGACTTGTTATGTATCAATAGGATCGTTAGCTTGGCTATGAATGATTTTTCTGCTTATTATTATTAAATAACTGACAACAAAGTCAGATTTTTGAAAACTTATCAATGGTTGTGCTCTGTAATTAAGTTAATCATATTAGATTCATCACTCACAATGAACCACCAGAACAACACTGTATCCTCAACCTGCTTCAACACCCTCCGAATGAACTGAAAGACTATCAGATGGATCCCAACCGAATCCAGAAAAACTGTCACGCACGCGCTCATCAGCAGCAGACTGGACTAAGGCAACGCTCTTTACGCTGGAATCAACAAGAAACTCCATTGCAGACTCCAGACTGTCCAGAACGCCGCAGCCAGACTGATCCTCGACATCCCCTGTCACAGCCACATCACCCAACACCTCCGCGATCTCCACTGGCTTCCAGTCGAAAGTAAAATAACCTTCAAACTCCTCACCTACACATACAAGGCCCTTCACAACACCGGACCCACATACCTGAACAGCCGCCTTGCCTTCCAAGCACCCAAAAAACACCTCTGATCAGCCCAGCTCTCTCTGGCCATTGACACTCATATCAACAAGACCAGAACAGGAGGAAAGTCCTTCTCCTACATCACAGCCAAAGCCTGGAACACCCTCCCCATCCACCTCCAGCAATCTCCCACATTGCCTGAGTTCAGGAAGGACCTCAAGACTTGGCTTTTCGGATGACCACAGCACTCTACGGAGCTGCTCCTCCTGCCCCCGGCACCTTGAGACCCTCACAGGTGAGTAGTTGCGCTTTACCAACCCTGATTGATTGATTGATTGTTCAAAATGGCACACTTCATACCTCTAAAGAAAATGCCCACAGCTACTGAACTCAACACTGTGTTTCTACACTAAATAGTCAAATTACATGGCCTACCCAAAAAAATATTCTCTGATCATGTGAGCCAATTCATGTCCAAATTCTGGTAAACCTTTTTTTCCTTACTTGGCATAGAGATCAACCTGTCTACAGCGTATCATCCTCAAACAAATGCCCAGACAGAGACAGTTAACCAAACTCTTGAACAAATCCTCCAGTGTTTTCTCACCACACTGAAAAGTGCTTTGGTTCAGGCCCTTCCTCTAGCAAAGGTTGCATATAACAACTCAGTCCACTCCGAATAAGGATGTACATAATTTTACTTTCTTACAGGTATCCATCCCCATAGCCTCCCAGTGACTCTATCACATTATGACTCATCTGTTCCCTCAGTCACTGAGCATTTAAGTGTTTTACAAGACATTCAGCAGAAAGCAACCCACAATTTGGCCAAACACAAAATTCAAATGTAACTACAGGCAGCTAAACACAGGTGTCTCGAACCAAAGTACCAGATTGAGGATCTTGTTTGGCTCTCCACTCGTAACAACACTTTAGAAGGTCCCAGGAAATTGTTAGCATGTTCAACTGCAGCTACCCCCTGAATATATCATACATCCAGGTTTCCATGGTTCCCTGCTAAAACCCTACCACCCGGACGGCAGATCTGACTCTCCACCCCCTCCTGTTATTGTCAATGGTCATCAGGAATATGAGGTATGCCGCAATTTAGATGCTAAACGCATGCATGGCAAACTTTATTACTTGATTACCTGGAAAGGATATGATGCATCCGAACATTCTTGGGAGCCTGCATCATTTGTTCATGCCCCACGCTTAGTGTGGCACTTTCATGTCTTGAATCCTACTAAGCCCAGTCATGTTAGACAAACGTTGGGCGGGAGAACTGTCATGGGTACTGCTAGGGCACAGTTCTCCTGATGTCCTGATGTTTAATGTCTATGGAACTGTAAATGACATCCTGATGTTTGATGTCTATGGCACGGTATGACATTCTGTGTGGCACAATTATGAGACAGGGATTAGTGGGTGGACTTACTCTCTTTGGGTTATGTTCCTTTTCATCATTCAATATTCAGTATTGGTTTGCAATTGCCATTATTTAGTATTCAGTGTTAAGTTTGCAATTGTCAATGCTTGATGTTATTGAACTGGTTGAACACCATGTGGAACTCGTGCCTATGGTTTAATCAAGAAACGCCCAGTTTCCCAACTGTCTCCGTTAGGAATATGCTGATTCTCATTAGCCTAATGATCAACGTGCCTCCATATATAGTATCGCCAGCCTTGGTTAAACATGTGCCATCTACTTTAATTAGATAATTGCTCCTTCACAACGTGCGGCTCCCTGTCAGACAAGCATTGGCAATGCCAATCGGTCTCGCCATTGGGATCTTATATGTATTTAGCTATGCAGCACATTAGCGTGTGTGCTGAAACATATACTGTTTTTTAACATGGAGGGAAAATAAGCACCAAACTGCGTGACATGCCATGCATGGGAACAGATGGTCACACCGGACGTGGGCGGCAGTGCTTAACTGAATGAACCGTATGTATGCCAGTATCCTGCCTCACTTCATTCTGCTTTCTCAATGTGCTTTTCTCCTGCTACATGTCATTCATCGCTTCTATGGGCCAGGATACATGCAGACTGATGACAATGAATTACAGTGCATGAGAATGTCATACATAAAGCACACAAATTGTCATGTAAAGTGAGCGGTTCGAACTTGCAAACTTTAAGTGGCTTCCAAAAGGAGACAGCCATGGGTAACTAATTTTGCATGCATTCTTTACAATCAATTTTAAAAATCCTGTGAGATTTACAGAACGAGACACTAGCATCATGCCATAGCATGTACCTGCAAAGGAGCTTCATTTTATCCCTCGTGTGTGTGCTAAGAATCACCCGTTCTAGCCGCACTTGTCTGAAGATGAAGCCTTTCTGAAACACTATTAGTCAAGTGAAAAATCACACATGAAACCCCGGCTCACCCTCATGCACAATGTGCTCCTTGGCATATAAAACTCCTACATAAGAAGTAGGCCAACTTAAAAACACCTAAGCTAAAAATCTGTGCTTAGCGTTGTGAGCGGCCGACTTGTATTTTGCTGTTTCTGTCACTGCATTCAGATATATAATACATCAGGTAACATTACACCTACCACAAGCCAGCACTATTGTCTTTGCCAATGGGTGTTAGTTGCGTAAGATAAATAAGCATTAACTATGGATTCGTCGTATACAATATTGAAAAATGCTTTGGTGCTGTAATAATGAGTCTGCAAGAACTATAAGGAGTCTCCGAAGTTATGTTAAAGACAGTGAAGGGTGGCACTGCTGCAGAGTTAATATTTTTTTTTCATCCTGAGGGTGAGGGCAGAAATGGAAAGCCCGATAGAGACCCGTCTCAGCACCTGCTTTTTAGAACTGCCGGTGTTGAGCACCAGCAGGACCCGGCCCACTTAAAGCCCTGGAGGTAACTGAGTAGTATTGAGGAGGAAGAGTGTGATGGCGAGACGTAGAAAAAGAGGAGCCAATACCACGACGAAGGGAGACAGGTGGGAGAGGAAAGACAGCAGTGGGTAGTGAGATTAGCAGAGGGTAGAGAGCATTAGAGAGACAAAGGGAAAAGGAACAGAGGCCAGGGGTCCCAAAGAGGCAACAGAAATTAGATGAAGGTGGGCGGAGGACAGCAGATTTGTGGCAGTGCTAAAATAGACTTAGTGGAGACAAGGAACAAGAGGGGCCCGGAAAGAAGCAGAGAAATGGTGAGAGAAGAACGGGTGCTGCGAAAGAGGGAGACTGCTGTCCCACCCACCTCAAGAGTGACACTGGCCCTCTGCTGAGCGTCTTTGTGCATGCCCTAATGTCTGTTGTGATGGCTGGACAGATGCTCTATATAGTGCATTATAGCTGCCAAGGTTTCATATCGCCATGTGTGACACTTTCATAATTTCAGTGTTATTATGAGTGACATTTCAATGAATATGAGTGACACTTTCTTGGGAGCAAAATGAAGCAATGAAGTGAAGGGAAATATATAAATATCACAAATTACAACCATTTGCAGAACAAGAAACTCTACTACAACTTAATGCAGACGCAGGGTAGAAAGGCACAGGGAACTGAAAGCAAAACGTATGGACACATAAATGGTGCATAAAGGTATAGGTGTATTGGCACTGACCATTAGAAACACAAGGCAAAAAGACAGAAACTAAAACTAGAGAAACCAAAAATGGGGTAGAAGGCTTAAAAAATGAATATATTGTGATCTTGTGTAATGTAACTTGTGCTCAGTGACACTTACCCAAACAATGCATAGTCGATGTCACTGCCCTACTAGGCACACGTTTCAGTTTATTCACTCATGCTGGCACCACATTGCTGGCTCAGGGGTCCACTT
Source organism: Calotriton arnoldi (assembly GCA_963921515.1). Classification (NCBI taxonomy): domain Eukaryota; kingdom Metazoa; phylum Chordata; class Amphibia; order Caudata; family Salamandridae; genus Calotriton; species Calotriton arnoldi. The sequence goes on from CAWUFW010006297.1 coordinate 997,262, forward strand.
CTGGTGGATGCGATGCCCCCCAGCTGTCCTCCGCAAACGCCACACATGCTTGCCAGAGCTGTGGTGTGTCAGTGCTCACTGTTGTCAGTGAGCACCGTTGATGGTCAAAGAGCATGGAGGACGGGCCCAGCCGCGACGTGCAGCAGTAGCGCGGTCCAAGAGGAGAGGACTAGAGTGACTTGCCTGGCTGCATTCTCACCTGGCTGCACTGGACTGTGGAAGAGCGGCCAGGCTGCTGAGGTACCAGGTACCACTCCGCAGCGGCCGCGGGCCCCGTTGACTTCAGTGGTGCACAGTCAGTGTTTCTTGAAGGCCAGATTCATATTATATACTGACTTCCCCGGCCACCAATCACGTGGTAAATGCATCTGAATAAGTTAGTGTAGGCTTCGCTTGATTACCTGCAGCAACCCTGAGCGTCTGCTTCATCATAACGCCTGCTACAACCCCGAGTATCTGAATCACGCCTGCTGCAACCCCGAGTGTCTGCCTTATCATCACGTCTACTGCAACCCCGAGTATCTGCAGTAGGCCTGCTGCAACCCGCATCACGCCGTTTGCTTTATTATCTCGCCTGCTTAACTTGAGAGGTCCTACAGCATTCAGAGAGACTTCACTGTGCCATTTTTCGGAAGTTCTGAAACAGCCTGGCTGCAAACGCAAAGAAAATAAATACTGCTGGGAAACCCATATTATGTTAAAAGCCCTCTGTTGGAAATGGCCCTTTTTGCAGGGTCACCCCTAAACTTTTTGCCTGCCTCCTGTATTTTTGCTGACCTGTTTCTGTTGGTTTTATGACTCTGGGCACTTTACCACTGCTGTTCAGTGCTAAAGTGCATATGCGCTCCCTTTGTAAATATGTCTATATGAATTGGTATGTCCCTGATTGGCTTATTTGGTTTACCTGTTAGTACCTAGTAGTGTGGACTGTGCGTGCCCAGGGCTGGTAAACCAAATGCTGCTGGTGGGCCTGCAGCACTGATGTGTGCCACCCACAGAAGCAGCTTGTAAAGTGTGTCTCAGACCTGACACTGCAGTGTCTGTGTGCAGTCCAGAACTGCCATCTTGGCTGTGAAGTGCACCCACTTCCCAGCCCCTGAACCTTCCCTTGGCATCTTGTAAGTCACCCCTATGGTAGGGTGCATTGTATGTGTAAGGTAGGACATGCCTTGGTGTGTGTAGCATGTCCTGGTAGTGAATTATGCCCCATTTTGTTTTTCACTACTGTAAGGCTACCTGTTCCTCATAGGCTAGAATGGGCAGTTTGGCTATTACATTCTATAGTCCTAACTGACCCCAGGAACATGGTAGAAAAACGAATTTAGTATGCCTGAGCTCAGAATATTAAAATACATCTTTTAGTGAAGGTTATTTTTATATTCTGTGTTTGAAAATACCACTTTTAGAAAGTAGGTATTTTCTTGCCTAAGCCTTCCAGTGTGCTCTGCTGTTATGTGTATTGGCTGTCTGGTTTTAGAGGGGCAGGGCAGGCTGAGTCAGACCTGAGTTGAATAGAGAGATCTGCATTTAGAGTATGGGGAGGGGTGGCTCCTTGACCTGAATAGGGATGTGCCTGGCAAGGTGAATGCTGGCTCCACCTCCTACTGTGTGTCTGATAGCAGACCCCCTCTTTCTGAAAGGAAGGATGCAGCCTGGTAAACAAAGTGCTCCAGGCCTGAGCAGAACTGGTTCTGGCTAGGTTCAGTGACTTGTAGCTTCTGAGAACAAAGACTTTTGGGGTATAAATATCTGTGCTCAAACCCCTACATTTTGTATTGCTTTTGGATCTGGAGAGGAAACTCTGTCCGTGCCACTGGAGGAATCTGCAGGAAGTGACTGTCCTTGTGCTTGTGTGTTGTTTCTTGCACTGGCCTGCAGCAGTGACCACTGGACCTTGAAGAAGAGGAAAAGGAACTTTTGAGAGAACTTTTATTTTTGTTACAGCAATTACCCAAGGGCTAGGAAAAGAGCTAGCCTCCTGCTGGAGTCTCAGGCACATCTGACTCCACCACCAACCTCCTGCTTCCTCCCTGCGAGGATTGCTATCTGCTGATGAGGCTCCTGTGAGTTCCAGGGCCTCTAGTTTTGCTTCAGAGAAAAGAGTGCTGGAAATCGTCGCTAACGCACGTTTGCGAGCCGCTGCAGCCGAGAGCGCTGGAAAAATCATCGCGCTGCTGCCGCTGGGTGCTCGCAACACGAAACCATCGCTAACGCCCCTTTGCGAGCCGCTGCAGCTGAGAAGCGCTGGAAAAATCATCGCGCTGCTGTCGCCGAGCGCTCGCAACCCCTAAAGAAATCATCGTTTCAAGACATCGCTTTGCGGACGCCATGCGTCCGCCATTTTCATCGCATCGCACCGGATTTCGTCGCTCCCTCGCGGAGCGCCATCTCTTCGCATCGCAACACAATCGCACAGCGCAACAGGATCGTCGCATCGACTTCTCCCTCGCGGCAAGAAAGTCATCGCATCGGCGGCCTAGCGTGCAGAAGTTGGTCGCAGTGTCTCCGCACGCATCACGCAGATCGGCGCATCATCCTCCCTTGCGGCAAGGATTTCAACGCATCGCCGGCCTCGCGTGCCGAGAATCACCGCTACCACTTCTTTGCGACATTTTGTTGGTTTTGCTACTAAACCCAGGTACTTTGTGAGAGAAAGGGTCGCAGAGACCACTGCTTTGAATTTGAACCTTATTTTTGCAACCTCTGAACGAGAAAGGGGCGCAGAGACCCCTGCCTTGAATTTGAACCTTATTCTTGCAACCTTTGAACTATCTTTGACAGCCCTTCAACAGCTATCCTATTCTTGACAGTATTGTGGCTTTTACAGTTATTGGTCTTGTGATAAATCTGCCTTTATATAAAGATACTTATTTTTTATAACTACTTGTGTGGTGTCCCTCTGTAGTGTTCCTCACTGTGTTACTGTGTATGGTCATAAATGCTTCACACCCTGCCTCTGAGATAAGCCTACCTGCTCATGCTACGTTACCACAGGGTTGAGCAGGGGTATCAAGGAGGGTAACCCTCTTACTCTGACTTAGGAAGAAGGGTCCCTACTTGGACAGTGGCCAGCCATTGCCAACTAGAGACCCCCATTTCTAACATTGGTGGTCAGCGGTGAGGATCTGGACTTGCATTTATGATCGCATACGGTAATTATAGTGTACACTACTAGTGAGTGCAGACCATAACGTACCGCATACATTTTTTGAGAGTTTTTTTGGGATCCTATATTGTAATTGATATTGCCGGTGATTTTTCACCCGCGCCCATTTTTTGAGAGTTTTTGGATCCCATATTGTAATTGATATTGCCGGTGATTTTTCACCCGCGCACATTTTTTGAGAGTTTTTGGATCCCATATTGTAATTGATATTGCCGGTGATTTTTCACCCGCATACATTTTTGAGAGTTTTTTTAGATCTTATATTGTGATTGATATTGCCCGTGATTGTTACAATGGGCAAGCCTATTTTTTATTGATATTGCCGGTGATAGTACCCGCATACATTTTTGAGAGTTTTTGGATCCTATATTGTGATTGATATTGCCGGTGATTTTTTACCCGCATACATTTTCTTGAGAAGTTTTCTTCTATCTTTTATTGATATTGCCTGTGATTGTTACAATGGGCAAGCCTATGTTTTATTGATATTGCCGGTGATAGTACCCGCATACATTTTTGAGATTTGTTGGATCCTATATTGTGATTGATATTGCCGGTGATTTTTTTACCCGCATACATTTTCTTGAGAAGTTTTCTTCTATCTTTTATTGATATTGCCCGTGATTGTTACAATGGGCAAGCCTATATTTTATTGATATTGCCAGGTGATAGTACCCACATACATTTTCTTGAGAAGTTTTCTTCTATCTTTTATTGATATTGCCCGTGATTGTTACAACGGGCAAGCCTATTTTTTTATTATTGATATTGCCAGTTATTGCTACAATGGGTCTTGCTGAAATGAGACCTACCTTTTATATAGATGATCTGTTGACCTACAGTCTAGAGGAGCTAAGGATGTTCTGTGAGGAGAGGGGCTTAGCAGTGAGTAGGAAGGAGACTCAGCTATCCCTGCAGACATCCCTGAGACTTTGGCAACAAGACAGATGGAGATTCTTGGAGTCCCAGTACACCTACCAAGAGGGTAGTTGGTCTGAGGGTGGCTCTGGAGAGTCTGAAGAGGAGGAAGAAAGTGTTATGGACTATCTCATAGGTGGGGAGTCCCTTGCTGGATCTAGTGCACAGGGTAGTGCCCCATCCCCTTCATGGTCCCCAGAGGAGTTGGACAGACAGAGGGAGAGGGAGAACCAGCTGAAATTAGAGAGGCTCCAAATAGAGATTGCCCAGCTGGAGGCGCACCTAGCGCAAATAGCAGAAAAGGAGAAGTTAGCTCAGGAGGGTAGATTATCCCCTAAGCGCAGTTTTAATTGTCTGGACTCACCAGTGAGGGTGGGGTCCAGTGGTGGCAGCAGAATTGAGATATATAGTGATGACAGTGTAGTACACCCACCCAGAGATGTAGCACCTCACTTGAAGGAGGGGGTTGATCTACACCAGGGGATTCAAGGATATGAGGTAGCTCCATTAATGTGCAGTGTCCCTGAGGTGGATTGGGGAACTAGCGCAGGGGCCCATAGTCCTAGTGAAAGGAGGGATACTCTACCGACTCTGGATGAGAGGTGCAGGGAGAGGGGTTCCCCGTGGTTGAAGTCCTGGTGTATGAGTGTGAGGACCGCCCAGAAGAGTGTGGGTTGAGTGATAGAGACAGTCAGTTAATGTCTCGCCCATTTCAAGAGAGTGGTGTGGGGTACGTGTGTGAGACACTGGATTGTGAGGTAAAGGTTAGCACCTGCGTGGAACTGTGTAATCCAATTGTGGGAGAGCATTTTGTGAGTTCCTATTTTCCAGAGCTAAACCAACATGTGTTAGAGTGCGAGTTCTCTGATCCTAGGGAACTTGCGCAGGAGGCAGACCTCTGGGTGAGTACCAGAGGCTCTGTAGAGGTATTGGGGAATGACCCTAAGAGGAGTGGTTCAGATGTCTTCCAACCCAGAGTGGTGGGAAAGGTTAGGAGTGTTACAGCTGGGTCCCCTTGTTGTGAGGAGGTTGTAGGGCCTCACCTCCTGTCTCGTGGGAGCAGGAGGGAGACTGGGATAGGTCCCGAAGTGCCCCAACCTCAGTCTCCAGGACTGGATGGTTCCATGAGGGAACACCAGGTAGGGAGCCTAGTCTGACTGGATGGACCGTCCATTGTGGGGGGTCCCCCCGTGTTAGGTGAGCTGGGAGTGCCTGTAATCAGACCTCCAGCAGTTCTAGTGTCTGGCAGTACCGCTCCAGTTGGGAGGGTGCAGAAGGCCAGAGTGAGGGGTGAGGGGGGGAATGAGTCCCCAGTGGAAGAACCAGTGGGTCAGGGGCCAGCCAGAAGGGCTGAGCCTCATAGGATTGGCCATGGTGACGCCACTTCTGTCCTGGGGCATCTTCACGCACTGTCAGAGGGACAGGAGGTCGTGAGCTCTGCGCCAGGCAGACTGTCACACGACACGCTAGGTATGTGTCACCCTCAGGAAGCCCTGGTTGGCCAGGCAGTTGTTCAACCACAGTGGTTGGTCCCTGGGATGGTAAGTCAGGTCCAGGTGTTGTTTGACCTGGAGGGAGGGACAACTGTAAGCAGTGTCCCGGCCATTTTTGTTTTCTAAGAGCACCACTCCAGGTGGGAGGGTGCAGTATGCTGGAAGGGGGTGCAGAGGGAGGGAGTCCTCGCCTCTGACCCCGGTGCAACCTAAGGGTTTTTTCAGGTTGGTAGATCAGTTGCAGGGTCCAAGCCCTGAACTGGTGGAGTGGTGTGTTTTCCTTGAGGGGGCCCTGTGTGCTCCCCAGGAAGTCCTGGTGTGCCAGGCAGACTGTCGCACAACTCTAGAGGAGTGTGCTTTCCTTGGGGGGAATTGGTGTACTCCCCCAGAAGTCCTGGGTTGCCAGGCACAGGCCCAGCCTAAGGGTACAGACCCTAGGTTGGGGGGCCAGGTTCAGGGTGTCCCCCTGATCTGGAGGAAGGGGCAACTGCTAACAGTGCCCCTCCCGGTTTGTGTTATGGAGGCACCTCTCCAGGTGGGAGGGTGCCGGGCCCCAGTAAAGGGGCGGGGAGAGGGCAGCCTCACCCCTGACCTCCGCCCAGTCTAAGGGTACAGACCCTATGCTGGGATACCAGTTTCAGGATAGAACCCCTGAACTGGTGGGCGAATTATGCAGGACACCTGCCTCAGGTGCCCTGACAATTCTGGAGGGGGGTACCGCTCCAAGTGGGAGGGTACCGAGCCCCAAAGAGAAGGACCGGGTGTGGGGGAGCCCACCCCAGTCGCTGGCCCCGCCGTTGGGTACAGGCCCAGGGCTGGTGGGTCAGTGTCAGGACGCGTTGCCTGACCTGACAGGAGGGAGAGTGGACAAAAGGTGCCAGACACCTGGGGTTACTGCCCCTCACTCTCTGATGCCACAAACGTTTGAGAGCCCTGAGAGGTATAGGGCTTGGATTACATCACTGACTACTGTCAGTGATTACTGGGGCTTGTTGTTTATCTGTTGGGACACCCCTGGGGGCCAGTTAAGGTTAGATGCTGCACAGGTGGTGTCCACAGGTGAGGGGAAGAGTTCCCCATTGGTTATCTTAGTGGGCCCTAGGAGTGTGGACAGAAGGATCCACCAGGGTTCAGATTGGAGTAGAGCTGGCATATGCCCCTGCAGTTGCAGGCCAGTTCCGTGTTCTATCGCCCGAAGCAGGGAAGCCCATCAAAGTAGTGATTGGTCTACCCTGCGTTTTGGCTGGAAGGGGTTGTGTTGGAAATGGCCCTTTTGCAGGGTCACCCCTAAACTTTTTGCCTGCCTCCTGTATTTTTGCTGACCTGTTTCTGTTGCTTTTATGACTCTGGGCACTTTACCACTGCTGTTCAGTGCTAAAGTGCATATGCGCTCCCTTTGTAAATATGTCTATATGAATTGGTATGTCCCTGATTGGCTTATTTGGTTTACCTGTTAGTCCCTAGTAGTGTGGCCTGTGTGTGCCCAGGGCTGGTAAACCAAATGCTGCTGGTGGGCCTGCAGCACTGATGTGTGCCACCCACAGAAGCAGCTTGTAAAGTGTGTCTCAGACCTGCCACTGCAGTGTCTGTGTGCAGTCCAGAACTGCCATCTTGGCTGTGAAGTGCACCCACTTCCCAGCCCCTGAACCTTCCCTGGGCATCTTGTAAGTCACCCCTATGGTAGGGTGCATTGTATGTGTAAGGTAGGACATGCCTTGGTGTGTGTAGCATGTCCTGGTAGTGAATTATGCCCCATTTCGTTTTTTACTACTGTAAGGCTACCTGTTCCTCATAGGCTAGAATGGGCAGTTTGGCTATTACATTCTATAGTCCTAACTGACCCCAGGAACATGGTAGAAAAACGAATTTAGTATGCCTGAGCTCAGAATATTAAAATACATCTTTTAGTGAAGGTTATTTTTATATTCTGTGTTTGAAAATACCACTTTTAGAAAGTAGGTATTTTCTTGCCTAAGCCTTCCAGTGTGCTCTGCTGTTATGTGTATTGGCTGTCTGGTTTTAGAGGGGCAGGGCAGGCTGAGTCAGACCTGGGTTGAATAGAGAGATCTGCATTTAGAGTATGGGGAGGGGTGGCTCCTTGACCTGAATAGGGCTGGGCCTGGCAAGGTGAATGCTGGCTCCACCTCCTACTGTGTGTCTGATAGCAGACCCCCTCTTTCTGAAAGGAAGGATGCAGCCTGGTAAACAAAGTGCTCCAGGCCTGAGCAGAACTGGTTCTGGCTAGGTTCAGTGACTTGTAGCTTCTGAGAACAAAGACTTTTGGGGTATAAATATCTGTGCTCAAACCCCTACATTTTGTATTGCTTTTGGATCTGGAGAGGAAACTCTGTCCGTGGAGGAATCTGCAGGAAGTGACTGTCCTTGTGCTTGTGTGTTGTTTCTTGCACTGGCCTGCAGCAGTGACCACTGGACCTTGAAGAAGAGGAAAAGGAACTTTTGAGAGAACTTTTATTTTTGTTACAGCAATTACCCAAGGGCTAGGAAAAGAGCTAGCCTCCTGCTGGAGTCTCAGGCACATCTGACTCCACCACCAACCTCCTGCTTCCTCCCTGCGAGGATTGCTATCTGCTGATGAGGCTCCTGTGAGTTCCAGGGCCTCTAGTTTTGCTTCAGAGAAAAGAGTGCTGGAAATCGTCGCTAACGCACGTTTGCGAGCCGCTGCAGCCGAGAGCGCTGGAAAAATCATCGCGCTGCTGCCGCTGGGTGCTCGCAACACGAAACCATCGCTAACGCCCCTTTGCGAGCCGCTGCAGCTGAGACGCGCTGGAAAAATCATCGCGCTGCTGTCGCCGAGCGCTCGCAACCCCTAAAGAAATCATCGCTTCAAGACATCGCTTTGCGGACGCCGTGCGTCCGCCATTTTCATCGCATCGCACCGGATTTCGTCGCTCCCTCGTGGAGCGTCATCTCTTCGCATCGCAACACAATCGCACAGCGCAACAGGATCGTCGCATCGACTTCTCCCTCGCGGCAAGAAAGTCATCGCATCGGCGGCCTAGCGTGCAGAAGTTGGTCGCAGTGTCTCCGCACGCATCACGCAGATCGGCGCATCATCCTCCCTTGCGGCAAGGATTTCAACGCATCGCCGGCCTCGCGTGCCGAGAATCATCGCTACCACTTCTTTGCGACATTTTGTTGGTTTTGCTACTAAACCCAGGTACTTTGTGAGAGAAAGGGTCGCAGAGACCACTGCTTTGAATTTGAACCTTATTTTTGCAACCTTTGAACTATTTTTTGACAGTCCTTCAACAGCCATCCTATTTTTGACAGTCTTATGAGAGAAAGGGTCGCAGAGACCACTGCCTTGAATTTGAACCTTATTTTTGCAACCTCTGAAGGAGAAAGGGGCGCAGAGACCCCTGCCTTGAATTTGAACCTTATTCTTGCAACCTTTGAACTATCTTTGACAGCCCTTCAACAGCTATCCTATTCTTGACAGTATTGTGGCTTTTACAGTTATTGGTCTTGTGATAAATCTGCCTTTATATAAAGATATCTTATTTTTTATAACTACTTGTGTGGTGTCCCTCTGTAGTGTTCCTCACTGTGTTACTGTGTATGGTCATAAATGCTTCACACCCTGCCTCTGAGATAAGCCTACCTGCTCGTGCTACGTTACCACAGGGTTGAGCAGGGGTATCAAGGAGGGTAACCCTCTTACTCTGACTTAGGAAGAAGGGTCCCTACTTGGACAGTGGCCAGCCATTGCCAACTAGAGACCCCCATTTCTAACACCCTCGTTCTAGTGAGAACTTAGAAGCGTGCATTTGTTTGTGGTTAAATCTGCCTCACTTCCTGTTGGGTGAACTTGTGCCACTGCATACACAGTGGAAACTGCAGAATACCCCCACCTCTCTTTGTAACGCTGGTGGCGGTGAAGGCTGGCAAGGGACCCTATGTGTACCCAGGTAGCATTGAAGGTCGGAATGAAAGATGGATGGCCCCGTTCTCTCTGTACTCGTTGTGCCTGTGATCGTCCGTCAGACAAAAGGACGTCTCACTTCTGTACTTAAAGCCAGTACTGATACAGGCATGGGACGCCTGTGTTACCTCCACCCATCCAGTGGCATGCGCTGATACTCACCTTACGTTGACACGGACATGGCGTGGGTACTTCGAGCCCAGCTTGCCCTCTATGGCCCGGTTAGGCCCGTCGGCCAGCTCTTCTGTGCAGACAACCCCATTGCAAGTGTACCCCCAGCAGAACCTCTCGTTTTGACTTTCTACCCGTTATGCAGACAATCCTAACTATAAAAGCAGCAAAGCATTGCAGTCAGCACTCACAAGAGCACTGGAATCCTACCAGTCAAATTGGCAATTGGAAAAAAGGGGCAATGTTCGGATGTTGAAGAAATTAAGAGCAGCGCTGTTCCGTTTCGCCCTCCCGGGTCCCATTCCAAAGAGTCGCTATGAAGCACGTCGGGGCACTGTGGTCAAGCACAAGGACACATTTCGAAAGTTCAATGGCCTGTTGTTTTTCAAGCAAGCACACAACACCAAAGCAAATCGTCCAACCATCCTCCCAAGGGTTGTCTTCCAATGTGCGGGAGCAGGATTACGCAGAGTGCGAGTGCAGCGCATGCGGTGTAAAAGCAGGTATTTAATTAGCACCATTTGACAGCAGGGCCGTAGCAACGACGACGACACATAGGAGCCGCTGCACAATGGCCCCCTCCCACCTCCCCCACCTACCTGCAGACCGAAGAAGAGTAGTCAGGCGGGTGATCTGCGGGTGAGGAGGAGGGAGTGGAACCCGCCGCGCTTCACCTCGTAGTGCTTCGCTGCTTGTGCTGTCTCTGCCTCCCGCCGTGAGCCCGTGATTTGGGAAAACGCCACTGTTTTGTCGCGCATGCGTACGATGTAAGGTATCGCGCGCATGCAAGACAAAGAGTGCGAATTCACCCACCAATGACACGGCAAACAAGCATTGAAAATGCAATAGGACTCATATTTACGCGAGACCTATTGCATTTTACACGGAATTGCGGGCGTAAAAGAAGGCACGAATGGGAGGGGGTGGGGGGTGGTGGTGGTGTAAGAAGTTACGGACTACGGGAGGGAACGGGGAGAGGCAGGGGAATAAAACTGTTTTTCTAGTAAAGGGGCCGATAGCCTCGTAAGGAGAAAAATGACGACATGGCCGCCAGGAGGCGGGATTAACAAGCCAAGCACTAATCAGAATGCAGAAATTATGATTAAAGCCAATCAAAAATAAGGCTGGAAAGTGGGCGGAGCTTCCCCCGCTATACTGTATACAGCATCTCTCGACGAGACAGAGCATGCGCTGCCTAGGCGAGACCTAAAAAACCTGTGTACATCTGGCTCTATTTAAGCTGTGCAGTGCTCTTAGTCACCACTTGGCTTCGTTGTTACCGGCTTGTACTTACCTGACTCCAGCCAGGCTCCCGATATCGGTATCCAGGCAGCGTGTCTTCCAGGACGTCAACGCCCCTGCAGTTTGGCTTCCGCTGCACTCTTCTGCATCCCCAGTATTTCCTGAAAAGAGAAGAGCAGAGCAGAAAGGTGAAATCACTCCCACTCTTCCCTGCACAAACCTGCAAAAGACAAGGTAAAACAAGTAGTTGTTGCAGCGTATGGACACAAAAGCTCCTTTTACGCTACAGCACCAACTTTTTGAAAAACTGTGGCATACAGGCACATGTTTGCTTAAGCACACAGGCAGTTGTTTACAAACTGTTAAAAGGGACGCTTTGCAGTGCATCTTTGTTTATAAGAGAAAGACGTATCTATCAGCAGTTGTTTTATTCTTAGGAACAGGAAGCAGTCCAGAGAGAGACATCTTGCATAGAGTAAGTGAAAGGCTTTAATGTATGTAATACTGTCACATATAGTGATTTGCATCGGAATATTATTTGACAATGCAGTAAGTTAATGTGATACTCTCTTGCAGACAATCACAGTGCTTCATGTGAACTTCCTAAACGCTGACCAGACCACGGTGCTATATCCTGTTCTGAATCCAGAGTCCAGTACACCAGATGGTGTTCTATCCTGTTCAGAATCCAGTAGTCCAGTACACCAGACGCCACACCATTAGAAACCGTTATTTCTTTCTTTCTCTCTCCCAAACACCCTTCCCCTTGGGAACTCACGAGGTAACGGTGTCTCAGTTCATTGCTGCCATGTCAGGTCACAGTGGGATCTGGGGAATAACGTTGCCCTATCAGAACACCCTGGAGTTCAGTTGAGTGACTCACAACAATTGCCTACAACAATGTAAATAAACAAGGAAAGTCGTATAGTATAGTTATCTGAAGTAGAAGATACTTACTTACTAACTAAATCAGTTCACTTCACTCCAGTTCTCTTACCTGAATAGATGAAGCAATAGCTGCTACTGCTCTCAATGTTCAAAAACGTCTTGCAGGGTTTCCCAAGGTGCCTTTTTAATGGTAGTGGTAGTAGTAGCACACTAGTGCGCTAACAAGGATGCCATCACAACAAGCGAGGTCCCACTTCCACCCAGGTGAGCTCTATCTGCAAGATTAAATACAAGATTATCCATCACAGGCAACTAAATTGAAATAAAAACACAGAGTTAGTGGGTTCTATATCATAGCTTTACAAAGACTGTGACTAGACTACTACCACCATTGCACGATAAAGAAAAGAATATCTGATATTATGACAAAAACTAGCAATAGTAACTTCTACTGAGCAATGGGGAGCTCTTTAATTTAAACAAAGGTTATGGCATCCTCGAGTCAGGAGAAAGGGACTCACAGTCAAGATTGGAGTCAACGAGGTTAATCGTTTATGTAACACAAGGCTTGAATGATGATGATTATGACGAAGGATGTGCTACATCTAAATCCCTTTAAAGTGTGGGTGGGTAAGTGGGGCTGGTGTGAGCTATTGCTAAGTTAATAGAAGATCCCACAGTGAGTTGGTGTCACTTTCACCACATCCGCCCCAAGTGTGTGATCTATTTATGGCGTAAATTAAGTCACTAATCAATGAGAGGGGAGAATGGACCACTTGTCCTGTGTAACCAGGGTCTTCATATATAAAGAAACTTTCATAAAAACCCTCAAACAAGTACACAGGCCGTTGGCGGTATATCTTGATTTTCCGCCTTAATGTACTGTTTCAGCATCATCATTGGGTCTTTTTTGTAAGTTGCTGACCTCCACCTGGAGGAGGACCTACTGGTTTTACAGTAGTGGTCAGAGAAGTGAGGAAGTGCTCGTGCTATTGGTGTAGTGAATTAAAATTCCCTACATCGCAATCAGTGATAATATTTTATTTGTGACGATGGCGATGTGGGAAATTAAAAACAAAGGCGGTGCATTATTAGATCAAGTTACTAATCTGTTGCACTATCATGGTCAACATGTTTCAGCCCCATGGAAACTCTAGAGGCTTTCGTCAGGACCGGAATATTTCATATGGAGATTATATTATCTCCTATGGAGTGGTGTATTCGCCACTCTTGTGGTGTAAGGATCAGACCGTTAGTATCTGTACCTATAGGGGATAAAGAAAAAACTTACAGATGTATTCACAGAAATAATTTTCTCATCTCAGAGTCTGCTCAAAAACAGTACACACTAGAAACCACAAAAATTCATTGGGATGAGTATTACTCAGTTACGAATCCATACAAGTGAAGACAAATCATATTGGTGGAAAGAAAGGGGGGGAAGCTATCAAAGGGATGTTATCGTTAGTAAATATAGCTGATGCCAAATAAAAATTTATCAGAAAAGCCATATATGAGCTCTGGACGGGCCCGCGTCACCCGGGGAAACGTTCGAAGAGCCAGTACAAGCAGAATGACTTGCAGGAATCGGTGAGGAGGCGTTGGGAGTTCCCGCTTACGCGCCTGAATACCCAAGTAAGATGCGGTTGACTTATTCTCTTATCTCCACAGATTTTGGATTTCCTAACTCGATGGAACCCCGAGGAGGCCGCACTTAGATACAGCAAGGTAAAAACTTATGATATAGGTCGCTTTCTTTTTAAAGCAGACCAATCCTTAGTTACATGCGCCACGCTTTTCCAAATTCAGTATAAACAATGCTGCATTTTCGAACAGATGCACAGCGCAATGAATCTGTGACTAAATCCTCGACACATTTGTTCCAATTTTCACATCCTTGATAGTTTGGTTGCAGTGGACCTCAGATGCCTTAGTTCTCTATTTGAAACACGAACGAATATAATCACGAATACCAATTATAGCGATTACTTTCGGACCACTAACGTCCTTTTATATATGGCTTTTCTGATAAATTTTAATTTGGCATCAGCTATATTTACTAACGATAACATCCCTTTGATAGCTTCCCCCCCTTTCTTTCCACCAATACGATTTATCTTCACTTGTATGGATTCGTAACTGAGTAATACTCATCCCAATGAATTTTTGTGGTTTCTAGTGTGTACTGTTTTTGAGCAGACTCTGAGATGAGAAAATTATTTCTGTGAATACATCTGTAAGTTTTTTTCTTTATCCCCTATAGGTACAGATACTAACGGTCTGATCCTTACACCACAAGAGTGGCGAATACACCACTCCATAGGAGATAATATAATCTCCATATGAAATATTACGGTCCTGACGAAAGCCTCTAGAGTTTCCATGGGGCTGAAACATGTTGACCATGATAGTGCAACAGATTAGTAACTTGATCTAATAACGCACCGCCTTTGTTTTTAATTTCCCACATCGCCATCGTCACAAATAAAATATTATCACTGATTGCGATGTAGGGAATTTTAATTCACTACACCAATAGTACGAGCACTTCCTCACTTCTCTGACCACTACTGTAAAACCAGTAGGTCCTCCTCCAGGTGGAGGTCAGCAACTTACAAAAAGACCCAATGATGATGCTGAAACAGTACATTAAGGCGGAAAATCAAGATATACCGCCAACGGCCTGTGTACTTGTTTGAGGGTTTTTATGAAAGTTTCTTTATATATGAAGACCCTGGTTACACAGGACAAGTGGTCCATTCTCCCTCTCATTGATTAGTGTACCAACCATTGGAAGCCGAATGGATCACAGCTTCTTTTTCCCTCCACATTGATTATCCCGTAAATTAAGTCACCTCAATAAATCACACAACCGAGGGGTAGAGGGTTAGGGTTTTGATGAATGGATACTGGTTTCTGGCACCCCTCCCGGCTACTCGTCAACTAGGCTGGACCGTATTGGGAACAGAGCTGGAGGCCTAGCAATTATCTTTAAAGTCAACCTCAAAGTCAGATTTGAACCTCTACCCCACCCTGGTTGCGAAGCCCTGACCTTTAAAATCGGCCTCACTAATCACTTGTCCTTCAATGGGGCCCTGATTTATGGACCCCCTGGTCCTAGAAAGCTCTTCCTAGATATGGACAAGTCCCCATGGGACATAAAAGCTAACTCCTCTGACTTCACTATTCTTGGTGATTTCAACTTTCACCTGGAGAATATGGAGGATCCGGATACTCTTGATCTCACTGCCTCCATCTCTCTTCTAGGGTTATCGCAACTAGTCTGCGGTCCTACGCATTCTGGCGGCCATACCCTAGATGGCATCTTTTCAGACTGTCCTCTCATTCAGGTCTCCCAGTCTCTGCCGTTAACCTGGTCAGACCATAGGGCAGTGATGTTCCAACTGAACCTAGGGGGCCACAGTCTGAAAGAGCCCAAGAGCTTGGATAGGATTAGCCACTGACCTTGGCACGTGATTTCGGAAGGTACATTCACAAGAGCCCTTAAATATTCTATCATGCCAGTTTCTCCCAATCTGGATCAAGCAACGGAGGATTACCATCAATGGATTAGTGATTCCATCAACAACTTAGCTCTGGCCAAGCGAGGAAACAACAAGAGAACCGTTCCATCTGAACCCTGGTTCAACGAAGAGCTTAGACTGACCAAACAATCGTGCAGAAGGTCAGGGAGAAAATGGAGGCTGAATTACTGCTTGGAGGACAAAGACTCCTATAAGGAGAAATTGCAACAGTACAAAAAACTTCTGACCAAAATTAAATCCAATTTTTTTATAAATAAGATTAACTCGCCTCTGAATACGCCTAAGGAGTTATTCTCAACTGTGGTCAAGCTTAGCAACCCATCTCCAGCCAGTAATCTTAACGCAGATGCCTCCTTCTGCAACAAATTTGCTACCTTTTTCAAAACCAAGGTAGAAGGGATCTTCAATGCGTTAACCGCAAGTGCCAGCTCGGGGGGGCCATGCTCGATTGACAACCCTCAGGCAGCAGTGTATAATGACCCCAAAGCAGGAAAGGCTATTAGGAAAGCGACTATCTTAAAGACAGATGTGGTGATACCTTCCCAATCCAATAATCCCACTCTGTCGGCTTTCTCCCCCCTTACCAACTTGTTCAGGCAAATCAAGTCAGGCTCACCGCTCGACCCATGCCCTCCTAGAGTTCTGCAGTTGGGATCAGTTATAGTTCCTGGACATCTTCTAGGGATTTTTAATCAAATGCTCCTGTCTGGTTACTTCCCTAAAAGATGGAAAGTTGCATCAATTCTTCCTCTCTTAAAAAAAGCTAATCTGGAGGCTGATGCTCCCAACAACTACAGGCCAATATCTTGACTTCCCTTTCCGGCCAAGCTGATAGAGAAAGCTATAAACACCGAGCTCTCTCGTTATATCCAGGAACACGATTTACTGGATTCTTCTCAGTTTGGCTTTAGAAGCCAACATAGCACTAAGACAGCTTTGATCACAGTCGCAGAATATGTCAGAACAACTTTAGACAAAGGAGAGAACGCTGCCCTAATTCTGCTAGACCACTCAGCAGCGTGCGATACTGTCAGCCATCAACTCCTTATCAACCGGTTATTCGAGATAGGTGCCAGAGGTACTGCTCTCAAGCTCCTCAGTTCATTTCTCACTGACAGAACGCAGTACGTGGAATGTAATGGTCACAGATCTACTTCGTTCACCATTCCCTGTGGCGTACCACAGGGGTCATCACTGAGTACCACCCTTTTTAATCTGTACGTTGCACTTGTGGCTTCACTGATCAAAGACCTTGGCTTCTCGGTTGTCTCCTACGCTGACGACATCCAAATTGTAGTGTCAGTCACAGAGAATGCTGATAACCCAGCTAAATGCTTCCACAACTGTATGCTGCAGATTGGGAGTAGGATGTCTAACAACTGTTTGAAGATGAACTCAGATAAACTGAGGTGCTGCTTTTTGGTAATAAACCATCATTTTGGTCCCCCAGTTGGTGGCCTCAGGAAATGGGCGTACTCCCCACTCCTGTGCTTAAGGTGAAAAATTTGGGAGTTCAGTTTGATGAAAAACTCTCCTTTGTGGGTCATGCCAATGCCATCACCTTGTCTTGTTTTTTAATTTTCAAATCTCTTAAGAAGATCCTACCTTTTATCCCTCTGGACCTACGTAAAACAGTGATTACCACACTAGTCTTTTCGAAAATCGACTACTGCAATGGGCTCTTCTTGACTGCCCACAAGAAAGCCTTGGACAAATTATAAATGTTACAGAGTGCGGCCGCCAGGCTGCTTTTAGGGATCCCAAAACATCAGTCGGTGTCCAAGTCTCTCCCCTTACTCCACTGGCTTCCGGTCGAAAAAAGGGTTATGGTCAAATCACTGTGCATAGCCTTCAAAGCCCTCTATTCTGAGGGACCAGTTTCTATTAGGCAACTCTTCCATCATTATATCCCTGCCAGAAACCTAAGATCTGCCTCCCAGGCTAATCTGGTTGTTCCCAAGTTTAAAAGAGCTACCTGGGGAGGCAAGAGCTTTGCAGTCACGACTGCCAAACTCTGGAATACTATGCCGCTTACTCTCAAAACCTCGAACAATCTGCTTACCTTTCGTAAAGCACTTAAAACCTGGCTTTTTTTTTTTTAATAACAAATTTTATTTGGTTATTTTGCAGTATATCGGGCGTTCGCCCTACCATAACATGCGTGAGCAGAGGGATAAGTTTCGCATCGATAACCATTTTTATGATAATAAACATTACCCGCCAAACATGCAGGCAAAACAATACTACAAACAATATGCAGACAGTGGTCAATCTCCGTGATATAGCACATAATGCAGCAGAGTCAAAATATACGTTACAACAAGGCAATAAGACAATCAAATGATATAGCAGGGGGTGATACTCGGCAGGGATCAGAGGGTGCCACTCATAGGTCCTCCTCGGGCAGGGGCGGTAGGTCAATTCCGCGATATGTCGCCCATCGTGACCAAATCTTGCGATGTTTCCTGGGGCAACCCCGGGCCTCAAAAACTGCAATCTCGGCTCCCATACATGTGTCTACGGTGTTCTTCCATTTGCCTATAGTCGGGGGAGATGACGCCCTCCACCCCTGTGCAATGTCCCTCTTGGCAATAGTAAGGGCGAGGAACAGCAGATGCTGTTTATAGCAGTTCCCCCCGATGTCGTCAGAGGAGTGCAATAAAGACAGCCGTGGGTCAAGTGGAAGCACCCACCCCAGCACCTCACTGAGACATGACCGAACCCTATTCCAAAAGGGCTGCAGGGCCGTGCAGGCCCATACCGTATGTAGGAAGGACTCATCCTCTCTGTCGCACCGCAAACACACCGGGGACTGGATGACCCCCATTCGCCACAGTCGTACCCTAGTGTAATATATTCTATGTAAGTATTTAAACTGGATGAGGCTGTAGCGTGTGGAGACCGCCGCGCCCCTCGTGCTGGCTATTGCTTCAGTCCAATCATCGTCCGTTAATTCAGGAATGTCTGCCTGCCAGGCCAGTCGGGTTTTGTCGAGAGTGGTGGGAGTGTGGGTCGTCAGTGTTTGGTATATTTGTCTGATTTTGTGAAGTCCAAGGTCCCCCATAAGCAGGCGGCCTTCCAATGGCTGGAATTCGGGGAGAACCTCTATATTTCGGATCTGGGGGGAGAGCGCGTGACGGAGCTGTAGAAATTAAAAAAATTGTGACTTGTGGAGGTCAAAGTCTGTCTGCAATTGTTGAAATGATTTTAAGATAGTGCCCCTCAATACGTCCCCAAGGGTCGAAATCCCCACCAGGTCCCATCCCCGGAACCCACTCAATGCGGTAGCAGTTCTGAGGTGTGTACCGTGCCACAGGGGGGTTTGACGAGTAAGTTTCCCTCTCCATCCCATTTGTCTGGTCTTGGCCCTCCATAACTGTATGGCTACCCTACCAGCCGGTGGTAGATGGTCGAGCCGTGTGGAGCTATATAGCAAGGGGAGCAGAGGGACTTGTTCCATTGCAGCATGCTCAATAGCATATGCTGGATCGGTAGGAGAATTATACCACCATTCGTTAATTACAAGAATGTGAGACGCAATATAGTATGAATAGATATCCGCTGCCGCTATCCCCCACAATATGTAGATTGTGCACATGTGCGGAGTGCCACGCGAACGGCACCACCACCCCAGAGGAAATTGTTTTGTATTGCATTCACCTGTGCAAACCAAGCGCGAGGGAGAGGATAAGGAAAATTTTGGAGGCGGTATAGGATCCGAGGCAGAGAAACCATCTTAAAGATGGCTGAGCGCCCATAGAGGGATAGAGGGAGAGCGGACCATATCGTTGTTTCATTCTTGAGACTGACTAACAATGGGGTGATATTATGCGTCCATGAAATCTTGGGGCAGGGGGAGATGTAGATCCCCAAATATTTGAACCCATCTGTGGCCCGGGAGAGCTGTGCGGCCCATGTTTCACGGCCTTGGTGTCCGCACACTGGGAAGAGGATGGATTTAGCGGGATTGGCGTGGAGGCCCGTGGTGCCACCAAATACCCTAAGAATTTGCAGTATGCGGGGTCCTGAGTACCATGGGTCTGTCATGAAGAAGAGAACGTCATCAGCGTATAATGCTATACGATCTGACCGTGATCGGGACCAGTCGAACCCCCTGAGCACTGGGTCACTTCTGACCCAGGCCGCCAGCGGCTCGACTGCTAGGGCAAACAACAATGTGGACAGTGGGCAGCCCTGACGGGTACCCCTCTGAATCAGAAAAGGGCGAGAACGATGTCCCGCAATCTGAACTGATGCCGTCAAATCTGTATACAACAGTCGTATATATGTCAGGAAGCGGGGTCCAAAGTTGATTGCCTCAAGCAATTGAAAAAGATAGACCCAGCTCAACGAATCGAATGCTTTGTCTATATCAGCTAATAATAGGGCAGCGGGTCGGCCAAGGGTAGGGGCAGCAGCGATGGCGTTATGGACTCGTCTAATATTGTGTCTAGTGGCTCTCTGTGGCATAAAGCCCGACTGATCAGGGTGGATCAAGTCCGTGATACACCCCCTGAGGCGATCAGCCAGGACCTTCCCTAGTAATTTGGGTTCAAAATGGATAAGGGAGATGGGGCGGTAAGAAGGCGGGTCTTCCGGAGGTCGGCCAGGCTTGAGAAACAGCACAATCTCCGCGTGTCGCCAGTCCCGCGGTAGAATTGTCGCATCCGTAGCGTCCGCGATGGTCGCCAATAAATGAGGCCCTAGAAGAGGTATATGGGATCGGAGGAATTCCATGGGGAACCCATTGGGACCCGGGGCACGACCCGGCTGCAACGCACTGAGGGCGCCGGTCAGTTCATCGAGTGTGATTGGGGTCTCCAGCCGTTCCCGGACGGAGTCGGGGAGCCGGCGAGGCGGAATGTCCACTAGGAACTCCGCAATGAGTTCGGCAGAGATCTGCTCCTGCCGGGCGTACACGGATGTGAAATGCCTCGCAAACTCCCCCGCCACCCCCCCCGGTGTCGTGTATAGGGACCTGTCCAAACCACGAATGGCAGGTGTAATAGCCGGGGCACCATCTGCTTGACACAGTCTATGGAGCATTTTACTGGATTTATCACCCCATAGATATATCCGATGCTGTGACGCCTCCCAAATCTCCTTGGCTTCATTTAATAGGTATTGACGCAGCTCTTGTTGTGCAAGGATCAGATTGCGGCGGAGGATGGGACTGGGATTGGAACTGAGCTGGGAAGACAGGGTCGCCTGGCGCGCCTCTAGGGTATCAAGCTGCTCGCGGTGGGTACGTTTCTCTTTTGTGCGATAGCTAATTTCATGACCTCGGACGGTCGGTTTTAGGGCTTCCCAGAGAGTGGTACACGAAGGGGCCGAGGGACCGTTGTCTGCCAAATAGGTAGTGATCGCAGTATTAAGCATGTCTTGATAAGCAGGACTACGGAGGTGCCAGGGGGACATTCTCCAGCGGAATGGGGGCCTGCGTGAGCATGTATGAAATCGCATTGCAACCGGGGAATGATCGGACAGACCGCGGGGCTGATGCTGTATCTGTAAAAATCTATGAAGAAACACCCGGGGGACAAAAAAATAGTCTAATCGAGATTGCGACCCATGGACCGTCGAAAGGTATGTATAATCCCGCTCTGTAGGGTGGAATTCTCGCCATATGTCAGCCCAGTCCAGTGTTGATGCCTGTGTATAAAGTTTAGTCGGGCCCGATGGTTGAGGGGAATTTAAGTTGCGCTGTCGGTCTAAAGGCCCCATGGTGTTGTTCCAGTCGCCCCCCATCAGGGTCAAACCCGTTGGAATGGCTCCCCATACCCCCAAAAGATTTTCAACAAAAGTAGCTCCTAGTGGCGGGGGGGCATAGATACTGCCAATGGTGGTCTGTTCCCCATATATCTTACCCGTGACGAAGAGGAATCGGCCCCCGGGATCTGCTCTATGTGTTATATATTGAAACTGAACCCTGCGGTGGATAAGGACAGCCCCTCCCCTGGAACCCCTCGTGAACCCTGCATGGTAAATGTGATAAAAGCCGAAGCGGGCGAGGCACGGGACCTTTGTCCCCAATAAATGGGTCTCTTGTAAGAGCAGGATATCTGCCCCATACCTCTTCGCCTGTCGTAGGACTGCGCCTCGTTTCACTTTATTCAGTAATCCCCGAACATTCCATGAGACCACCGTTAGGTCTCCGAGGGGGTCTACTTCACCGGGCATCATCTAGTCCCAGGGAGGGGTTGGATAAAGCGAGGAGATCTGCATAGAAGAAAATGTGGAAAATAGCCCACCGTCTGCATGTACCAAAAACATAAAAACACCATAAAACTGCAATCCAAAAGGAAATGCCCCCCCACCCCCCACCCGACACTACCAGGAACAAGGAGCATCTGTCGCGGTGCGGATAATAGCGGACCCCCAACGGGGGGCCCCCGAGTATCGCACCAATGGTTCCCACCCCACCCTATAACTCTAAGAAAACTGGGGGTGCAAGAGGTCCTTGGCTTAGCAGCCCATAGTCAAGCTCCCCCGCCCGCCCAGAGAACAACATTACTAATGTGGATTCAAACATTGTCAGTGTCTTACAGATTGCCATGTGGGCTGTGGGATAATCCGGATCTGTCAGGGCGGCCGCCCAGGGCTCGCTGACTCCCTGTCCGACCCCGGCCCTCGCCGCTTCTGAGACTTGGTGCGTCGTGGCCGCTGACTCCGTGAGCCACGGGAGGAGTCTGAGTCTAAGGCCGATGGAGAATGCGCTCGAAGCTGTGGGCGCTCATCCGTCCAAGTGAAGACCGCTTCAGGGGTGTCGAAAAAATACGACTTTGAGTTGTATATTACGCGCATCCGGGCTGGATACAGCAGCATGTACTGTATGTTCAGTTCTCTGAGTCTGCGCTTCGCAGCCATGAAGGATTGGCGTTGTTGTTGAACCAGGCGCGTATAGTCCGGAAATATCATGATAGAGCGGGAGTCGTGTACAAAACTGCCTTTCTGTGACCTGGCGAATCGCAGTATGGTGTCACGGTCGGCATAGTTCATGATCTTTGCGATGACAGGCCTTGGGCCCGCGTCCGGGGGGGGCTTCTGCGCCAGGGCCCTGTGCGCCTGCCCCACCACGAAGGCCGAGGATAACAGATCTTTAGGCATAATAGCTATGAGCCACTTAGTGATGAAATTCGTCATTGAGGTTGTTCCGTCGAGCTCGGCCTTCCGCATCCTCCGCTCTAGAGTCCAGATCCTGCGTGATGACCGTGAGTTTATTCACTTTCTTTTGGAGGGAGGTCACGGAATCTTCCACCGTTGAGACCCTCGTTTCGGCCTCAGTGATCCGGTCCACTGCCCTGCGGAGATCTTGGCGCAAAAAGGAGACTTCAGACCCCACCGCGCCAATCTTTGCATCTAGCGTATCACGGGCACTGTTAATCGCCACCAGAAGGGCCGCGTTGTCCGGAGTCGAGCCACTCCCATCCCCACTCGCAGTGCCCCCTGCAGCCGTAGTGAACTGGTCAATGGTGCCCTGCTTGGGGCCGGCCCCGCCCGGACCGCCCTTGCCCATCAGGAGGGAAGACCACAGGCCACGCAGCCGGCGAAGGGACGAGGAGCCCACACCAACCGGGCCGGCAGCCGCCTCACCAAGCGGGACCAGGATGACAGGGGCCGAAGAGGCACAGCGGCCGGCAAGGCACTGGGAAGGAACAGAGGGTCAGGCCGAGTATTCAAGGTTGGTTGATATGGGAGCCCCACACGGGGGCGCAGCAGGGCCACGAACCCCAGCCAGATGCAGGCACTCCGCAGCACAGATCACAGCCCACTCGTGGTGGCACACAGTGACCCCCGGGCAGTAAGGACCCGGCAGTGCATTCAGTCAGGTGGTCTCCGGGGCCCCAAGCGTGACAATCAGGGACTCGCCTCCACGACGTATACTCCCAGGCAATGAATGTCTGCCCTCGAGGTGCTTATGGGCACCAGTGCTCCCACGGTCTGGCTCCCGGCCAGGCAAAACCCACAGGGACGGCGGGAGGGAGAAGGGTAGCTGCAGGATCGCTCACCGTCTGTGGTCCGTGGTCGCGGCCCAGCCTCAGGTCTCCAGGGCCTCACACGGCCAGCTCCTCCGGGGTCTGATCTCGCCGACAGCGGACGAGGCCTCAATCCCACCGCGGTCCACACGGCAGGGGCCCGAGCAGCGCCGCAGGACAGGCACCGCCGCACCTCCGGCCCCGTGCCAGGAAGATGGCGGCCGCGGGGTAGAGGGGGCGGGGCAGTGGTCTCCTCCCGCCGGCACAGGTCTCTCCGGCAATGCGGCTCACAGGGGGGGGCACAGGGCACTTCCACCCCGAACGTCGCTCACCGAACAGCGAGCGGGGGCCGCACCGCAGCCTCGGGTCACAGGCTCCAGGACGGCCGCAACAGCAGGAGCGGCAAACGGCGCCGGAATCGGCGCTGGAATCTCAGCTGCCACCCAGTCAATCGTCGCAAAGAAGGGATCTCCGGTCCCCAAGGTGATAGGGGCAATCGGCACTGCTAGATGAGGCTTCTCTGGGCAGGATAATAAAGGATATTTGACGGATTACGGCGTGGATGGACGGAGCTCAGCTAAGCTGCATCCGCCATGATGGCCAGTCAAACCACGCCCCCCAAAACCTGGCTTTTTAATGTTTAGCTTAGTATGCTCTTCCACTTCTCTTGTGCCTCACTGATGTCTGGTGTTTTTCTCTACCCCTTTTTTCCCCCTTGGAAGTCAGCGCCTAGACACCCACAGGTAGTAGTGCGCTTTAGAAATCCTAATTTCATTTAATTTCATTTCATTGATGAATGGATGGGAAAGGGGATTTGGGAAAAGGTGTGACAAAGACCAACACTACACAGCAACAATCGTCATCAGGGCAATGATGAGCAGCACATCAAGATCAATCTGTTGTGGAAGGAATTGAAAAAATGAGTATGACACAGTTCAGTTAAATCCATGGCAAGCAGTCCTTCAGCCACAGAGACCTAAGTTATATATCTAAATGTTCTGTCATCTAGATTTGAAAAATACAAATTATGAAGTAGTGAAAAGAAGTGTAGTCTGGGTGTGCTGAGATGGGCTGTATGAAGTGATAAGTGCCTGGATACCCAAGCAATGTCATCCAGCCGGCCACTTGAGACTGAACAGTGACAGAAGCACCTGGGTTACTGAGAGAATGCAAATGGAGGACAAAGAGGAAGGTTGTTTGTTTGTTTGTGGCCACTCAAAGGCTTGAAAATTGGTTAGTGCACTAGCAAAGATGGGGTATCAGGAGGGAACGTTTGAGGGGCAATGAGATGGGTGTACCGGTCACAACAGATACTTTATTGCCAGCCCACTGAGCTGTGGCCATTGTCCATTTCTTCCCATACCAATACACCAATGGGTTTTGATCCACATATACCTCTCTTGGGTCATGCAGATAGTCCTGGAGCATTCTCTGAATGGTCATTGGTGCTGCCACTTGCTCATCCTCTTTTGACTTCGCCTCTACACAGGACTTAAGACCTGCATATTGAAACCACCCCAATGCAGAGGTTCTGGTCTATTGTTGTATTCCTGCTGTTGTTGTTGCAGTCAGTGTTATGGCTGCTGGTGTTGGCTGCTGTGAGACAACAGGACTGCACTCTCTGGAAGTTGAAGGCAGCATGCCAGAACTTGTGCCCGTGTGTGGGACTCTAATTTAAGCCATTCTTCTTCCAGACCTCTAGCTTGTTGAACAATGTAGGACTTGTATTCTGAAATATCCTCTTCTGAAAAAGGAATAAAAATGGGCAGTATTTTTTTATAGCGAAGATCAAGTATTGTGGCACAGATGCACTCTTTGGATGACACGATGTCTCTTTGCAGCCTTGCATTATCAGTCAAGCAAAAGATTAAGCTATGAACCAAATTATGCGCCTCTTCGTTTACACCTGCGAAGCTTTCAGCCACCATTTTTAACTGGTCCTGTAGCAAATGCAACAGTGGCATATCTTGGCCCATTGTATTGTCCTCCTTGCTGACTTCCCGTTTGAAAACCTCAAAAGGAAGTAGCACCTATATCAGGCATTTGACTAGGCCCCATTTGTCCATCACAATGGGCATATTTTTCACAGTTGCACCCCCTTCTCCTTGAATGGCATACTCAGTTATCGACTTGTACTGCTTAAAGAGACTTTGCAACATGAAATAGGTCGAGGTCCAATGTATTAGCACCTCCTGTATGAGGGCTTTAACTGGTACTCTATTTTCACGCTGAATGATCATCAGCTGCTTCCGGGCTTTAAATGAATGGTTGAAATGAATGCAGATTCTAATGCAGGTGATTAGTAAGTTGCTGACTATGTGTTCTTTTTTGAGAAAGCCCTGCACAATGAGGTTGATGCAAATTGCCAAACACAGGACCCTGAAATAGCTACCATCTGCCATGGCCTTAATTATATTGCTGTCATTGTCCGTGGCAACACATCCAATTTTGAGACATCTAGGTTGCAGCCATTCAAACACCTTGCTGTTAAAGTCTTCCAAGATGTTTGAAGCAGTATGAGATTTCTCCATGGTGAACATGGCTACTGTTGCATGCTGCTGAATGCCCTTAAAACTTTCTTCAGTGCCGAGATCCAGAGATACCTGTTGCCTAACCCCCACAAAAGAGATCCAATGTGCAGTGATACACGTGCAATCAGTGGCTTGACAATTGGTCGACATGTCTGTCATCAGGTGGATAGGGTGAACAACACTGCAAAGCTTGTCCAACCAATTGCAGAACATCGTGATGAAGCGCTGGAACAGCAACCTTGGCAACATAGGTCCGACTGGGAACCTTCCATTTCAGGCAGACGACCTCCACATATTGTAAAAAACCCACTTCTTCCACAAAAGAAAATGGGAGGAGGTCCAGCGCTGACATTTTAGCTGGCTGCCTATGTACAAATATGGTGTTGGGTGGTTGCTTTCGTAGGGCCCCTCCGACCTAAACATTCCCGCTATAGTAGCCTGGATTTTTTTCTTTCTGGTGCCACTGATGCAGTCAAATTCCAGAGAGAGTCAGGAGGTGGTAGACTCAAAATGTGTCTTGGGGCAGTCACTGTATGCTGTTGCTAGGATGTTTCCGTCTGACTCTTGTGCCATTGCAAGGTTGCCGAGGCGGGTGATACTGGTGCAGTGCTGAGGACAGGGCTTCTTTGCGTAAAGAGTATTTCAATCTCTTCTTCCTCATCACCTTCACCTCCCATCATGTTCTGAGCTGATTCCCCTCTCTCATCACCAACACCACCTAAACCAACTTTTTAAGTTGCGCCTCCCACCGGATTGCTTGGTGTTTTTTCATATGGGTCTTTTGAACTCCAGTATCATAGTGTGAACCAGGCTTCTCAGGTTGAACACTCACATGGCAAATGGAGCATATCGAAAATGTGTATGTTTGCAACGCACTCCTCAGTTAACTAAGTGTCCTTGACTATTTTATCAACATTCATATATTTCATCAAGCGTGCAACTGTAAACAAGGGTTCTGCCCCACCCTTAAACAAATGTATGATCAAACAGAAGAATCGGAAACATCCAATTCTAGTTTCAGTGCACAGCGTAGACCCCGAGGGTTCAAGCGCCAAACAAACAAGTTTAACAAGTTTAATATATTAAAGAAAGACTGGACACTGACGTTGTGTCAAAATATATCATATTCTGTACAATAGAAAGACACCTTATTTTTACAACGCTAAATTGCAACTGAACATAAGTAATGCAACTTCAATGCATGAAACACAACCAAGGATTAACTCCATAAGATCATTACTACATGATCTTCAGAACACATTTTTTGGAGAACAAGTTCACAAAACCCAATGCATTTCGGGTCGACATGCAACCCTTCTTCAGGGGTAAAATGATATGACGTGTATAAGTTATGCAAAGAATCCAAACATGAGATGAAAAAGGGATAAAGTCAGCCGCCTGCCGGAAAAACACAGAGAAAACACATTTAGCAATAAATGCAGAAATCGAACATTAGCGCAAATGCAATAACTGACGTATATAAATTCAGAAAGGTTGTAAAGAATGTAAAGAACCTCATTTGCTATGAGTACACCAATCCACAGAGAATCACAAAAACAAAAACAAATGTAATACTGTGCCACAGTTCTTCACAATAAATCATGCAAATCAAAACGCAAATACCAAACTTAACATACGCAATAAGGCTCTAGAGAATCTGTGTGCACATATACTATGATTGAAAACCCACCACACCGTGTCTTTGAACTGTCGTGATTAGTGAAACAGAAACAAAAATTATGGCCAAGCCTCACTATGTGTGACAATATAAACCAAAACCCCAGCTTGCCAACTACTCCGAGAGTAAACCACAATTCACCCAAAGTGCATACTCAACGAAAAGTAAAAGTGAAATAAATGAACCTGAGGATTCATTCCAAATGCGTCCGTCTATTTTTTCTGTAAAAACAGAAAACAACCGCATCTTTCAATGGTGTATAACCCCGGAGTTAGACTGCCACAAGTGATCACACGGTAACTAAAAACTAAGTTCCCTTACCTGTTCAAAGCCTGAAGCCCCGCTACATCTAAAAACAAATACCGTTATAACACCCGTATAACTGACGCGCCAAGAATCTTCCTACATGTGCCCTGCCACAACCAACTGCACTCACCTATGTTCTGCAAAATTATCAACTCGACTCCACTGCGACTCCTTGCAAGCGCGGAAACGTATTTCCGCTTCCCTTAAATCAAGTCCCGTGAGAACTAGTTGCTAGGCAACCAACTTTATTGCTCCTCGCGTCTTATACACGAGTATATGCCGATCGGCTAGTGTATCATGGTTAGAAAATCTCAAACGCACAGCCTACCTGCGTGGGTGTCCACCCATATGTCACTATGTTGCAAAATAGCAACGAAGTGAAATTGTAAACTAAAGAATTGAAAATACGAAAAATAGTGGGTTATCCAAGAAACAGTGCGAAACCCAAAAGTAAAATTTTACGAAGTGAATGCGAACCCCTTGCAACCGTAAAAACCATGTCCCAAAGATCCTCATATAGTATATGTGTACACAGATGTACAGTGTTGTAACATAAGAACCTACGTGATTTGATTGAACTCAATGAAGACTAGTTGCTAAACACATATTGCAAAAGGCGTATTACAAAAAACATAGCATTTCATAATGATCATTAAGTCCCTTAGGAATGCTTGTACCTAAGCGTTTAATCCAATAAGTTTCCCTACGTGCCATGTGTGTATGCACTTCTACTCCTGCTGGTGTGACCACTTTCTCAAGAATCATAAATCTCAGTTGTGGTATTGTATGGTTAGCAACCAACCAATGTGCCGCAAGACATGAATTTGGGTTCTTGGTCCGAATCATGCTCTTGTGTTCAATGATGCGTGTCTTTATCTTGCGTGCAGTGCGTCCTACGTATGTTAAACCACATGGACATTGTATAGCGTATATCACTCCTTCAGTGTTGCAATCAGATGTATGTGTTAATGCTATTTTTTGACCTGTGTGAGGGTGCGAAAAGGTGTTACCCATCATAACGTTACCACATTGACCACAATTCCAGCATTTACCCATTCCTTTGTGAATTAATCCAGCCCCTTTAGGTTTGTTTTTCAACAGTTCACGCAAGTTTTTAGGCCTTGTGAAGGCAAATAAAGGTTGGTCAACAAACACTGTTTTGAAATCAGGTTCTTCTTCAATCATTTCCCAACGTTTCAGAATGGTTTTTTTAATACAATGGGATTGCTGCGAATGTTTCATAACAAACACCTCACGTTTCGTTGAAGTTTTTGGGACTTGTTTCAACAGTTCATTTCTGTGTTTCAGTGCCGTCTTATCCATGGCCAATTGTAGAATCTTTAAGGGATAGCCTCGTTCTTGATATCTGGAAGCTTGTTCTCTGATTCGTTCGTCCGCCTGTCCAGGATG
This sequence comes from Calotriton arnoldi, assembly GCA_963921515.1. NCBI lineage: Eukaryota > Metazoa > Chordata > Amphibia > Caudata > Salamandridae > Calotriton > Calotriton arnoldi. The sequence continues at coordinate 1,026,529 of CAWUFW010006297.1, forward strand.
AGAAGTAATTCGTTTTATGCGAATAAACTGTGATACAGGTAAATGTGTTTGTTATGAAACATTCGCAGCAATCCCATTGTATTAAAAAAACCATTCTGAAACGTTGGGAAATGATTGAAGAAGAACCTGATTTCAAAACAGTGTTTGTTGACCAACCTTTATTTGCCTTCACAAGGCCTAAAAACTTGCGTGAACTGTTGAAAAACAAACCTAAAGGGGCTGGATTAATTCACAAAGGAATGGGTAAATGCTGGAATTGTGGTCAATGTGGTAACGTTATGATGGGTAACACCTTTCGCACCCTCACACAGGTCAAAAAATAGCATTAACACATACATCTGATTGCAACACTGAAGGAGTGATATACGCTATACAATGTCCATGTGGTTTAACATACGTAGGACGCACTGCACGCAAGATAAAGACACGCATCATTGAACACAAGAGCATGATTCGGACCAAGAACCCAAATTCATGTCTTGCGGCACATTGGTTGGTTGCTAACCATACAATACCACAACTGAGATTTATGATTCTTGAGAAAGTGGTCACACCAGCAGGAGTAGAAGTGCATACACACATGGCACGTAGGGAAACTTATTGGATTAAACGCTTAGGTACAAGCATTCCTAAGGGACTTAATGATCATTATGAAATGCTATGTTTTTTGTAATACGCCTTTTGCAATATGTGTTTAGCAACTAGTCTTCATTGAGTTCAATCAAATCACGTAGGTTCTTATGTTACAACACTGTACATCTGTGTACACATATACTATATGAGGATCTTTGGGACATGGTTTTTACGGTTGCAAGGGGTTCGCATTCACTTCGTAAAATTTTACTTTTGGGTTTCGCACTGTTTCTTGGATAACCCACTATTTTTCGTATTTTCAATTCTTTAGTTTACAATTTCACTTCGTTGCTATTTTGCAACATAGTGACATATGGGTGGACACCCACGCAGGTAGGCTGTGCGTTTGAGATTTTCTAACCATGATACACTAGCCGATCGGCATATACTCGTGTATAAGACGCGAGGAGCAATAAAGTTGGTTGCCTAGCAACTAGTTCTCACGGGACTTGATTTAAGGGAAGCGGAAATACGTTTCCGCGCTTGCAAGGAGTCGCAGTGGAGTCGAGTTGATAATTTTGCAGAACATAGGTGAGTGCAGTTGGTTGTGGCAGGGTACATGTAGGAAGATTCTTGGCGCGTCAGTTATACGGGTGTTATAACGGTATTTGTTTTTTAGATGTAACGGGGCTTCAGGCTTTGAACAGGTAAGGGAACTTAGTTTTTAGTTACCGTGTGATCACTTGTGGCAGTCTCACTCCGGGGTTATACACCATTGAAAGATGCGGTTGTTTTCTGTTTTTACAGAAAAAATAGACGGACGCATTTGGAATGAATCCTCAGGTTCATTTATTTCACTTTTACTTTTCGTTGAGTATGCACTTTGGGTGAATTGTGGTTTACTCTCGGAGTAGTTGGCAAGCTGGGGTTTTGGTTTATATTGTCACACATAGTGAGGCTTGGCCATAATTTTTGTTTCTGTTTCACTAATCACGACAGTTCAAAGACACGGTGTGGTGGGTTTTCAATCATAGTATATGTGCACACAGATTCTCTAGAGCCTTATTGCGTATGTTAAGTTTGGTATTTGCGTTTTGATTTGCATGATTTATTGTGAAGAACTGTGGCACAGTATTACATTTGTTTTTTGTTTTTTGTGATTCTCTGTGGATTGGTGTACTCATAGCAAATGAGGTTCTTTACATTCTTTACAACCTTTCTGAATTTATATACGTCAGTTATTGCATTTACGCTTAATGTTCGATTTCTGCATTTATTGCTAAATGTGTTTTCTCTGTGTTTTTCCGGCAGGCGGCTGACTTTATCCCTTTTTCATCTCATGTTTGGATTCTTTGCATAACTTATACACGTCATATCATTTTACCCCTGAAGAAGGGTTGCATGTCGACCCGAAATGCATTGGGTTTTGTGAACTTGTTCTCCAAAAAATGTGTTCTGAAGATCATGTAGTAATGATCTTATGGAGTTAATCCTTGGTTGTGTTTCATGCATTGAAGTTGCATTACTTATGTTCAGTTGCAATTTAGCGTTGTAAAAATAAGGTGTCTTTCTATTGTACAGAATATGATATATTTTGACACAACGTCAGTGTCCAGTCTTTCTTTAATATATTAAACTTGTTAAACTTGTTTGTTTGGCGCTTGAACCCCTCGGGGTCTACGCTGTGCACTGAAACTAGAATTGGATGTTTCCGATTCTTCTGTTTGATCATACATTTGTTTAAGGGTGGGGCAGAACCCTTGTTTACAGTTGCACGCTTGATGAAATATATGAATGTTGATAAAATAGTCAAGGACACTTAGTTAACTGAGGAGTGCGTTGCAAACATACACATTTTCACTATTATCTTGTTTGCCCACCATTGCAACAGCACCCACTTTGCATAATGTCTTTTAAAGAGATAGCTGACTTGACATCAAATCAAGCAGACACTAAAGTATACACTGCAGCTGAAGCTGCATCCATTTACTCACTTATTCAAGAAGTCAGAATATTTGCCGCCTCTCCCGGTAACACAACGCAACAAATTCGACAATTAGAATACTTGATGCGAAAAGAAGTGAACCAACGTCTGCATGCCACCACTCTTATAGAGTATCATAAGGTTAAGCGTATTCCCAGGGGCCTTAGGATAGCCCTTAAACCCATGTTGTTTAAATTTGATAAAACTTTCATGAATCGATGGTATGCAATACTCAACAAATGTTCATTAGACTTAATTCTTTTGATCATTGAAGAAATTTCTTTAGTTTTGGGTGATTTAACCAAAGAGATACAAGTATTAAAAGAGGACCTTGCTACCCGGATGTCTAGTGAGGACCTAGGTAAATCCTTAGATGAGATTAACAATAAGCTTGATCAGTATGCTAAAGAGGTACACGACCGTAAAATACGCAAGTTTCGACGGGATACCATTGATTACAAACTGGACGAAGTTTACACATGGGCGGAGGCATATGCGCAGAAGAGATTCTTCAGAAAGACAAATAATCAATCATCAGATGAAAGTCTAGCCACTGATCAAGATCTTCAGCTGTCAAGACCTTCAGCATCTATCCACATGGCAGAACTCATCCGTTCAGATACTAATGAGATGCCATCAGTCAGTGGCAAGCAAGCTTTTTTAGACCAGGGTACTACGTCCAACCATCGTCCAGACAAAATAGACACCAGCAAAGAAGAAGGTCCCGGCGTGGACAAAAGCACAAAAATTTTTCCAGAACAAGGACGTCCACAGAGGAATTTAAAAAAAACCATGAATTAATCATGAATATCTCGAGTAAACAGTTGAGTGCCTCAGAAGAAGCAGTATTGAGCAGAGGCATGTCCTTTGTTCCCACATATTCTTCTAACGCTTTAGAAACAGAAATCGCTCTTTATAAATTTACACGTAAATTGAGATTAAGGTGGTTTTTCCACACTGTTTCAAAGGACCAAGAATCAAACGCAAGTACACTTCCTGAGCAGTTTCGTCCAAAAAGTACCTTCGTGGCACCTTTTTCTCATAAAACGCTCGATAACTTTGAACTTCTTGTCAAGAAAGATTTGGCGTCTTTGAAATATCTTCAATCCAAAGTGACTAACCTCACAATGAGAGAACGGAGAACATTACAAGCATTACGACAAGACAGCAGCGTGGTGTTTCAACCAGCAGATAAGGGTGGAGCAATTGTGCTTATGGACAAATCATTCTATAATGCTAAGGTGGATGCTCATGTTCTTGATACAGACATATATTTGGCATTGGATGCAGATCCAATCAAGGAATTCAGTGAAACTTTGCATGCCATATTGGATCATGCATTAGAATTGGGTTGGATAAATCAATCCACCAGAAAATATTTGCAGGTGATAACTCCACAGACACCCAAATTATATATGCTACCCAAGATGCACAAAAGCGTGAGTGACCCTCCATTCAGACCTATAGTTGCTGGTTGCAATTCTATACATGAACCCATTGGACGCTTTTTGGATTTTCATTTGCAGCCACTTGTTCAAGCATGGAGTACCCACATTAAAGACACTACAGATTGTTTGGTCAAGCTAGAAGCAATTAAGGATGTTTTTAAGGAAGACATATGGTTATGCACTATTGATGTAGTTGCTCTTTACACCTCTATTCCTCATAATGAGGGGTTGGAAGCGGTAGAATGGCGCTTGTTGCATCAGCCTCAGGAAGCAGAGAATGGCGTCTTTCTATTGGAACTGTTACAATTTGCATTGTATCATAGCTATTTCATTTGGCAGGACAGGTACTATTTGCAACGATCGGGGACTGCGATGGGTTTTCCCGGGGCACCATCGTACGCCAATACATATATGGCGTATTTTGAGCATACACACATCTTGCATAATGATTCTTGGACTCGGCATTTGATAAGCTTCATGAGGTATATTGATGATATACTCATTATATGGAGAGGTTCACGTGAAGCACTGGAATCTAACATATCTACTCTTAACAATGTCAACCCTCGTATACAATTCACACATCAAATTGATGCTCATCGCATCAATTTTCTGGATATTTTGGTTGAAAAAACTGAAGAAGGTTTGAGAACATCAGTATTCAAAAAACCTACAGACAGGAATAATACGTTACATTTCACTAGTGCTCATCCGTCATCACTGAAAAGACATTTACCTGTATCACAGTTTATTCGCATAAAACGAATTACTTCTCATCCTGGACAGGCGGACGAACGAATCAGAGAACAAGCTTCCAGATATCAAGAACGAGGCTATCCCTTAAAGATTCTACAATTGGCCATGGATAAGACGGCACTGAAACACAGAAATGAACTGTTGAAACAAGTCCCAAAAACTTCAACGAAACGTGAGGTGTTTGTTATGAAACATTCGCAGCAATCCCATTGTATTAAAAAAACCATTCTGAAACGTTGGGAAATGATTGAAGAAGAACCTGATTTCAAAACAGTGTTTGTTGACCAACCTTTATTTGCCTTCACAAGGCCTAAAAACTTGCGTGAACTGTTGAAAAACAAACCTAAAGGGGCTGGATTAATTCACAAAGGAATGGGTAAATGCTGGAATTGTGGTCAATGTGGTAACGTTATGATGGGTAACACCTTTTCGCACCCTCACACAGGTCAAAAAATAGCATTAACACATACATCTGATTGCAACACTGAAGGAGTGATATACGCTATACAATGTCCATGTGGTTTAACATACGTAGGACGCACTGCACGCAAGATAAAGACACGCATCATTGAACACAAGAGCATGATTCGGACCAAGAACCCAAATTCATGTCTTGCGGCACATTGGTTGGTTGCTAACCATACAATACCACAACTGAGATTTATGATTCTTGAGAAAGTGGTCACACCAGCAGGAGTAGAAGTGCATACACACATGGCACGTAGGGAAACTTATTGGATTAAACGCTTAGGTACAAGCATTCCTAAGGGACTTAATGATCATTATGAAATGCTATGTTTTTTGTAATACGCCTTTTGCAATATGTGTTTAGCAACTAGTCTTCATTGAGTTCAATCAAATCACGTAGGTTCTTATGTTACAACACTGTACATCTGTGTACACATATACTATATGAGGATCTTTGGGACATGGTTTTTACGGTTGCAAGGGGTTCGCATTCACTTCGTAAAATTTTACTTTTGGGTTTCGCACTGTTTCTTGGATAACCCACTATTTTTCGTATTTTCAATTCTTTAGTTTACAATTTCACTTCGTTGCTATTTTGCAACATAGTGACATATGGGTGGACACCCACGCAGGTAGGCTGTGCGTTTGAGATTTTCTAACCATGATACACTAGCCGATCGGCATATACTCGTGTATAAGACGCGAGGAGCAATAAAGTTGGTTGCCTAGCAACTAGTTCTCACGGGACTTGATTTAAGGGAAGCGGAAATACGTTTCCGCGCTTGCAAGGAGTCGCAGTGGAGTCGAGTTGATAATTTTGCAGAACATAGGTGAGTGCAGTTGGTTGTGGCAGGGTACATGTAGGAAGATTCTTGGCGCGTCAGTTATACGGGTGTTATAACGGTATTTGTTTTTTAGATGTAACGGGGCTTCAGGCTTTGAACAGGTAAGGGAACTTAGTTTTTAGTTACCGTGTGATCACTTGTGGCAGTCTAACTCCGGGGTTATACACCATTGAAAGATGCGGTTGTTTTCTGTTTTTACAGAAAAATAGACGGACGCATTTGGAATGAATCCTCAGGTTCATTTATTTCACTTTTACTTTTCGTTGAGTATGCACTTTGGGTGAATTGTGGTTTACTCTCGGAGTAGTTGGCAAGCTGGGGTTTTGGTTTATATTGTCACACATAGTGAGGCTTGGCCATAATTTTTGTTTCTGCTTCACTAATCACGACAGTTCAAAGACACGGTGTGGTGGGTTTTCAATCATAGTATATGTGCACACAGATTCTCTAGAGCCTTATTGCGTATGTTAAGTTTGGTATTTGCGTTTTGATTTGCATGATTTATTGTGAAGAACTGTGGCACAGTATTACATTTGTTTTTTGTTTTTTGTGATTCTCTGTGGATTGGTGTACTCATAGCAAATGAGGTTCTTTACATTCTTTACAACCTTTCTGAATTTATATACGTCAGTTATTGCATTTACGCTTAATGTTCGATTTCTGCATTTATTGCTAAATGTGTTTTCTCTGTGTTTTTCCGGCAGGCGGCTGACTTTATCCCTTTTTCATCTCATGTTTGGATTCTTTGCATAACTTATACACGTCATATCATTTTACCCCTGAAGAAGGGTTGCATGTCGACCCGAAATGCATTGGGTTTTGTGAACTTGTTCTCCAAAAAATGTGTTCTGAAGATCATGTAGTAATGATCTTATGGAGTTAATCCTTGGTTGTGTTTCATGCATTGAAGTTGCATTACTTATGTTCAGTTGCAATTTAGCGTTGTAAAAATAAGGTGTCTTTCTATTGTACAGAATATGATATATTTTGACACAACGTCAGTGTCCAGTCTTTCTTTAATATATTAAACTTGTTAAACTTGTTTGTTTGGCGCTTGAACCCCTCGGGGTCTACGCTGTGCACTGAAACTAGAATTGGATGTTTCCGATTCTTCTGTTTGATCAAATGGAGCATATCGCAATGTTATCCTCCTGCTTGCTAATCGTAAAAAAGTCCCAAAGTGGGGAGGTGATTTTTTCAGTGGGCCACCGGTGCCACTGCCAATGCCCGAAGAACTAGTGGTAGGCGGGTGTGTCGACGATTGGCTCTCTGCAGTGCAGACTTCAACCAACCTAGTGGTGAATGCAGGTCTCAGCGGGGGGCTTACAAATATGGAAGCTGGCAGTGGTGATGGTGCCAGATCCCTCAGAGCAGGTTGAATAGGAGGGGTAATGTTGGGCCCATTGTGGGCCAGCTTCCACATTGACTGGCTCTTCGTCATCCTCACCAATTTCTATCATTTTAAGGCTTTCAGGAACTTTCCTTTCCCTGAGCCTCTCCTGGCCTGTCTCAGACTCAGCCAGGGTTCAATCCGTGTCCAGATCATCAGAAGAGGGGCTTGGAGAAGATGGTGGACTACCCTTCCTTTTTCTTGCTGGAGATCTGGAAGCCAATGATTCTAAAACAAGAGGTTCTTCTTGCTCAGCAGGAAGCTCAACATTCTGTTTTTCAGGAAGATCTACTATTACTGGCTGCAGCTGTTGCCCACTGTGCTCAGTTTCCTGCAACGATTGGGTACTACTTTGCGAAAGAGACAAATCCAACTCTATGTCACTGCTCGTCGGCGTTGCAATGATTGCAGTCGCAGTCTCAGTGAGAGGCTTGGGCTTAGGTTGGGGTGGGGTGGTGCAGTTGATGTGGGAGGGCTGCTCCCAGCTTGCTCTCCGGAGGCCAGAGCAGCAGGCACAAGTTTGCTGAAAAAGGTTCTGGTCGGCTGGTGGAATGGTGCTCCTTCTCACTGGCCACTTTCTTGGCAGCATCTTTTTTTGGGTCCATCTTAAAGCTGTCAGTTGGCAGTGGCACTTAGCTGCACAAGCAGAAGAGATTGGAGGACTCATGTCAATTGTTGAGTGGCCACATCACTTTGTACAGGCCTTCTCTCTGGTGGTATTCTGGGTGATGTCTCTTGTGCACCTAAAAGCGAACAAGCAAGAAAAACATTTAGTGAAACGTGGCATTGTTGCAGTTTGAATCAGTACAGCCAAAGACAATATAATTTAGTGTGGTTACTTATGTTATTATCCTAAATAATGATCAACAATAGTGTATCCATTCCAAAGTCAAACCACACCACCATAACATAATTATTTTATTTCCAATCAGCACAAACAAGATGTAAATGTTTGCTTTATGTGCATCTAAGTCAGGGAGACACCTGTGGCGGTCAGGGAGGTGCAAGGGAAAATTGAATAATCCTTAAAAAATGAATGCTGGTGTGCACCTATTGCAGGCAAGGGGGTCCAGGGGGAAATGGAATAATCATTAAAAAATGTATTCTGGTGTGTGTGCACCTATGGCAGGCAGGGGGTCATAGTGAAAATGGAGTAATACTCACAAAAATTAATGTTGTTGTGTGGCTATGTGCCTATGGCAGGCAGGGGGAAGATGGGTGGTGGGAAACATAAAAAAATAAATTAAATATATTTACATTTTTTAAAATTAAAATAAAATAAAAAAATATCAAAAAGTACATAACAAATAATGCTGGTATACTAGGGGACTATGAGAAACCCATTGGGAGGCAAGAAGGTACAAGGAAAAAACAAAAAAAACACGTAATATAAAACACTTCATAATAATCATAATATACATATAATACAATGATCTTCACACATACCAAGGCACATTACCCGATGTTCTTGTCTTTGGTGAGCGCCAAGACGCATGCGTCCATCTCATAGCACCGATGACCATGCTCTTATTTTAGAGTGCTCTGCACCAGCTCAGCCTTTTTTTACGCAGAATTTCACTGTTTATGAGTCTACGGTTATATATAGCGAAGAACTACAGCCTAGTAGAGGGCAAACATATATTCCAGGCTTAGTTGTCGAGGATGGCGAATTCATCTCCGACTGCGCAGGCATTGAAGACAGGGTATTAGCTTATTATAAAGACCTGTACACTACTAAGGTCTCTCCAGACACATCGGCTAGTAACAGTTATTTGGATGAAGTTGCACTGGTCTGGCTGCAGGACATGCATAGGGATTTTTTAGCTGAACCCTTCACATTGGACAATGTTGTCCAAGCAATAGAGGCCATGGATGGCTCGAAAGCGCCGGGCCTAGATGGCTTTACGGGCAGCTTTTACAAGGCATTCAAGAAAACTCTAGCCCCGCATTTAATTGACGTTTATCAGGAAGCTATAGACAATGGTGAACTTCCACAGACGCTGCGAGAAGCAGTTATCACACTTCTCCCAAAGGCAGGCAAAGACCCGCTACAATACGGCTCATATAGACCTCTATCATTTTAAAATTTGATTATAAAATTTTGCCCAAAATGTTAGCTACCAGATTAGCCCTGATAGTCGATCAAATGATATCCCCAGCGCAAGCAGGCTTTATCCCGCATAGATCAACTGCATTGAATTTGCGAACACTTTTTGCTACCCTACACAGGATCGCGCCTACGTTCCCAGTGGTGGCAGTCCTATTGGACGCCAAAAAGGCCTTCAATTCATTGGAATGGCCCTTCCTCCGCGCCACGTTGATTAGACTAGGGCTGCCGCCGCGGTTCATATCAGTGGTGTCCCTTCTATACACACGACAGGTTGCGCTTGTGAGACTGAACGGCTCACTAACAAAATCATTCACGCTATCAAGAGGGACCCATCAAGGCTGCCCACTCTCCCCATTGTTATTCGTAATTGCAATGGAATCACGTGTACGCCATCTTCAAGATAACCACTCCCATAGGGGCACACAGTTTAAAACGGGCCCCCTTTTAATTACACTATATGCCGATGACATTATTCTCTATGTGAGGCAGCCAGATAAAAACCTAGGGCCCATACTTCGGGAGGTCACACGGTACAGTGCCCTATCGGGCCTGCATATTAATTGGTCCAAATCGAAAGACTTCTCCCTGACCCCGGCCCACTGTGAGCGTTACGGAGGTGTGAGGACTCAGTTAAGTATTTAGGTATACACATTCATAAAGACCCGTCGCAAATTCTCCAACTTAATTATGGCTCAGCAACGGAAAAGCTAAGCAACAGGGTTGACCGCTGGTTGAAACTACCTCTCACTATGGCAGGAAGAATCGCTCTGATACAGATGGTCATCCTCCCACAGTTTCTCTATCTTTTTCAGAATATACTAATACAGGAGCTTCTTTGCAATGCTCCGCTCTCATCTCATAAGATTAGTATGGGGGGGAGGTCAGCCTATGGTCTGTTGGGACACACTGACACTGACGTATGAATGGGGCGGATTTGAGATCCTGAATTTTCGCATCTATTACTTGGTAGCACAGTGTAGCTTCTCGAGGCACTGGTTCCACTCTGACGCTCGGATCCCTTACCTGCGGCCAGAGGCTGACCTCTCCCACCCCACTCCCCTGTCGGCCTTATTGCCGACCGGCCAGGCCCGAGATCCACAGGATCTGCAAACATTATCGACAACCAGTTGGGCCTGGAAGCAACTCACCCGGGCCACCGGGGCGCAATATCTTTATTCCTCTGCACTCCCATTGGCTGGGAATCTCTGGATTCCCATCACGCAGGAGAAAACAGTGCAGCACACTTTAACAAAATTTAACCTTGACACATTCGGGGGCCTGTTTCCTGGAGAGCACGTATTTTCTCGTTTAGAGGAAGCCAGGTTTAGCGAAGCCACATTCATGGATCAGTTTATATTGTGTAGGTTGCAGAGGGCGCTCCGATCACTGGTTAGTAGCTACCCACTAGAACCCCCAGACCTCCCCCCTTGACACTGCTTATCAAAGACAGTAGTGGGGAACACCTGATGTCCAGACTGTACAGAGCTGCTATTGCCATGCTCCCAACTAAGGATGAGAGGACACGACGGGCATGAGAACAGGACCTGGGACATCCCCTCACTGACCACCAGTGGCGATATTGTTGTGAACAAACACGTAAAGTCTCCTTTAATCATAAATATAAAATATTGCATTATAAATTCCTACGTCGAGCTTACTTCACCCCTGCTAAAGTACACCGAATGGACCCAGCACGCCCACACACTTGCCCCAGATGTAATAGCCCGATAGCAGACTTTGCACACATGACATGGACATGTAACAGGGTGTCCCAATTTTGGACAAGGGTGTTTAACGAACTATCACGCATGACAGACACAAACATTTCTCCCTCACCCCTGCAAGCGTTACTAGGATACGTGCAAGACATCCCTAAGTCCTCTCGGCGCTTCAGTGCATTAGCATTATTGCTGGCGAAACGCGAAGTTGCATTGCACTGGGGGAGTAAACGCCCGCCGACGCTACAAGGCTGGATGTTAAGTATGTCCTATTGTAATACCAATAGCGAACTTTAGACACAACTGCAACCCCCAGCATCCAGGCCACTTGATATATGGCAACCCTTTCGTTCATACCTACTGGCACAAACATCAGTAGGATCGCAGACGGAGCAAACCTCTCAGGCAGGTACACCTCGGGGAGATGAGTAGAGTAACTAGCATTTGTGAATAATAATTGTGCATTTGCCAAAATGTTTTGTGTAACCATAATTGAACCAGGACAGACGATGTTGCAATATGTGTCACCTACCTAGAACCATATGGACCTTCTGTGTATTATTGTTTTCTCTTTGTGAAAATGATAAATAAAGATATATAGCGAAGAACAATTACACTTCACGAAGTGCAGCTGCAGGCCTAAAGAAAGACAAACACTGTAAAGATACTTAATATAGCAGGCTTGCGTTCATACGCTAATAGCAGGTCATTTCGAAATTTCCAATTTTTTTTTAGTATGCACTGAGGTGAGCTTTGTGTCACCAAGAAATTTAGGTTCAGGGAAGTATTTCAGCCATTAACATTAACCTGACTTCCCCTCCTCCAGTCCTCCGGGTGAGATTTGAACATAAATCTCTGCCCTGCGTTCATCGTTACATGATGAGATTGCCCGCAATTTAATCTTTTTTAAGACTGAATACTTATGCCATCTTGGTAACAGTGCTGAAATGCTCTTGTCAAAATCCATAAAAATGTTATAATAACTGCAGTGGAGAAAGATTGCGTCTGTACTCTGCGGAGGTATTATCGAGGAAAAACATTGTTTCCGACCGAAAAGTGAAACTCCTGCGATGGAAATGAACGATGTAGTCAGAAGGCGGATGATTGACTGTACTAAAGCAAAATGGAACTACCACAAAAACATTTGATTTTGACATCCATTTCGAGGAGTCACTACTCTCTGTGAGGAAGCATGACGTCTGTGCCACAAAGTTGGTGCTACCAGACAGGTTCGAAAGAAGCCCCCAAAGCCCTGTAATCTCTGTGCGCACCGGAATGCAAGCATGGCGGTCTGTGCAATGATGTTACCCAGGGCACTCAACAGCACAGACAAGAGCTGGGAAGTTAGCCAAAAATAAAAAAAAATAATAAATGATGCACATGTTCCCCTGATTTGTCTCATATTTTAAAGCTTCATTTTAGTTTTTTTTTGTAGCACTGCCATCTCGTGGTTTAAAATGGAACTACTCTACAAACTATCCCCACTAGTACATAAATAATTAGGGATAAGCAGCGAGGCTCGCTCGAGCGCACTGGTAAGCTCCGCTCCACTGGCGGATGGCGGAGTTCCGACAAACGTCGCATGCCAAGCGGAACGCGGAGTGCCAGAAACTCCGCAAACTCCGCTGGCGGAGTGGCGTTTGCCGCCCAGGGTTAGTAGTTTGTATGTACATGTTGTCAACGTCATAACCTAACTAATGACAATGTATGTCTACTCCTCACACATGCATGACACTGATTCCACATGACTGTTCATCTTGTGCTGGTATGAGTCAACTTGTACTCTGTACCCAACATCTTATCTTTTCCTGTTTCCACACATGTGTACCCTGGCAGAGGGAGAAGGAGACAAGCTCCCATCTACTGGCCTTTTCCAGACCTGTTGACCATGGATGAGTGAGACATCATTAAAAATTTCTGACTAAACCGCCAGACAATTCAGGAGCTATGTCGCCATTTGGCGCCTCAGTTACGAGCTCACAGTACCTATCCCACAGCTCTGACCCCAACAGTGAAGGTGATGGCCATACTGCATTTCTTTGCCACTGGTTCATTTCAGTACACCGTGGCTACATCTGGTGGGATGTCACAACCAATGCTCAGTACGGTGTTACGTGATGTCCTGTCCACACTGATGCTACACATGGACAGTTATGTTCATTTCCCAAGAAGAGAAGAATTGACAACTGTGAAGGGTGACTTTTATAACCTAGGTCGCATCCCACATGTTGTAGGATCCTTCGAAGGCACACACATTGCCCTTGTACCACCTCAAGCATGCGAGCAAATATATAGGAATCGGAAACATTTTCATTCAATCAACGTGCAAGTGACATGCCTTGTGGATTTGACCATTTCACATGGTCATGCGGAACAGCAACATACCCCAGTTGATGTCAAATCTACAACTGGAGAGGGCCTGGCTTGTTCGTGTGTGAGATGTGTTCATCTTTTGTGTGTGATACATGCTGTCATCCTCAGCAAATTCAAGAATCATAATTGCACATCTGTGTGTCTCACAAATAGGTGACTCAGCGTATCCAAGCCAGCCTTGGTTGCTGACCCCGCTGTGAAATCCAACAACACCAGTAGAAGTCCGCCTCAATAAGGCCCATGGGAGGACACGTTGGGTAGTGGAGCGGGCTTTCGGGCTCCTGAAGGCCCGATTCTGCTGTTTGGAAAAGACCGGGGGAGCCCTCCTCTACTCACCCAGGAAGGTGTGTCAGATCACAGTCACCTGCTGCATGCTCCACAACCTTGCATTGCGCAGGAACATCCCTCTGATTATGGAGGATGGAGACCAGCAGGAGCCCCTGGGTGAGAATCCTGACATGAACAGTGATGATGATAGTGGCGAAGAGGAAGGTCTTAACCTGGGTCAACAGCTCAACAACTACTTCCGTTGAGTGAAAGTATGCAGAAAGATGACATGACTGTGAGAGTTACATTCGCTGTGGTTGTGAAGCAGTGAGGATGTGGTGGGTTGCTGACTGCTTGTTATGCACAACTGTGGGATACTTTGTGCAGAGCTGTAATTGTATGAGCTCTTGGCTGATGTATACATTTATGGTGTAGCTATGTGTTGTTTGATCTTATCCATGTACTGTGTATTCCAGAAGTAAAGTATTCTTGTTGTGACATTATTGAACTGTTCTCTAAAATATCCTTGTTGTGTTGTTGTAAGTCAATTTGCCCTGTCGTTTTCATTCAGACATGTCAGTGTATTGACATTATCCGCACTATGATGCTGTTCTGCCAGGCAAAATGGACATGAGGTGTTCCTGGGAATGTCTGACACTGATTTTGTGAGTACAACTCAGGTTCCTAAATGACTAGCACAGCGAGAGGATGGTATACCTTGGTATTTCTATTGTGTTGTGTGTTGGTGCATTGCCTATGTGTTCCATCGTGTTCTTCAACACATTGTGTTTGTTGGCCAATACATGTTTGTCACTGTTTACATAGATTGATACCTCTCTGTGGGTAAACTGGATGTAGGTGTCCATGTGTCTCATGATTGTATGCCACAGAGCTTAAGTGACCCACTGACAGATATCCAACACAATCCAGAAGATGCAGCTACACCTGTTCAGAGTGTACCAGCGCTGAGTTACTGTTTTGACCCCTGCTGCTGTTACTGTTTGGTTGTGTGAATTCTACTGTGGGCTACTTAACATGCCTGAGGCAGCATTAATGACAAATCTGTGAGATCACTCCGGCATTGGACAGTGTCTGATGTTTCCTCTCCATACTTGTATCTGAGATGTTGATATATGAAAAATGTGGTACTTGACATTCCACTAGTGACAGATGTGTCATGTTACTGTATGGATGGCCTTCTCCTCCTAAGCACCTACGGTTGTGCTACTGTGATAAAGATATGTGTTTATCTTACACTTCAATGTCTGTTTTTGGTAACATGTTTGGTATACTCATCTGCAATGTTAGCTTGTGCTGAACCAAGTGCCTGCCTACATTATTTTCCACAAATAAGATCTGGTGATACATTAGCAGTCAACTTCATAAAGTACTACATCCGAAAAAGTACACCATGGACAAATGGATGTGTTTAAAAGTGTATTTATTTTGGTGCATAAAGTGAGTAAAACGAAGTGCCATTAAGTGGGAATGTGAATACAGAGGGGTGAAGTTGTCAGTGATGGTAGTTGAAAACATTAGAGCTGTTACCACATTCTTCAAAGACCATAGTCCAACAGACTCCTGCCATCAGAATTGAAATGTGTGACAGGATAGTCCACAAAGTCAATGTGCTGTGCACTAAGGGTGACATCAGGGGCGGCTCTGTTTCCTGGCTTGGGTTGGTGTTTTGCCACTTGAAACTCCCGATGGGTGCTTCGGACATCCCGATTACGTTTGGAGAGGGGTGTTCCACTGCTGCAGGCTCTAAGGTGTCTGAGGACTCAACCTGTGACAGGGCCTCCCTCCCTGTGGCTGCCGCAGAGGTAGAAGGTGCAGCTGAAGGCTGCCCACAGGGTAGTGATGTTGTGGGGGGAGGTCTGACTAAAGCTTTGCTGATGTCCTTCAGCACCCTAATGAGCTGGCCCATGTTTCAATGAGTTGTCCAAACCTGTGGTCCATGGACCTTCAGCAGCTTGATCTCCCAGAGTTCCTCCAATACCTGGCCCATCTGTCCTTGGTTGCCTTCATAGGTGGCCAGAGCTTCAGTGTCCACAGTGGTCTCACTTTGTTGGCCCCCAGTGGCTCTCCCAACAGCCCTGCCACCCCGGACCTGTGCCCTTGGCTGTGCCTGCACCATCCCATTATCCTCTGCATCCTCAGTGAGTGTGCTGTTGGTGCTCACCTCCGGGACTGGTACTGTGGTGCAGGCGGTGGTGGAGGAGTTCGGTCCACAGGTTGTTGGGGCAGTGCTCAGCGTTGGTGTGGCTGCTGTGGTGGGAGTTGTGGTGGTGGGGCCAGTGAGACCCACTGGTTGTGTCTGCCCTGGCTGTCCAGAAGGGCCAGGTTGATCCTCCACGTCTGAATGAGTGGGAGATTCTGCATCAGAGAGTTTATGATCCTGGGGTGGAGACTGGCTTGTATCTGTATTTGGAGTCTCAGCTGATATTGTTTGTGATCCGCCTGTTGGAGAAAGGTTACATTGTCAGGATGTTAACTGCATTCCCCAAAATTTGTTACACCGTGAGTAATGGGCCGAAGGAGACAAAAGGCTTGGGGTTAGACATAATGACCAGTATCCATGGGGTTAACCTGCATGACATGAAACTGATGTACATCCATTACTTGTTTGTAAACTGACATGAACATAATGAGTACTGTACATCTTCATGTTGCCAATGTGGATGGATGTGTTATTTACCTACCAACTTCATGCTCAGCCACTGTAGTTTTGGCATGTGATAGTTCAGTTTGCTCTGCAATGTGTTTACTATGCAGGCATACTCCCATCTGTGTTGTCCATTTTGCAGTGCTCATCACATGGGCTGTTGTTTGAATGAGTGTCTAGGCATGTATTGTTGCTGTATCACCTTCATGCTTCCCATCCTTTTTGTTTACACATATCATGGTGTGTATTTTGTGATATATCTTGACATTTCATTCCTAGAGCCTTGGTGATTGACAGTCTGAGTAGTCGGACATGTACGTGAGCAGAGCTATGTGTGCAGTTGAGGTGACATATGGCGCATTGAAGACATGGCTTGCAAATGGCTCTGGGGTGAGAGCAGTGTTACATCCTGTTCAGTGTAGGGGGAAGAGGGCCTGCTGGGCGTTGTAGTGCTAGCTGCCTGTCCCAACCCTCCCCCAGTAAGATGGCTACCTACCTGAAAGGAGAAGCAGAAGAGTGAAATGGCTGCCAAGTGAGGAATGGGGTGGGAGCAGTGTTACATCCTGTTCAGTGGTGAGGGAAGAGGGCCTGGTGGGAGTTGTAGTTGTGTTCTCCTGTCGTCCCAACACTACTAGTAAGATGGCTATCTACCTGTAAGGAGAAACAGAGGAGTGACATGGCTTTCAGATGATGATGGTTTGGGGGCAGTGTTACATCCTGTTCAGTGGTGAGGGAAGAGGGCCTCGTGGGAGTTGTAGTGGTGTTTTCCTGTTCCCCCCTAGTAAGATGGCTACCTACCAGTAAGGAGAAGCAGAGGAGTGAAATTGTTGCCAAGTGAGGAATGGGGTGGGAGCAGTGTTACATCCTGTTCAGTGGTGAGGCAAGAGGGCCTGGTGGGAGTTGTAGTGGTGCTCTCCTGTCCCAACACCCCTAGTAAGAGGGCTACCTACCTGTAAGGCGGAACAGAGGAGTGAAATGGCTGCCAGATGATGATAGGGTGGGAGCAGTGGGTACTACATATGTGAGCATAGGACATGATAGTCTATGGCAATAGGTGTTCAAAACAGTACGTGAAAGTGTTGTGGCAGTTTTGTAGTTAGTAATTGCCAGTCTCCATTCCCCCAGCTATTCCTGTAAAACTCTCTGGATGCCGTGTGGCAAGCACCTTCTTCTCCCATTCAGTGAATGTTAGTGGCGGCACGGGAGGGCCCCCACCAGTCCTCTGAGCAGCCTTGTGGTTCCTGTTGGCCGGGTATTTCACCCAGGCCTTGAGGTCATGCCACCTCTTCTTGATGTCACGCAGTGTGTGCTGGGTAGTACCTACTGCATTAACTTTGTTCACTATCCTGTCCCACATTTGATTCTTCCTGGCGAGAGGGGTCCGATGGACTAGGGTTCCAAACCAATGTGGTTCAACTCTAATGATCTCATCTACTATCACTGAAAACTCCTTGTCAGTGAATTTGGGCATCTTTTTTTGTGACATACTAAATGGTGTTAAAATAAACGCTAGGGAAAATGTGACTGTGGTAGTGAAGGTGAAAAATTTGTGTCAGGTGTATTAGTGAAAATGGTGGGTGCGTGAAGATAGGTGGGTGTTATGGTGTACAGTGGTGAATGTCTCCTTTCCCTCTCTTAACTGCTGTGGTGTGTGGGCCTTGACTGCAGAGGGATGTATGACGATAGAACGCAAACAACAACACCGAATGCGATTACATCGCATTTTCTACATCGCATGCACCGTCACATCGCATGCATTAACCACGCAAACCACGACATCGCATTTCCCTTCACATGCATGCAAAATAACTTTCCAACGCACACAAATACCACGCATTCAATTACATCGCAAAATTCTCCCTAACGGCCCCCCAAACACTAATATAGGAACCTACCAAACACAGTACGACCCCCTGACACTACCCTAAGTCTTAGGCCCTAAACACTAAAGCCTATAAAACGACCCTACACTACGACCTCAACCCTAAGCCCTAACCCATAAAGCCAAAAACAGTACCCTACACCACTCTTAACCCTAAGCCCTAAAGCCTAAAACACTACCATATACTACTTCCTCAACCCTAAGCCCTAAGCCCTAATGCCTAAAGCCTAAAACACTACCATATACTGCTTCCTCAACCCTAAGCCCTAAGCCCTAATGCCTAAAGCCTAAAACACTACCATATACTGCTTCCTCAACCCTAAGCCCTAAGCCCTAATGCCTAAAGCCTAAAACACTACCATATACTGCTTCCTCAACCCTAAGCCCTAATCCCTAAAGTGTAAAATACTACCCTCCAGCGAGGTCCTTACCTGTCTCTCGTCAAGGTTCCAGCATTGTCAAGGTTCCAGCGTTGTCTCCCCGTCCCGGCGCACGACCTTCCCGGAGTAAAAGCCCGGCGCACGACCTTCCCGGAGTAAAAGCATGCGTTGTAATGTCACATGCGATGTAATGGCGTGCATAGTGAACGCACGCGTCCTAACGTCGCGTGCGTTGTGATGGCACGCAACGTAAACGCATGCGTTGTAACGCATGCGTTGAGATGGTTGTTCGCCCTGCAGAGTGCTGGCAAAGGATGCTGGTCAAGGAAGGGATGTGTTTAATACTCTGTAGTGTAGGTGTGTCCACCTAGGGAAAGACCATCAGCTGTGTTTTTTCTTTCAAAGTTTGCTATGTGCACTTTGTTTAAGTTGGACTAGCAGGGCCGGAGCGGTTGGAACGCAGAGATCATTCAGACAGGACCGAGGTCTCGTCATAATTTCCTCAGCGGTCATGCCACTGTGGAGTTGGTGTTTGAGTGTGGAAATAATGGCTTTTCGACTGTATCAGTAAGAGCTTTGAGCTTTCTGACCGTGGCGGACGTAATTGTTGTTTTTCCGACCACCACGGTCTGACTTTTTCAGTGTATGTATCGTAATGGGACCGTTAGATGGTCCACGTTGCCTGCGGGTGGAGTTTCACTGCTACCACAATGGTGGAATGGCTTTTCCGACCAGCATCGTAATGAACCCCTTAGTGAGAACTCCACGCTACATGCTGAGTTCCCAACAGCCAGACACCCATTGAGATAGTCAACCACTAACACATTCATACACCCACTTACACTTCAACTGACAGACAGATACATTCACACAACCAGTCACTCATTCATACATTCACTGATTCACATAATCACTCACTTATACAGTCAGACACGCACCCACTCAGTCATCCAAATAGTCACTCATACACCCACTGATTCACCAATACACCTAGGTATATATATTTAACACTCAAACTTTTTTTTAAAACACTCACAGTCACTGGATGATGTCATTACTGATGTCATCAGTGATGTAATTTGAGACATCATCAGTGATGCCATGAGTGATGTCACTGACCATGTCATGAGTGATGTAATATGTGAGGTCATAAGCAGTGCATTGCGAGGGCGCAAGTTATAGTTCACTCAGATAACTATAACGGCTGAATTTCCCTGGTTTTGTATGAGTGACATGCCAGTCTAACTATAACGTCCCTGTAACCTTTGGTTTTTTAGCGAATTTCTAAGGTTTTTTAAATTCTATTTGCAAACTATAACGTCCTTGCAACCTTTGTTTTTTTAGTGAATTTCTAAGGTTTTTTAAATGCTAATTCCTAACTATAACGTCCGTGTAACCTTTAGTTTTTTTGGTGAATATATATATATATATATATATATATATATATATATATATATAAATATATATATATCCATAAACAACGTGTCACCAGTTCGTTTGAACAAAAACACACCGTAGCCCAAATTGCTTCCAGGCATGATTTGTTTTGGCAAGGATAAACTATACGCGTTTCAGAGCGTTAGGCTCCTTGTTCACGAGTAATTTGTCACAAAGAATTCTGTTGTTTAAATAACATACCATGTGACCCACAGCTAGTGGTATACATCGAGAACAGACTTTCACATAGATTATTTCAAACCCATCAACGCGTTATACAAACACAACAATCATGACGCATTCATACAATTCATGATATTTACAAGTGGGGACAATATTATTTTAGATTTCATTTCATTGCCGAATGCACAATATATTTGTACAGTCCCATGGCCACACTGGAATTCATTTGTGCATCATCCGTTTTCAATAAAGTGTTGCATTCGAGTCACTATTCATACTCCAGTTCTCATAGCTGATACAACACCAGCTTATTTATTCTGATCATGCGAGGATTTACTTTTACAGACGATCCATTTGGAGAATACAATACCGCCCTAGTGGGCAAGGATCATTGCTATTATAAACGAGTATCACTCGTTAATGTTTTGCAACCTCAAGTGGGCTTTCTCCACATTATATAATTGGATCTTAACCCCTTCCGTGCTCATGACGAGCTCAGCTCGTCATGCTGCGCGGTAGCGCTGTGCGCATGACGAGCTGAGCTCGTCACGACTCCACCCGCGATCGGAATGTCACGCATACGAGCGGAATTCCGATCGCGGTCAAGGGGTTAATATTGTCTGCATTGCTTAAATAGTAAACTCTTTTGTGCCATGGTCTTAATGTTGTGCTGTCAGATATCATTGGCTCTTTTGCCTTCCACTTGTTTCCAAAGAACACGAGAAAATCTGAAAAACACATACAAAATGTGAGTGAATATAAATCCCTTCTAAAAGAAATTCACATGTGACTTCATTCTACAAAAAACAACAATTTACATACAGTAGTGAGGGTTAAAATATTAAAATCTAGAGATTTCTTCTGCAGCTAGTTTCATATATGCTTATTGGTTTGCCCTAAATGCACTGCTAATTCCTCAACCATGTTGTGGCCTGTAGGGTGCAGGGTATTACATTTTATTATGATTCTGGACTCCAGGCGCCTGAATTCTTGAACTCGATCTCCACCTCTCTCTCTGATAGGGATTGTGTCAAGTACACAAAAGGATAGCAAGTTACTATTTTGGTTGTGTTGCAGTTTAAAATGTCTCGCTACGGGATATTGTTTGTCGTCATTCTTAATGGCTCTCAGGTGTTCCAAAATTCTCTTTATCGCCTTGTGTATTGTACTCCCTATATAGTATTTCTCACAGGGACACCTCAGAGCATATATCACATGTTCAGTGGTGCATGTTACATGCTTCATTATTTTGAAGGGATTAAGATCTTGTGCCAGTTTTACCTCCTTGCAGTTGTAACTATATTTACACGCTTTACAGCTGCCACAAGTGTAAAACCCTTGGATATTAGTGCTCCTATGATCTGGAGTTGTAAGGGTTCTACAGACCATGTCTTTCAGAGATTTAGCCTTTCTGAAGGTAATCTGAGGATTATCATCAATATGTGAGGCTAGATCAGTGTCAGTTTTGAGTACATTCCAGAATTTACTTAACCCTCTCCTGAGTTCCTCTGACTGATTATGAAAAGTCGTTATGAATCTGATCTTATTCTCTGAATCGTTTTCATTCTTGATTTTTTGGATGTTCAAATCATTCCGTTCTTGTTTCTCTACTTTTACACAGGCTTGTTCAATCACTTTTCGTGAATAGCCTCTTGCCAAAAATCTCTCTATCATAACGTTTTTTTCTTTGTCAAAGCCCTCATTGGAGCTGCAGTTTCTTTTCGCTCTTAGAAGTTCTCCCAAAGGGGTACTTCGGATTAGGCTCTAAGGATGGCAACTATGAGCATGCAACAAACTGTTACCCGCTGTCTCTTTTCGATATAAATAACTATCAAGACTGCTGCGATTCACAACTAGTCTTAAATCCAAAAAATCAATGGTCTCTTTGTTCACTTGACTACTGAACGAGAGGTTCAAAGTATTCTTGTTAAGAATGTCAACAAATCTTTCTGCTTAATTGATATTGCCATTCCAGATACAAAAAATGTCATCGATATACAGTACCCATACTATTACATGTATTTCAAATAGATCAATGCTACTCACGACCTGCTCCTCCCACCAGCCAAGGTACAATCCTGCAAAACTGGGGGCGAACAGGTCCCCATAGCCTTCCCTAATATTAGTTTGTAAATCCTTCTGTCAAAGGTGAAATAATTGTGAGTAAGGCAGGTATACATCATTTCTAACAGCATCTCGGTATGAAAAAGATAAGAAAGGGATCTAGTTAGCAAAAAATGACGACAAGCCTTAATTCCCAACTCATGGGGGATACATGTGTACAAACTGTTGACGTCCAAGAACATGAGTAAATAGTTTCCATCCCACACAATTTCATTAATGCGACTCAGAAAGTCCCCAGTATCCTTAAAAAGGATGGGAGGCCCTGAACTAATGGTTGGAGGAAAAAATCAACGTATCGGACGTATTTTCTACCCAGCTTCCTCTTGACGAAACTACCGGTCGCCCTGGTGGGTTCTGGCTGTCCTTGTGTAGTTTAGGTAATAGGTACAGAGCCAGTAATTTGGGAAATTTACATGTAAGAAACTCATAATCTTCCCATTCCAAGAGACGTTTGTCTTTCCATTCACACAATTTCTCTTGGTACAATTTATTCGCAGTCTCATATTTTACTCTAGTACTTAGCTCATATCTGTTTTTGTCGTTTAGCTGATTATTACCTTCCCTTAGATACATCTCTCAAGAGAGAACCACTACATTCCCCTCTTTGTCTGATTTTTTAACAATGATACTTTCATCATTTTTCAAAGCATTTATAGCTTGGAAGTGCGCAATTGTCACATTATTCATACCATACCATTTCTTTTTGGTTAGTTTCTTAAATTCTTGTATCATTCCTTTTTCAAACACATCTGTGGCCTCATTCATTATCTGTGGCAAAAGAAATGATTTTGGCTTAAAGCCGCTTTCATAGCCTAAATCAAGTCTAATGTTGTCATTAACCAAATTAATGTAGGGATCCCGAATGAACCCTGGATCACCCTCTAGTTGCTTCATCAAATACAGTAGTTCAATGTCGCCAATGTTGCGATCACTTGGTATAACTTTCACATTACCCACCTTCCCAGGGCCTTTAGTGGCAAACCATTTCTTAAGTTTAAGTTTACGCGTAAAGTGAAACAGATCTATTTGGCTTTGCGTGTAATCAAAGTGTGTTGCAGGGCAGAATGATAAGCCTAAGGAAAGAACTTTAATTTCAACAGTACTGAGGTTCCGACCTGACAGATTTACCACTGTTTTGGAATCCATCATTTCTCCTTCTTTTGCCCTCTTGTTCTGCTTCCCACAGGGCTTTGCAAATCTTCGCGTAATTTGGTATTTCCTTTGTTGCCTCCTCTTCCTCCTCGACCGCGACCTCTGTAGCCCTGTACATTTTTGTTGTTTTGGGCTGAGAGCCTTCCTTGTGCCATCAAGGTGAATTTGTTTAAAATTTTGGTTTTTACTCCTCCCTGCTCCGATTGCATCGAGACATCGCTCTCGCTGTTATCACTTTCACAAATGTCTAACTGTTGGTTTATCATTCCTTGTTCAACTTGTTCTGCGTTTTTGGTATTGACACCACCGCCCTGTTCCGTGGTCCTTTTACTTTGTGCGATGCTTCTAAGATGGTCAAATCTTTTAGCGAAAGTTAGGATCTGGCCTTTTTCATAATCCACCTGATCACAGTAGAATTTTCTCTGTTTTTTGGCTTTAATTTCTTCCTCGATTTTCTCCAATTTGGTGTCAATTTTGGCCATATCTGTTTGAAACTCCTCCTGACCACATTGGACCTTCAATTTGTTTGTTATGTCCTCAATCTCTCACGTCAGTCTTTCGCAGTCTTCCCTAGCGTACTTGACTAGGAAAGACTGCGAAAGACTGACCGGAGAGACTGAGGGCATAACAAACATATATATATATATATATATATATATATATATATATATATATATATATATATATATATATATACACATTTCTCCACTCGTTCAAACCGTCCGGTTGATTTTCCAAAGGAGAGCACTCACAGGGTTTTGCTTAAGAAAGTGATTTTATTGTGCTGGGACCCCCCCGCACCGACAGATGCGTTTCGGCACTCTGCCTTCTTCGATGTCGGTGAAACCAAGTTACAAACACCCTTTTGAAATGTTAGTGCATGACGTGAGTTAAAAACAATGACATAGAAGACGGCTGGATCAGATTAAAGCATAATGCAGAATTCATGGCAGCCATCTTAAAACATGTTGTAGGCAATACAATGTCATATTCAATATAACGTACTCTACTAGATAAGAATTAATTAACAAATTGGTTTGGTTCAGTTTAGAAAACAGAGTGCAAGTAGAAAAATTTCCAACAGTCAATTCCGCTGCGCTATTTGCAAAATTATACTATCTAAAATAGATAATAACAACCACTCTGTATTAGAAAATTCTATTAGAAAACCAAACACAAACTTATTGTTAAAAAAGAGAGTACTTCTAGGTTTTCACAATTGAGTCCTGAATGGGAAAACCCATTTTACGGATAGCGTGAGGAGTTCTTTGCAATCATGGATATAACTATTAAAAACATACAAGAATTATTAACTCATATACTTGTGCTAATGAATGGGGGAAAGAAAGGGGGAATGAAAAAGCCCTCATAAAGACAGTTTGAGTTACACCTTTTAGCAGAAAATAGAAAACATCATTCCAAATGAGTCCACAATTCCTCGTCATTATTGAGGCCTGATGGAGCCTTAGTTTGCAAGTCTATAATGTACTTAGACTCAAGAGCATGTAACTGTCTTATTCTATCCCCACCTCTTTCATTTCTGGGGACCTGGTCAATACAAAAGATTTTCAATAGGTCACGATTACTATTATGCATTTTTTCAAAATGACGAGCCACCGGATAGGTGGGATCTTTCTTAGAAATCGCGCGCATATGCTCCAATATGTGCTTTTTTGCTGGGTGGATGGTGATACCCACATATCTTTTAGGGCATGGGCATTCTAAAACATACACAGTAAAATCAGAATTACAATTAAGAAGTCGATTGATGGTTTTGGTCTTACTTCTTTCCATACCACTTTCTAAAGTCTTATAATCTAATACTTTATGGCTATATTTACAAGCCTTACATTTTAGGCAGGGAAAAAAGCCTCGCACATTTTGTATTAGGTATGGAATTGATCTGAGATGACTGTGCACTAGATGGTCACCAATTGATTTACTACGCCTGTAAGTTATTAGTGGGTGCAAAGGTATAACTCTTTTCAAAATGTTGTCAGTTTGAAGAATATGCAATTTCTCTTGAATATTTGTACCACTTCCGAGGACTTTACGTTATAGTGGGTAATCATTCTGGCTGGAGTGACCTTAGATTTCGTTTCTGGTTCAGGGGTCTTGGGTATCTGTTTTATCTGTTTTTGCATGTGCCTGTTTGAGGATACTTGAAGAATATCCTCTATCTTTGAATCTAGTAAAGGCATCCTCCTTGGCTTTATCATACTCTTTGGCTGTTGTACAATTCCTTTTTAACCGAAGGAGTTCCCCATAGGGAATGTTGTTAATCATAGTCCTTGGATGGAAACTTCTAGTATGAAGGACAGCATTGCCCGCTGTTGGTTTTCTATATAAGCGGGTAAGAATCTTTGATTCTTGAATATAGACTTCTAGGTCTAAGTAACAGACACTGGTGTTGCTAATGTTACCACTAAATTTTAAATTCAAGTTGTTACAATTAAGAAAGGCAACGTATTGTTCAGCCGCAAGATGGCTGCCCTTCCACACGATGAATAAATCATCAATGTAGCGGGCCCATAACACGATGTTGTCCATCCATTGTTCGGGTACATCCCTCCAGGCCACGTGCTTCTCCCACCAGCCCACGAAAAGATTTGTGTAGCTGGGGGCGAAGCACGTGCCCATCGCTGACCCGCGTTGTTGTTTATAAAGTTGACCCTTGAAAATAAAGATATTATTTTCAAGACAGAAAGTCAGCATGGTTACCAACATATCATTATGTCTCCTAAATTTCAAGGGACGCTTATTGAGGAACCACTTGACAGCCTCCACACCATCTTTTTGGTTAATACAGGTGTAGAGGCTGGTGATGTCTAACGTGATGAGAAACATATCATCTTCCCAACTCACCCCCTCAACGAGCCTTAAAAAATCACCCGTATCCTTAATCTAAGAATTGAGATTTTTGACCCATGGAGCCAGAAATGAATCAATGTAAATTGAGCAGTTTTCAAGCAGGCTATTGATAGAGGCAACAATCGGTCTCCCTGGTGGTCTATTTACATTTTTATGAATTTTCGGGAGGTGATAAAATGTGGGGATTGTAGGATACTCACAGAATAAAAATTTAAATTCATCTATGTCAATCATACCCTCCTCCTTCCAAGACATTAAAAATTCATGAAAAGTCTTGATACAGTTTGCATAAACCCCTTTATTAGTGGGCAGATACCATTCCTTGTCCTCGAGCTGGCTCAGAGCTTCTGAAGTATAATGCTCTTGGGAAAAGATGACAATATTCCCCCTTTGTCAGAGGGTTTTATTATTATTGAGTCATCCTTTTTCAATGATTGAATAGCCTGCCACTGTTTAAATGGAATGTTATAGCCTTTATTTTTATTGCTCCTATCTTTCCTTAAATTCTTTAAGTCTGCTATGACTGCCTCATTAAAGACGTCTATGGCGTCAAAAGGTGTTCGAGGAATAGTTCTTGATTTTCTTTTTAGTCCACTTTTGCCGCTTGTTTGTGTAATCCCAGCTATTTCTAGACAGGTTTCGTTGTCTGGCTGTTGATAAGCATTGATATTAGGCTCATAAGACTCCAAAGGCTGTAAGGTCAAAAGAGTATCCAGATCAGTGCCGGTAAGTAAGTCTGAGTCATTTTCTATACCAGTGTCTTCACCCGAGATAGCCTGGGCATGTAATAGATGAATTTTTTGTAATTTCAGTTTTCTGGTATATTTAAATAAGTCCACTCTTGTGTCTACAAAGTCAAAATCCGGAGTAGGGCAGAAAGTCAGTCCCAATTGTAGTACCTGAATTTCTGCATCAGTAAGTACTCTGTCTGAAAGGTTGATGACAGCTTTGGGGGTTACCATCTGCCTCGCCTCTTGCTGTGGGTGACTCTGGGGGACATCAAGTCTTCTCCTCCTTTTCTTGCCCCTTCTGGTTTTTCGTTTCTTTTTGGCTGTTGGACTGGAGGATGTGTGCGGGGCGCCGGTCTTTGGCGGTTTTCCCTGATGAGTCTGTATTCTTGAAAATAAGTAGACCCTGTGTTTGAGTCCCCATCTTCAATGGCTGGTCGTTCTTCCTCCGAGATTTCCACCTCGGACTCCGATGTATCTCTGTTACTTGGTGCCCCCACTTTTTGTTGGTTAAGTTTTTTCCTCGATGTCGTATTTGCGGGCAAATGTTAGTATACGCCCCGAGGCGTAATCCTGCTCATCACGCTGGAATTTCATTTGTTTCCATTTGCGTATGGTGCTCTCATAATCTTTCAGTCTTTTCATCATGGATGCTCTTAGTTCCTCGCTTTGTTTAGTGTCTTGATCTTTTTTAGTCATTTCTTCCAGTCTCTTAATTTCCTCTAGATGTTTGACTTGATCACTCCAAGAATATTTTATCAAGATTCTGACCATTCCTTTTGCGGACTCAGTGGTATGGTCTGACCAAACCTTGAGAAGTTGTGGATCCGGGGTTTCGTAAGAAGGAACAATGAAGATACGTAAACCCCTTGGAATACGATCCACTTGAAGATATCTTTCCAAAACCAAAGAGTTGCCTCAAACAGTAGAAGCCCACACAGGTAGGTATCGCTGATATATTTAATGGAAACAGCAGCTTGAACATGGACAATGTCACACAGCTTTTCTTCACTGCCAACGCGTTTCGGGCCCCGCCCTTCGTCACAGGCATGGTTAAGCACAGATGCATGGCAATTGATTCACCCATATTTAAACAAAGTCCTCGCCCCAGTGGGCGTGGCCGCTCGCACGGCCTCCTGGAACTTGTGGTGCCTCATAGTATTTCTCCTGTGAGATGACATGCCCTCCATCGATAAAATACAATAAAACCTCAGTGGGTTGCTGTGGCATCGTAACAAAGCTCAGCTGACACTTCGTAGCTTCCATTCCAGCACCTGTCCTTTGCTGGCACACGCCGGTTGGTTTTGCCCAGGTCTGCTTTCCGCATATATATGTATATATGTATATATGTTACATTATTATATTATTTAATGTTTTTTTAAATTATAATGTAATTTAAAAATATTAGTTTAATTATAATTTTTTAAATAGATATATGTTAATATATATGTATGTGTGTTCAACTTTTTGAAATTAAGTTTATTTATATTTGTTAAAATATATATGAAATATATTTTACTTTAATTATATTAATTTTAGTATTTAATATATTTTATTTTTAATATTTTAATTTGTATATATTTAACAATCGATATTTAATTCAACTATATTATTGTAAACTATATTTTTTGTTCAATATTTTTGAACTCATTTTTTTCAGTATAGGTAGTTGATGTTTTTGTAGTCAATATTTTTGTCTCAATTTGTTTGCATGTTGATCTTTTGCTAGTCGATATTTTGTCAGTGAACCAAAAACCCAGCCATTCCATAGAGGTGCTGTCTAATCATCCCAGTTTTGCCATATTCCGGTGGTGGGAGCCTTTACCGGCTGCATCGTAATTGACCCCAAAGTGTTTGAGGCGCGCATCTATTGTGTAGAAAAGGATTGTGAAATTTTTATCACAATATTCGAAAAAAAATAATAATGTGGAAGAATATTCATTTTGATCAAGGCCACACGGTCTATAATTGTCATGGGAAGATTCTGCCCTTGATCTAATAATGTACGCATCTTGTTTAGTGTGGCATTATAGTTAAGTAAAAAATGATCATCAGTTTTAGAGGTGACATATATCCCTAAATATCCAACAAGGTTTGATGAAGAACAATACGCTTTCATTGATTTCGGCAAAATTTCAGCGGATAAAGAGCAAGGTCTTGATTAAAAGTGATTGATCTTGTAGCCCCCTACATCTGTATATTCTTTAATCCTATCGAAAACATGGCAGATATGTATAAATCTCATCACAAATATTACTTCTTTTGATATTGCTATTTGAATTTTTAATAAATAATCATTTAACAAAAAAAAAAAAAGAGACATACAGCCCAGAGCTCACTGTAACCTTATCAACTAGTACACTCACTTATCACGTAAAAGACAGTTCTCAGCAGATAGTCCTGTCTCTTCTGAACCAGTACTCTAAACACTAATGACCAAAGTAAAACGTGCATCTGTATAGATCTGGTGTAATGCAAACCACAACAACACCATTCATGAACCTATAAAGAGGTTTTAGTGCAAATGTCAGATTTACACAATCTACTACAACACACAACCAGTAAAAAAGGTCTTACCGGACAGATTACTGTGCCACAAACAATAGTAAAACTATTCTGCATTCTGAAGAAAGTTGTGAGCAGAGTGGTCATTCTGTTGTAAATGTCTACTGCACTGAGCCATCACTCTAGAGCAGAGTTCTTCAATCTGTGGGGCGCGCCCCCCCAGGGGGGCGCGACACCATGTCAGGGGGGGCGCGCACTCCATCCTAAAATCTTACCTTTGTTGTCTTCCTCTGTCCCCGGGTCGAAGTCTTCACCCATTTCAAATCGGAATTTTTTTTCATTAGAGAACTCCGGTAACAGAGGGTTGGAGGGGGGAGGGAGGGGAAATCATGGGGCACGACATGGCCATGCCTTTGTCTGTTAAGAGCTAACAGTTCACCGTCCCAGGAGGGGGTTAATTGGTAGAGCTGAAATGCTTCAGCTGCAGTGGGAGGCAGGAAGCCTCCTCTGCTAAAACCGAAAGCAAACGAACAGACAGTCCTGTTCCTTTGAGTTCGATTTCATAGCAGAGGAGACTCCTTGCCTCCCACTGCAGCTGAAATGACTGATACTAAGCGAGATGTCCAATGAAATCATATGGGACGAAGGAGACTAAAGTGTATTCATGAGCCATGTTGTGGGTTCCGGACTCAAGGGCTCTTCTGTTGGGTTTCATAGCTCTGTCATTGTCCATTGTATATGCCAATTTTTTTTGTTTTTGGTATAGTTAGTGCTATATATATATATTCTGATTTTATCATTCGTATTTAAATGCATGTATATATTGCTTGAACATGAAGTGATAGTATATAAAACTGATCGTACTTTTGTTTGGTTCATCCCCATGTGTTCATTACCCAAGCACCTAACCATCCATTCACATCCACCCATTCTTCCATCAACCCACAACTAAACATATATCCATACACACATTGAATCCATTCATCTGTATAACCACACCCATCCATTTTGTGCTCAGGCAGCCATCCGTTTATCCTTCCATCCAGGTATCTAACCAACATCCACCTAGTGCCAATATGGATTTTCTGGCTGCATGTGCATCTGTGTGTGTTTTGCTCTGCATGTATGTTTTCTTCTGGGAGTGGTATGTTTGCATATACATCTCTGGAAGTGTGGTTTCTGATTTTGTGTCTAGTATTAGCCCTTTCGCTGCGTGCGTCGGCCAACGGCCGTCGCGAGCACTACCTTGGTAGTGCTGCGCACGTCCGTTGGCCGACGCGGCCCCGCCCGCTTAATAGAACGTTCCGCACTGGCGCGGAACGTTCGAAGCAGCTAAGCGGTTATCAAACAACATACACCCATTCCAACAAACAACACATAGACCTAAAAAACGCAAGACAAAAGGCTTTACCAATGCTTGTTTCAATAATGCCCAACTGCAGCATCTACATTCTATTTAAGATTCAGACCGCCATAGAGTATGCATTCCTTTAAAGACTAGCGATGGCAGGTTTGTCTGCACTGCTGAGCCCATACAGTAACTATTTTCAGGAAAAAATGTCTTCCCCACCCCACGGCCTTTCTTTCCCATTAGTCGAGTAGACCCTTCCAGAAGACTTCTCTACAGACAGGCCCCAGCGTCTGCTAGGTATTGCTTTCCCTCCTTTGGAAAAGGGGGTGTTCAAGTGCCTCTCCCCTCCCCTCCTTCTTTCCCTGTGTTCCCTACATACATGGCCAAAGTTTCCTCTCATTTTGTGGAAGGATGCTCTGGCCTTGTGCATCTGTTGTCTGCAATGAACGTGGTAGTAGCTTGACTAATGCTGCTTGCTTTCTTGTACTTGTTTCTGGTGTGAGGGGTGTCTATACTGTTCTCGTTTGTGCTTTTCTGGTTCTTTGGATGTTTGAGGCTCTGCTGATGCTGCTGGACATTCCATGTACATTCCATGTTTGCCCTGCTGCTGCTTGTGCTGTCCTGCCACATGTGTGAGGCAATCTTACTGTGTTGCTGCCTGTGCTCTGCCTGTCTCGTCTGGCTAAGGAAACCTGGCTTACTACTGCATTTGCTGTACTTGTTCTTTGCTTGAGGAAAGTATTTCCTGCTGCAAAGCGAGTTGTATTATTTGGCTAATGAAAGTTTGCACTGCCCCATTCTAGGGTGTATCTGTTGTCTTTGCATAAGTAAGCTTATAGTGCTGGTTCTGATACCATGCGTGTTCGTTGTGTGTAATGAAAGCTTGGGCTGTTTATGCTTACACCGCCTACTTGAGAAATACACTCGTGCCTTTTTTACAGTACTTGTTCTATGTGACAGAGATTTGCATTGCTGCTGCCTGTGCTGCACCTGTTCTGTGTGTGTGAGGAAAGCTTGCACTGCTGCTGTTGGTGATGTGTCTGTCTCGTTTGCACCGCTTCTGTCCGTGCTGCACCTGTTCTGTGTGTGTGAGAGAAGCTTGCACTGCTGCTGTCGGTGATGTGTCTGTCTCGTTTGCACTGCTTCTGTCCATGCTGCAATTGTTATGTGTGTGTGAGAGAAGCTTGCAGTGCTGTTGTCGGTGATGTGTCTGTATCGTTTTCACTGCTTCTGTCTGTGCTGCATTATTCTGTGTGTGAGAGAAGCTTGCACTGCTGCTGTCGGTGATGTGTCTGTCTCGTTTGCACTGCTTCTGTCTGTGCTGCATTATTCTGTGTGTGAGAAGCTTCCACTGCTGCTGTCGGTGATGTGTAAAACAAAGAATCCTAGTAAAAACAATTTGCGCACATTTTATCTTGGAATATTGTGTTTTGAGCTGTGTAATAAGCCTCTGTCATTTCACCACAACCACTCACAAACCTGCAGTTTACTAAACACTCTTATTGTGTAGAACATTATTTGCCGGATATGGCCCGTGATATGCGCGTGGCGGTCGATTATGTAGTGTACCAGATTCCAGAAATTTCTGTCAGGTGGTGGGGGGCCCAACATCTAAAAAAATTCAACTGGGGGGGCTCAACCTTCAAAAGTTTGAAGACCTCTGCTCTAGAGAAAGGTCTTAGTGAAAATTTGAATGTATTGCAATGTGTTTCTACTGTGATTTATCACAAAGGAGACAAGTCTAAGGAAACTGGTCAGTATGTCGTAAAACAGAACTATATTCAGCCATCACTGTGGAGTGAAGTCTCAATGAACAGCTTAGACTGTTGCAAAGCACTACCATACAAATACATCAGCAGGGCACCCTTTATCAGTGTAGAGGCTTGTTTACTGATAAATAGTACACCTGCTTTAAAAACGGGATTATAGATCAGATGACATGTTTGCAATAGTATCACTAATTAGTAGTACAGAAGAATAGTAATTTAACTTATACAGTAGCTTAGCATATATCTTTAAGTCTCAAAAACCTTTACAAAACACTAAAATTCACTAGATTATGTCATCAGTGATGTAAGTTGAGATGTCATAAGTGATGTCTCTAACCATGTCATGAGTAATGTAATATGTGAGTTCATAAGCAGTTCATTGCCGGGGCATAAGTTATAGTTAGCTCAGGTAATTATAATTGCTGAATTTCTATGGTTCTGTTTGTGTGAAATCTGAGCATAACTATAACGTCCCTATAACCTTTGTTTTTTTAGTTAAAAAAAAAAATATATATATACATGCATATATATATCTATATATATATTTATATATATGTATAGATATATAAATATGTATATATATATATATATATAAATAAAAACAGTCCCAGAACTTCGCCAATTCTCATCACCATGAAGCGGGCACAGACTCCAAGATGTTAAAGTGCATAATTTATTATTTATTCACCAATGTCCATGATGCGTTTCGGCCACTGGAAGCGGCCTTGATCACATATGTGCTGCAACATTTTTTCTGCCTTTATATACTTCCATTCATGTGATTATCACAAAACAAACTACAAAGATAGCAGCAACTGAAAAAAATACTATGGGGCCGATTCCGATCTCGGCCGGTAGGGCACCAAATCGGATTCGGCTGAACCGGATCCGATTCGGAGGCCTTACTCCCGACCGATTCGTACGTGCGTCCGGCCGAACGAGTACGATGCGAGCGCGTGCAAATTCGCCGACCGACTCGTACGCCCGTCCCAACCGCACCGACCGACTCGCACGGATGCACAGCGCACCTCGCAATGGAGACGTTCCCCGGCTGGGCAAGTACGATGCGCGCCGCGAGCAGTCCGACCGACTCGCGCCGTCCGGCCCGAAGAAGCAGTCGGAGCCGTACTTTGGGGGTCCGTGTCGGACCCCCCTGTACGCATAGCCGCACGAGTCGCATACAGGGGGGACCCATGGGTCCCCCCTACCTGTGCGTGTACGTCGCAAGTCGCTTTGCCGCGTACACGCTGTAGGGGGCGCCCTTGTACGCCTCGCACCCATTGAGTCAATGGGAGCCCGCGTACGCGTTGTACAACAGGCTCCCATTGACTTCAATGGGAGTCCGACCGACTCGAGTCCAATGGCATACGTGCGCATCGTACTCGTTCGGTCGGGCTGCTAGGGTCTGATTCGGTCGGAAATCTCTCCGGGTCCGGCTCGGTCGGAGAGATTTCCGACCCGAATCGGAATCGGCCCCTAAGTCTTTGAGCATTTAAAGGTATTTGATCCAAATCGGACATAAAATCAACAACTTAAATTTAGCATTTACATATGCAATTTATCTTATCAAGTCACTTGTATTAATTAAATATTCATATAAAATCATGAAGTGCCATTTGTCATTAATTTCACATCTGCAATTGTGACATACATAAGTACCATTCCTATCACATGCGGAACAATTTTTAGCATTGAAATGATTATCAGCATAATGCTTTGAGAACCACAAATTATATTGAGATTTTTCAACTCATCTTTGTATTAGTGCCTCATGTATATTATATCACTGAACCCCTCATCACTATTTCTAATGGTTCTATTGTCCGCGGTAGAAAGAACCACATATTGCTGTTGTGAGAAATACCTCAGTCATGAGTTTATCTCCATTGTTGCCACTGATCTCAAGTGCTCACTAAAGTGCAAAAAATTGAAAGTGCTAGCTAAATAAAGTGCATAATGAAAGAAAGTGCATAGTGTGAAAAAGTGCTAATAGAGGGAAGACCTGAAGCAGTTTAATTATTATAATTAAGGCTCTCGGTTTTCCGTTTAAACAGATTTTTACATATAAATACAGACGGAAAACAAGTTTTCCTTTGTCTGTAAAAACGGGAAAATACTAGCACATTTTGTGGCGCTGCCATGCTCCAGCAGTGTTGCCTTGCCACGGCCTCTTCCTGACTTGCAGAAAACCGTGACTGTTCTTTCCTCTCCTTTCCATCATTCGTTCCCTGTGAAATGGATCCAAAAAAAGAGGAAACACTTTTGCTGCAAATGTCTTTTTCTGACATTTTTCTATTCCAAAATGCAGCCTCAGGAGGTGAGAAAAAAGTTTTTGAAATACGAACAATAATTGCATAACACAATAAAACAAGACAGAGTAGTCGCAAAGCGGCAAGATTAGTTTTATTCACACCCAAACACATTAGCGCCACCTTACAGAGTTTGCCTGTGAAGCGCTACTTTTCTTTTCATGTCCTTAGCTTTTCAAGCAAAAACACTCATTGATTTCTGAATAATGAGTATAAAAGCTTTAAGCTGTATTTCCTATGAGTGTTTGCTTTTTCCAGAATGTTGTTACTTTTTTTTCAGGCAGCATATTACTCTTGGCTAGTGCATAATTTGAACTGAGTTGCTTCCAGGTGTTTATAGCAGGGCATAATTGGGTTGTAG
Source organism: Calotriton arnoldi (assembly GCA_963921515.1). Classification (NCBI taxonomy): domain Eukaryota; kingdom Metazoa; phylum Chordata; class Amphibia; order Caudata; family Salamandridae; genus Calotriton; species Calotriton arnoldi. The sequence goes on from CAWUFW010006297.1 coordinate 1,062,178, forward strand.
CTGAAGGCAGTGTGAGTTTCTCTCAGTGGGGCAGTATGGTGTTCAGTTTGGGAGAGGACGTGGCACTCTGTGCCGATGACAGAAACTGCAAGGCTCTGAGACAAATGGCTTGTGATAGCACTTTTAAGCATATTTGGGACATTCTGCGAATGGCAAAGTTTTCAGATGTATTGTGTTGACCAATAACAACCGAGTGCATGTGTGCATTGTCAATTTAAATAAATGTGGAAAAATACTAGCTGCAGCGTTGTCTTTCACTTGTGGCAAAAATAAATGTGGATAAATACAGATAAAATGCCCCAAAAATAAATATGGATAAATACAGACAGAAATGGCAAAAAAATAAATACCATAAAACCGGGAGCCCTAATTATAATCTAAATACCGATTCTCCATAGACTGATAATAGATAATTCAGGTGAAAATTTACTTGTTATAAAGAGTGGAGAAGATACTGACTCAATGGACAATTCATAGGGAACATACTGTTTTCATAAACAGTTAATAGAAACAGCACTAAAAAAGTTGCAGTCATTTAAATTGATTCCCTAATTGAAAACTTCATGAAATATTTATAGAAAATTCATAGAAAATTGTGCAAATATTCACTAGTATTAAGCCCATTAGGTACTTTGGAGTCCAACTCTAAAATGAAGCAAGTCTCCAACTGGCATAACATCTTTTTCGATTGCCTCCTCTCCTCAATGCTGGAACAACGCCTATGACAAAATACTTTAAACAGTCTAAATTGTTCTCATGTACTTGTTTAAAGTGGCGTGCCACCGGATATGTGGGATCCGAGTTTACAATTGCCCTTAAATGATGAAAAATTCTCACATGTACTTGCAGCTTTGTGCTGCCCACATATTGAAGCCAGCAGGTGCATACTAGAACATATACCGCAAAATAGAATTTCTACCCGAGCAGCAGGAATACCAGCACAAACTGCAGTTCGCACTGCACTCTGCCACTCGCGGAACTTCGCTGAGTTTTTTTGTAACTTCGTGGAGTTCCGCGTAGCAAAACTCCACGAACTACGCCCAGGCCTGGTGCCTTAGTGCCCTCCACATGTTTGCACACGGCACATGGTGGCCACAGTTGCTTTGATATATTATTATTGAGTTTTATATAGCGCTAGCTAGACCCAAAGGTGTTAGAGCGTTTTATTTGTTATGTGATAACGTTTACAAGAGGTACATGAAGGGATTCATAAAAGTCATAGTTAAACAATACTGCATTAAGTAGTTTTAAAGTCACACATATATGTGCACACAGTCCTGGCTAGGGTATATTTCCAGGTCACATTACAGGCGTAATTGCCATGACATCTCCAGCTGGCACATGGCAGCGCCGCCGACCATTATAAGTCTGTCTATGCGGCATGGTAGCTGTGCTGGCACGCATATGTTGGCACATGTGACACTGTAGGCTAGAGTTTGTCTGCAGATGGCACATGAAGACAATGTTTCTAAATGTGCTCACACCTGGCACATGGCAGCAGTGCTAGCACAGAGCTGTCTATAATTAGTACACAATGACTGTTAGTTCTCTCCGTGATGACTGGTAGTTCTCTCCGTGTTTGGGTGGTTAAGGACATCTTGGGGACAGTGTGGATGATGGCTAGGAGTCTGTTTGAGTATGTATGAATAATGTGTATGTGAAGTGGAGGCATTGAATGGGATTTTTAATGACTAGGCAATGGTTTTTACTGTGTCTTTTGATTGTATAAGCAATATATAATATATGATAAATTGTGTCTTATAATATAATGTAATTTATGTTGAAGTTTGATAAAAAGAAATAATAAAAATTCTGAAAACGTAATAAATGTTTAAAAATAATGTTGGGTAAGTAACTATGTTTTTGACTAACTCGGAAATTGAAGTAATACAGGTTGAGCGGGAATGTTACCCGGCCTTGGTTTTAAATGAAGGGGCGAGGAGCAGTGATGTACTTAAAATGATGACGAACCGCAGAATATGATGCGAGTCTCCCATACCTCACAAATATGTATTGGCCTTGAGCTGGACGGAAGCCCACTGAATAGCCAACACCGCCCTGATACTCCCCACCCAGACACCCGCCCACCCCCATAGGGGCTGCAGGGTCCTGCTTTACACCACTGCTGAGAGGAGATGCCGATACCTGCAGCTGAAATCTGTGGGGCAACGATTCCACCCCAATGGTCACCAATAGGGGGGTGGGGGAGGCTCATACCCACAATAGCATGCATGGTGGTAAGTTACGGATTCCTGAATTGTGACTGTGCCCCCTTGAAGAATGAGGGGTACGGATACTTGCAAAATGCAACCATGGGGGTACTGACGGCTACACTGTATTCACGCATGAGCTCACCACTGCTCACCACAGTCTACGCCTCTGGGGAAGGAAGGGGCTGGAGTACTGGTACTGACAAGAGTATTCACTCATGAGTGGGTCGGTCTATGTGGACGGGCCGTGACACTTACAGTACTCGCCACGCAGGGGAGGGGGGCGGGATACCAGTCGGAGCCCTATTGCATTATGTAAGCTCCCTTCCTCCCCCACCCCATTCCCTTGCAACCACTCACTGCGGGCTTCCAGTACCACTCCGCACCCGTGCTGTCGCTGCTCTACCCCCCCGGACTTCCACCGATCCCGCAGGCTCGGCCCGACCACCCTGATCTCCCGCGGCCTTGGGTTGCATCAGCCCCGGTTTATAGCGGCCCCTGGGCGGGGAGGGTCCGGGAATGCGGAACGGGCCCAAGAGCCAGGGCAGCGTCAAGGGGAGGTGGGGAGAGAAAGAGAGGAGAAGAGAAGAGATGGACCGCGAGGGGGAGAGGGGGCTTGTAGCAGAGAGAGAGAGGGACGCACACACAGGGCGATGGTGGGGGGAAAGATCGGAAATGGAAAAGGATAGGAGACTGGACATCGTGACAGGGAGAAAGGCAGGAAGATGTAGGAGGGGAGGCGGAGGTAGAGGGGAAGGACAGGTGAGGAAGGTGCATGGGGAACGGATTACCAAAGAAGTGCTGAAAGTGACGGGGTGGAGGAAGCAAGAAGTGCATGGGCGGCAGAAGATCAGAGGGGAATTGAAATGTGTGAGGGGAAGGGAGGAAGCTTCAAAGTTTTAGTCACCCTGAGGCTACATTACAAGAGCATGTGATACCATAGGATGCTTGCATGGGCAGACAGTGGTACTGTTGGACACAAGGTGGCACCACCAAGAGCTCCTAGTCTCCCTCGGCCTTGGGCTAAGGGGAACGGAATCCCCTTTCTAAACAAGCATTTGCAATGCAATAGGGCTTGCATTCACGCGAGACTTATTGCATATTGCATCATGGACAACGGGAGGGAGGGCACGGACAACGGGAGTGCGGGGGGAGAAGGCATGGACATCAGGAGTGTGGGCGGGGGGAGTGGGGTGACGGCAGGGACAAAGTAGTGCTCACAGTCCACATACCGTGTAACACTCGAAGTAAAGGGGCCAGTAACCATGGGAGTTGACAAATGATGACATGGATGTCATAAGGCGGGACTAACAAGCCTCATAATGAATCAGAAGACAGCATTTAGGAAGGACAAAGACACAAGCCAATGACAAATAAGGGCGGGGGAGTGGGCATGGCTTCTCTCCGTACTCAACTACCTCAGCTCTTCGCAGAGCAGCGATTACGCGTTGGCTCACGCTCGACCTAAAAAGTGGGACAATATCTACAAAAATCTGCTTTTACTTGATGAAGAACCAGCAAAACACCATGTTATGGTTTATTTTGCAGCAACATGTTTCGATCTTGTGCTGCGAAATATGAGTACAAGAATATTAGCTAGGAAAAAAATTGATCCGACACATATGAGGAAAGAAGTGCAAAATTCATGAGCTTCACCAGATTCTGTTTGGGGAATAAAACCGTAACCCACCCTCAGTGCAGCATACGCTCAAGGGTGATGCACTATTTGTTGAACAGCCTGTTCTCCGGTGACAGAACTCAGAGCTTGACACTAAGATGGCACTGTATGTGTGCCAGAATGCAGGTCCTCTTGATATGTTTCACTTGAATGGTGATGGATGTAAGGGGCCATGGATATGAGGTTAGAATGGTAGTATGTCATACTAGAATTCTGGAGGGAGGCGTAGAACATGAGAGGAGTTGCAGTTGGCTGTGATAGGTAGCAGACGTGTTGGCCTGTACTAGAAGACAATTCTACAAAAAAGAATACAGATGAAATAACGTGTATATGGGAGTCTACTTAACAATTTTGGTGACGAGTTGGAGGGTGTAGGACATCGTGCAGCTGGGAATATTTATGGATAACTTTGATTCAGTGGTAATGGAAACATGCTGGTTCGCAGAAATTTATGTGAAGTACCATCAGTACGGCTTGTTTCTGCTGTGTCCTTTTATTGACTTTACGGCAGAGCCAACACAGTCTTGTGCTCTACTATTGAGGATTTTCAGTGTGGTCGACCGGCAGGGGAGACGGGTGCGTAAACAACCGTTGAGTGGTGCGTGCTGTATAGCGCATGCGAGCTTAGTTGTTGTGCGTTGCCTTGGCAGCTTGAAAAGCTCACCGGCATGTGTCCCTGGCAAGCTGTTGCATTTACAACTCTGGAACAATAATATACATGCGTGCCTTGCGTGAAGATCACATACTTTGAGAACGCAGTCCATGTTGGGAACGTGCGCATTTTAACGTAAAACATAGGAGGCCATTTTGGATTGGGCAAAAACCAGGTGAAACATAAGGAAGTATTTAATCGGCTTGTTTATATTCAGCTGTTCAATTGGAAACATTGGTGCTTGTGCAGAGAAGCGTGGGAGCAACGCTGGTGAAGGGAAGCGACGGACAATACTGAAGGACACTTTTCTTCATTGTAACTGCTGATATTGATTTATTTTCAGCATTTTTCAGGCGCCTTTAAAAGTACTTTTCGGCATATTTTGACAGCCAGAAGTTGCTAGTTTCTCTCCTGTGACATCTATATTGAATGCTAGAAGTGCTAGTTTCTCTACTGTGAGGTCGATAAGTCATACCTTTTGTGGGAGTTCTTCATCATGTGTGCTTCTCAAACATTTTCTCTAACTCCCCCACAAGCATTCTTGCCTACAGTAAGAGTTCCACCCATCAAATGGAATGAGTGGAAAGAGTACTTTTTAAATTACATTAATTAATGCCATTGAGGATGTGGATGAAGGAATATCTCTAACCAGGAAGAAGAAAATTATTTTACATTTGTTGGGGCCTCAGAGCCTGATAGTGTATAAATCAATGAAAAAGAAGATTTGTTCTGCAAGTGAGACTCAGGTTTTCCAGAATGCTTTGGAATACTTGGATAACTACTATTCCACTTCTGTCTGAATTGCTGTAGACCACCATAATTACTTCAGTAGAAAACAGGGGGAAATGGAAACTATTGAAGAATATGTAACTGACTTAAAAAGACTAGAGTTAACATGCAGATCTTTACATGATGAATGAATCAGGGAACAGATAATAATGCATGTGAACAATGAGCATGTGCAAGAAAGGTTGTGGGTGTATAGAGAGACTCAGTTGGTGGAGGTAGTAGAGTTAGTGAAAAAGGCAGAGATATCCTAACAAATGTGCTAAAGCACTTACTAGTAAAAGTAAAGACAGTCAGAAGGATGGACTAGCTAGCAAAATTAAACACAAAATAAAGACGGAAGTATAGGGGCAAACTGAACTGAAGAAAGGGGATCCTAAGCCTGTAGAAAGAAGCTGCTATAGATGTGGGAGCAAGGATCACTTTGCATACAGCAAAAAATGCCCAGCTAGGAATCAGAAGTGTAGTGAGTGTGGCATTAAGGGACACTTCGCTAAAGTATGAAGGGAAGGGAAGAGTAACAAGAAGGTAGCGGTTGTTCAAGAGGAGCCAAGGACAGAGTCAGGAATCTGAAATGTTAGCTGGAGAAGGCTCTTCTAAAGATTATTATTGTGTGTTGGGTATTAGTGAAATCACTGTGATCAATCAACGTAGTCCGCAATCCAGGAGTAAACCTGTGTGCAAAATATAGTTAGGAGGTATTGAAATATTTATAGTTGCTGATTCTGGTTCTCCCTATAAGATTGTTGACAAAAGAAATTGGGAGGAAAAGTTCACTGGAATGTTTGGGTTGGTTTTAAACCCTTAGGAGGTATCTCCTGAAAGCTCTACAAGGGAGCCCATACCAATGATACGGCTATAGATACGTTGCTTTTGAGTTAAAGGGTAGGAAAGCTATTGGTAAACTATACATTGCAGAGGAAGGGCCATCTGTGCTGTTTTAGGGTGGATGGACCAAAGCAAGTTAGAAATCATTCTAGATCCAAATGGTGTCGAACAGGTTTTGGTTATTGGGAGAGTAAATGTTATGGAGTCAGGTTCAAAAAGGAATTCCCAGAGGTATTTTCGTGAAATATTGGTTCACTTGCTGGATATTTGCACAAAATCATTTTACAAGTTAATTGCTTAAAGTGCATATGTGCCGAGACATTCCATTGGTGTTGAAAGAGGAGGTGAACAAAGAATTGGAGGCTTAACTCAAAGGGGGATAATTGAAGAAGTGGATGCTCTGAAAGGTTTGCTCCCCTAGTTGTTGCGCGTACGACCAATGGCAAAAACTTCCTGTGTGTGGATTAAAGAGAACTTAATAAGAATATTGTGGTGGAAAAGTTCCCCCTACCCAAAATTAACGAATTATTGGCACTAACGAAAGGTATGAAATGGTTCTCATCAGTTGATCTGTCATCAGCGTACCATCAGGTGATCTTGCATGATGAAAGCAAAAGTTTAAGCACCTTTATGACCCCAGAGAGGTTTTACAGGTACATTCGCATGCAGCTTGGCCTTGTGTTGGCAGGTGAAGTTTTTCAAAAACTGATGCATAAATTGTTGCAGGACATGCCTGGTATAATATTCTTTCAGGTTGACATTTTAGTGATAGAGGAATCAAGAGTACAGCATGAGGTCAGAGTGAGAGGAGTGCTAGAGAAACTGCGTGCAAGTGGTTTATCAGCTGAGTATGCGAAATCTAGGTTCGGAGTACAATCTTTAGACTATTTGGGGCGTGAGATCACTGCGGATAGCATAAAACCCAAACAGGCATTGGTAAATGCTGTGAAAGGTGCACCTACCTTGGGCGACAAAGATAAATTGTGTTCGTTCCTAGGTCTGGTTGAATATTAGAAAAGTTAGTGAGGACGTTTTCCGAAAAAAAACGTACAATTTAAGACTGTTGTGAAAAAAAATGTCAATTTCAGTGGTCTGAGGTTTTGTAAAGTGATTAGTGATTAGTGAAAGTGATAAGAAATGTCTGCAAAATATGTAATGAACTTTCTGTGGTAGAGGATAGTGTGCTGAGAGGAGGTATGTTGTAGTGGCCATTGACCATTTCTCAAAGTGGCCTGAAATTAAGTTTGTTGATAAGGCCAATACCAAAAGCATGATTACTTTCATGGCTGAGTTGTTTCAAAGGGAAGGTTTGCCCAAGAGGTTGATAACGAATAATGGGGTACAGTTTAAGTGCTTGGATATGGAAAGTTTTTGGAAGCGGAATGACGTTGACCTCAAGGTAACATCTGTTTATCATCCCAGTGGCAATGGGGAGGTAGAAAGATTTAACCGAGTGGTGAAGGATTCCCTGCAGTTAGCCAAGAGTAAAAATCTCAACTAGAAAGTAGGGATTAGGAAAATGGTGTGGATGTATCGGACTACCCAACGGTGACATGATGCAGTCCCTTCACCATTATGAGAGGAAGAGTTCTTTCACCAAGGATAAAAAAGTATGGTTGCTTAATTCAAGACTGAAGGAGTTGCATCTCAGGGAGGTTAAAAGGAATATTTTGCACGCTCAAGAGAAGTATAAGAAATGTATACGTTATATGTTAGATTACCATTTAAAGTCAAGAAGGGTGAAAGTAAGTTCTCAGGTCCCTTTGTGGTCCAGAGGTTTTCACTAATGCAGTTACACTGAGTGATGTGCATGTGTGGCATTTGAGTCCATTTCTGATGTGCAAGGGAGGTAAGGGAGAGGAGATTGTGAATGAAGAGAAGATTTACAACTGGTTGGAAATACACAGGAATGGGGATGGAAATGGTTTACACCAGGATGATATTGCTCGGGAAGGTGAATTTCACAATTCTGAGGCGACCCAAAAAGGGCTTCGGAATTCTGAGGAAATTGAAAATTACACCCATTCAAGTAATTCCTCCAATAGTAGGTACCGAAGAGAGATTAAATGTTACAGGGTTACAGGGTTAGTAAGTATATTGTGCTTATGATTCATTGGACATATTTATAAGTTATTGGTTTTATTAGAATGTGTATGTGCTTACTATGCATTGTGCATATTTATTGTTATTTATAGGTATTACTTTATGGACATGTGTATGTGCTTACAATGTATTATGTATATTTATAAATATTACCTTATGGAAATGTGTTTATCATTTTTAAAGGAGGAATATGTGTCATGTTTCACTTGAATGATAATGGATGTAGGGGGCCAGGGTTATGAAGTTAGAATGTTAGCATGTCATACTAGAATTCTGGAAGGAGGCGTAGAACGTGAGGAGGGGTTGCGCTTGGCTGTGCTAGGTTGCAGATGTGTTGGCCTGTACTAGAAGATGGTTCCAGAATAAAGAATTCAGATGAAATAATGTGTATGTGGGAGTCTAATTAACACCTCTGCTTACAAGATGAATTTGCAGCTTCACATTTTCTGTGTGCTTTTACTGATGGGCACTGTTCCTTGACTATGTTGACTTTTCTTTGTAATGATACCTGGTTATTTTTTCCAAATTGGTGGTGGAGTTTCTTTCACGGATGAGGCATGCAGAGGCTTGCAAATTGTGAAACATTTGGTCCAGGTGGCCCATCAGTACCAATGTACTTTATTTCTAAAATCATTTCTCCTCTAGTCTCAGCATCGCAACCTGCTGAGACTTTCATATCTTCACATAAGGGAACATTGTGTTCGTTTTTTTAAGTTCCTTCCCATGTGTCATCTTATGCAGTTTTTATATAGTCTATATTGTCCAATGACTTGATCTCCTACTGCTGTGTACTTACCATGTCTGCAGTTGTAGGACTTGCCCATGGGACAGTCCGTGGACAGGCACTGGCCTCTATAAGTAGGTGTGGTGTAAAGCGTGTGTATGGTATTCCCTGTAAATTGTTTTCTTAAGGCAGATAGGTCTTGCCATCTGCTGGCTACACCTGTGTGTATTTGTTTTTGATATGTGCTTGGGTTGTAAGTGATGACTAGTTGGCACTCACGAGGTCTCGCATCTCAGCTTGAGTGAATAGTGAGGCATGTGGGATTCCATCAAGAGCTGCAGCGTATACGAGCTGTCTGTATCAAGCAGCTCATTTTACTCTAGTTGAGTGTGGTAGGTCAGTGCTGTCATGGACTGCTCCAGTGAATAACTGAGCTTTTGACCAGTGACCTCTAGCATCTATTCTGGCGTTTTGTGTTCTACCATTTGAGCTATGTTTAGGATGTTCATGTCTATTCCACCTTTCTACTAAAAAATGTGTAGAGACTGCAGCCGTTGCAAGTTTTTTATTATCTGGGAGCTGTCCCAGACCCGGGGAGAGTCTTGATATATGCAATGCAGTAGCTAGTGAGGTTAACATTTCCAAATGTCCACCTACCTGCCAGGGAGGGCATTCAAGAGCCAGCTTAATATGATTGGTTTGTGTATTTTTCCCAATTCCTTTTGCCAGACTGCAAATGCACTTATTGCCAGACAACTGGATAATCAGGGGACTCCGGTTTAGTGAGTCAGCCGGGCTCAAATTTTACTAACAAAAGTTGTTACCTGTTCACATTTATAGACCAACCAACATTGGTGAGTGCAATTCGCTTCAGGCAACAGTGACCATGAGGAAAACTGACTACAACCAGAAAGGTTTAGGACCCAGGTGTCCAAAATAAGTCCAGGAGGGCCAGATCGATACCATATTTTAGACCTCAGAGAAACTCATTTTTCTAGAATGTGAACTGAGAGTTCGGAACAAAACAATGATGGTGCAGATTTGAAAATGTGTTTTCTATGTACAAGAGACTATGTGTCTGAAATGGTGGGACTTTAAGGGACAGTGGAAATGGACATTGTATTACACTGCAATATGGCTGATTGTGTATTATTAACAATGTAGATGAATTGTGGTTAGGAAGCTTGTATAAAACTGCTGAAGATGCACCTCTCTAAAGAACACTACATCACAATGTAGCGGAAGTCCAATTCTGCTCCTATAACTCTGCTGACTCTTCAGGCACTTGCTGACTGTATCTTTGTGCATGGCCCTTTATAGGCAGATAGGTGGTATGCTTGAAACTCCTCGCTTCTCAACCAGTATATTTACTGCTTCTTGAACTGCTGCTTTCCCATTTCAGCAAGGATTTGTTTGTAGTCAGATGCTTGGTTTTACCAACAGTCTGGTGGAGAAGATACCCACGTCTTATCCAACCTAAACACTGTGCTAATCAGATTGGATGCTCCTACCCATACCACGTATAAGCAAGGGGGGGCTTTTAAGGTTGCCGCCGTGTTTGCTAAAGACATTTTGGGGACTTTCAGAAAGTTGACCTAGAAATGCATTCCGCCAGTTGCTTGCAATTGGCTTTGTGGTTTGTAACTCATGTTTTCTTGCTTTCCATCTGCTGACTTTATTTGCTTTAGGCTGTCTAGTTTCAGTTCTTCCCTCCAGTTGCCAATGCTGTGCTTACGGTATCTCCCACAAACTCATTTTCTGTAAGTAGGCCTTTAAATCTTGCTCTTATCTCATCACAATCACTGGGCATTCAAAGAGCTAGGTCAGATGTCAAGCTATGTCTTCAAGGTAGCCTGGTGTTTATTTTGCTTTAGGCTGACTTCAAAGTGACAGCATTTATATGAAAGAGGAATGCAGAGTGCTCTCCCCATGGAGTAGGGGTGTCACGGTTCATTTAATGGCTTTCCCGTTGGATAAGAATGTGTGGTCCTTTGAAAATCGCTTTTTTCCGTCATCTCTCTCTCACCCACACATCTGGTGGTTTATGCTTGCATATCTAAGGAATTCACAAAGCCAACAGGTCTGCATCACTTTTAAAGGTCGAGACCAATTAGCGGCTGGAAATTTACTGCGAATCAGCTATTAGTTGGGGTATGTACCGCATTAGTCATCCCAGGAATCAAGAATCAGATCCTAATTAAATAAAATCGATCTTTTTTCTGTGTTTTCTTTTCAATAGCTAACGCAGACAGGTATGGTTAAAAGCCGATTAGAAGTCTGTTGCGGTCAGTCATTACTATACCGACCCAAATCGGGCAACATCTCTGGTGACCCACATGCAGGGAAACAGTTTTTGTGGCTTCCAGTGTAATGTCTTGTTATAAGTGGCTTTATTTTCATCAAAAACCTTGCCAGCCACTGGCCCCTTTACTTTTCACATCATGTTTTGAGCTTACGCCTTAGAAAAATAAAACATTTCTTCATTTATGAAAATCCATACCTGTAATTAACTAGAAAATCTGCTGCATCCCAGCTAGCATACAGACCCACTGTGTAATAATGAAACAAGCAATGGCAAAGCCAATAGGTCTTGTCAATGTTGCAACATGCTAAAAGAAAACAAAGAAAGCTCCATGACACAGGCAGCGTTGACCACGTCGTAGCACTGTTATTTTTTTTACTTTTAACTATGCTGCACTGAAGCCAGTGCTGCTGTACAATATGGCTAAAAACATTGACAAAGCCAATAGATCTTTCATAGGCGAGACCTATAGGCTTTGCCAATGCTTGTTTCAATTCCCATATCTCCAAGGGAGTTCCTCCCATAAACCCCTCTAATTCTGCTGCAAGTACAGTTTCTTTTTTGTGGCATTTCAATCCTGGGCTTTTCTGGAAAGCTGCAGTGGCACTCTGCTTTTATTAGGGATGCTGGAGCCCCATTTTCCCTGTGGATAGAGTGAGGGAGAACTTGTTCATTTAGGGTACGGAACTTTATTTATGTTATCAGGAGGAGCTTGCTATAAGTGTTCCGGCTCTTCACTCTGACTGGGGACGTGTGGCCCATGAAAGATACCCTGTTCCATTTTATTTCTATCAGATGAGGTGCAGTGGCCCATTTCTCTGCCCTTGATATGTGGTGCATTGACCCAATTTCTCTATATGTGAATACATGTGCAGTGCACCCACCTGCTTTTGTTCTGTAGCCTCAGTCAGTGCACCAGTCTGCTCTTGTATTTGCTGCAAGCGGTTGCCCTCACCTACTTCCAGTCTTTATAATAGCAAGCTCGCTGGTGGCACTGTTTAAATTTTAGATTTTGTTGCATAAACTTAATTTGATCTTATGTCGACTTAATTGGAGCTCTCTTTAAAATAAGAAGGAAGAGAGTTTCTTGAAAAGGGTACATAGTAGCCCATGTGGGCATGTTACTGATCGCCTAGGGATTAGGACCAAGGCACTATATAAAGGGGATTGGATTTTGGCTGCTTGTTTTCCCTGCTTGACTACATCAGTCGGCAGATATCTTCATGAAGTTGAAAATAGGGGCAGAAGATCTAGGTCCCCTTTATTCTGTAAGAAGGAGCTGCAAAACATGGTCAGGTTACTGTCTGCCACTCATAACCACCCACAAACAAGTCCTCTTCTACCCCTGCATCTCCTCCTTTTTTATAGTGATAACTTTTCTGTTTCCCGTCTATACTCTATCTCTTCTTGGGTGTCTTCTGAGTAGGATGATGAAGAGACTGGTTTTGCCGTAGTTTCTTCCACAACTAGGGGGAAATATATTCAGAAGGAGGATCTCAGACCAATAATCTCTTATCTTTCCTCAAAACTTCAATTGCCTGTTGAAGAGTAACAACCTAGAACTAAAAGCGATTGGTTCTGTCAGTGCTACAAACCTCTCTTTCCAAAGGCTCTGATTGCTCCAGCAGTAATGAATCATTTCAGGAGGGAATGGAACGTTCCTGACAGGGTCTTGGTATCAAGGCTTATGGAGAGACTATATCCTTTGGGCAAAGGGGAAATAAAGCTCCCTCAGAATTTAAAAGTGGATCCTCTCTAAGCAAGTCTCCCGGGGAAAACTTCACTGCTTTCAGAGGATCAGACCCAGTTGACAAGAAGGTGGAGCATGGCCTTAAAAGATCTCATTCAGGTCTTTGTCTTGCAATGAAGTTCGATATTTACTCAGTCCATACCTCACAGTCATTTGTTAAAGACTTCCAGGCTCTATCCTCCAACTTTTAGGAAGGTGAGTATTACTCTCAACTGATGGGGTCGATGAAGATTCAAGCCGAGTAACTCTCTGACTTGATGTTTGACAACTTAAGATCCTCGGCATTGCATCAGCAGGGGCAGTAGCTGCGAGGCACCATCTATATCTCAGAAGCTGGAAAGTGGGCGCCACCCAGAAGAACTGTCTCTTAAGGATTTCTAATTTTGACAGCAGGCTGTTTGAAGAGGAACTAGAGGAGGTGTTGTTGGAAATCGCAGAAGCACACTCAACCTTTTAACTACACAAAGACGTTTGCTGAGAGTGGTAGGAAAAGATATGACAAATGTAAGAAGAAGAGGTCTAACTTTTACAACAATAATTGAAGGTTCCAACCCAAGGGTGCCCAATCTAATACCTCCTCTTGCCAATCAGGAGGAAGGAGTGAACCTAAACAGAGCTGCTGACGATGACAAGATCCTCCAGAGCACTGTTGGAGGTCAGCTTTTTCTTTTTCAGCAGATAGCTAGGTTCTCCACATCATTTTGGTAAGTTACTCCATAGACGTATCTCCTCTATGTCCATACCCTCATTTTGTGAAGACATTTTTACCGCTGGACAGGGAGAAGAGGAAATATTTTTGCAACAGCATTTCCTTATTAATTGAGAAGAGCACCAGCATTTCAGTACCCTGCACAGGAGAGATGGAAGGGATGCTACACTCGAGAATTTCTGATGAGGAAGACATCTAGGGACTTCAGAGTGATAATAGAGCTTGGGTTTCTCAACACCTTGAATCACAGGGAACGCTTCAAGGGGTAGTCCCTTCAACAGGTGATTCTGTTGTATACCAGAGGGTCTTCTTGCCCAAGATAGATCCTCAGGATGCATACTTTCACATTCTGGTCTCTCTTTCCTACCAGAGGTATCTCTTTTTTTGCCATCAGTAACCAACATTGGCAATTTGGAGTTCTACATATAGGGTTTAAGACCACCCTCAGAGTTTTTACAAAAGTTATAGCTCCAGTCCTGGGAGTGGTATATTCTCAAAGGAAAATTATCCACCCTTACCTAGATGATCTCTTGATCCAGGCTCCATCCAGGGAAGAGACTGTGGAAAACAAACAGATCACAATTCAGGTGCTTCAGGGCTTGGAATTTCTTATGAACTGGGAGAATCCCATCTGACTCCATGTCAGAAACTCAAATATATTGAAGCAGTATTCATCAGATGAGTCTCCTTACTAGACGCTAGGATATAGATGATCCAGTGAAGTCTGGCAGAACTGTTGGCCAGGTTTGAACTTCCAGCGAGACAGTGGTTACGAATCCAGGAAGACATGGTAAACATTGCCTTTTTCCTTTGGTCTCCACAGTTTTCTCATATTTATTTTTCTGTGCAGCACACTGAATTCAGATTATTTACTTTCCTTTAAGCAGCAACTCTGAGTATCGTCCCTTTTGCACGCATCCATCTGGGAGACCTGGACCTTTGGACATCCCCAACAGGAGGGTTACAAGGATATGATTCAAGTGACCTCAATGGTTCTGGAAGACTTAGCATGGTGGATGGATCCATCATCTCTAACCCAGGGGACTATGTTTGCCTACATCAATCCAGTAATCATTAAGACTGATGCCAGAAGTGTGGGTTGAGGGGACGTTAAGTGCTATGAAACCACCCAAGGTCTTTGGAGTGCATTGGAGAGGATCAGGTCATCCAACTGGATGGAGTTAATGGCAATCTGGAGAGTGATTCAAGCTCACATAACCTGCAGAGGAGGTCCTTATTCATAAGGACAGACCACAGGGTAAACATGTCCTACCTAAATCACAAGTTTGGGACAGGCTCCTCCTCTCTAAATTAACTGACTCATCAGATTTGCCTTTGGAGCGAGCACACTTTCTTACATCTAAGGACAGCTGTTATCATTGGCTTGTCACCATAAACAACTGAGGACTCCTGTACTGAGCATATGCTTTCCCACAAGGCAACCACCAGACATACAGTCACACAGTTGCAGAGTAAACAAAATTACAGATGGAAAAGCAAAATACTATCTCTCCTAAGAGGGTCTAACACGGATTCTGATAGTACAAATCTTCTATACCCACGGTGTGTGCAAAACCCTTTCCTATTATGGTAATCTGTGAGAATCCATGAAAAAACTACCTATCTGTAGGTTTTAATTCAGAGTAATAGCAATCCACCCTTAAATGCTATTGACTTTAACATATGCTTTTCACAATCAATATATTAGGCCAACTACTAAAATCATAACTTTTCAGAATAAACAATCAGGCACATCTTTTGTTTTATCACTGGCTTGTCACCAGAACCAAATCAAGCCCATTGTACTGAGGGTAATCTCTCTCCAAGCAACCATATGGCATACAATCATAAAAGTAGAAATGCATACGAAATTACAGTTGACAAAGCAAAATACTCTGGGGCATATTAGCAAGGCGATTATCGCCACTTTAGCGGGACTTTTTCCCGCTAAAGCGGCGATAATATTATCGCCTTATCAACAAGCTGTCGCTAACTGCTGTTAGCGACAGCTTGTAGGCGATAGCGACCGGGTTGGGTGCCGCTTGCATGCCAGCGATATTTATCGCTAATGGCATGCAAAGTAGGCGTTCCCCACCTAACAGCGACTGGAAACAGTCGCTGAGGTCGCTAACGCCTATCAGCGAGGCAGGGGCGGTGATTAGCGAACCAGCGCTAAACACGTTTAGCGCTGGTTTGCTAACACCTGGTCCCACCCTGACTTAGCCATGTAATCCAATGAGAGGTGGATTACATGGCTAAGTCTCCCTCGCACTATCAGCAAGCAGAACTGGGAAACAGTGTGAATATCGCCTGTTTTCAGGCGATATTCACACTGTTCTCCAAGGTTTCTATCGCTTTGGAGATTAGCATTGCTGATTGCACGCTAACTCCGCGATAGAAACCGGCGATGCCTGGCGATAATTATCCAAGCGCTAATTGCGCTTTGCGATAATTATCGCCAGGCATTGCTAATATGCCCCTCTCTCTTTTAAGAAAGCAAGGAACAGCAAGGATTATTTTAGTGCATGTATTCTATCTCCACTAGGGTAATCTGTGAAATTCCATGTAACAAAATAGAGGCCTAGAGGCTTTAGCACAGAGTAATAATAATCCAGCCTTCAAGGCTGATTGTGTTTAAGTCATGCTTTTCAAAATAAGATGGTCATGCCTATTGGCTGTGTCATAAAAGGTTTCATCATAAACAGATCAAACCTATGAAATCTGGCATCAATTTCCCCATGAACCAAATAAAAGCCTTTACATTTTAACATTGGCTTTACACTGTACCCAAAATCGGCCTATTCAAGTGCACATAATCTAGCAACCATCATAAATACAGTTATGAAATTATAAACATGTAGACTAATACCTCTTGGAAAACAACAGGGCCTAACAAGAATAATCACAGTGAAAACCCCCAGGTTTTGTCAGAGTCACGGCCAATGCCAAAACCATTCCCTACTACGGTAATCTAGGAGATAACATGTATCAAAATAGATATCTATAGCCTGTGACACTATGTGACAACAACTAACTGTTAAAGGCTTATTGGTTTTAACATATGTTTTTCACAACTAATAAACTAGACCAACTGCCTTTGTTAGAATGTTTTATAATAAGAAAATAAGACCTGTGTTTTTTTGAGGTTTTAAAATTGACAAAAAAAGAAAGAATCTTACCTCCAGATAAGAAAATATAGGATCCGAATAAATAATATAGCTTTTACTTGGATTGCAGTGTGCCGAAAGAATTTGCTCTGTTCCGGCATTGTGGATATTTGAAATGGATGGAAATGGATGAGGGGGGTATATGGACAATAAATTAAGAAGTATCCAAATTAACTAGCTCCAATCTCCCTCTATTCCAGATATCCTCCTGGGTTCATCTCTCGTTGGAGGACCACACGTGAACAGAAAAGCGTGTGACTACACCGCACGTGTATCATTCAGATGAAAATGTGAGTGCTTAAAGATTATTATCAAATAACTCCTTTAAAAAAAAAAAAGATAATTGAGCTAATATATGAGGTATAATACCCCATGGGAGAAAGTCTTAATTGGGTCACCTAAAGTTTTATTTATGTTTAATATACATATTTTCTATAGGATGGAATATGTGAGCAGAACAGTGGATATAAGTAAAAGTATTAGAAATGAATGATTGTAGTTATGAATGTGGAAACCCCAATACATTAAGGTGCATATCCTTACTAAAATAGAGTAGGAAATTAGGATGAAATAAAAGAAACTTAAATATTTCATATATAAAAGATGTTAATATGGAGGATTGAAATATTTGTCTGTTGAAAAGATATCCTGTCTTTGTAAATAGAGGAACATAATATGTTTTTATACACTTTCTTGTTTTTACATGCTTTTATAGAGGCAAATCAGTTTTTAATTAGAATTTGGGAAAAAATCTTTTCATCCTGAAGAAGGTGGCCTTTAACACGGGGTGTCCACCAAAACGCGTCGATGCAAAGTTAACACCAAATCTTGAAGACATTGAAGAACACAGTAAATAATAATGGTTCATGATATTCTGTGATACAAACAGTGATCTAAAAAGATTGGTGACCATAAAAGACATATGTGATTGCCTATTGAATTTCCCCTGTCTATGTTTATAATAATGGGGTTTAATGTTTTAATGTATAGTATGATTGTGACACTGTATTATTTGGCTTTTTAATTGAATTATTGGTCATTAGATGAGACTTGATATACGAATAAGAAAATAAAAGAGAATAATTCTTGTTATAATAACATTTAGATGTCGTGTTGAACCTTGCTGCTATTGGGGGTGAATGAGAAGTATGAAGGAAGATTGAAACAAAGGCTCAGGGTGTGATTGAGTCTTGACAAATAAGCCCAATGGGAATTCCTAATTTGACTTCATAGTCTACAAGGTGCCCTGTCCCTTTGGTTAAATGGGGCCCCTCCCTACTTTCTTTGAACTAACGTGTACAATCCTAGTGGTTAGAGAGACTTTTTTGACCCTATCTTAAAGAAGGGGGAATCGCAGATTATACAGTGAATGAAATGGATCCCTTTAAAACCTTTGGGTTTAGTGAGGATCAGTATAACACAATTATCAATACAATTACAAGAAATGACAATAGGTTCACCATAGTATCGGGGAATGGTGAGAAATAGGGTCAACTTGTAAACATGAAGAAGAAGTTAATAAGAACAAAATTACATGCCAATTTTCTAATAGAATATGTAAAATCAGGCATTATCCCGATTGGCTTACAAATAAGAAATGAACAAGGATTGTTTATTGAAAATAAACCATTTTTAGAATCTAGGACACAAATAGCGAACAGGTGCATCAGAGCCTAGATGCTCCTTATAATAGAACCAGCTCATGAGATAATCGTGGTCGAGAAGGAAACATTAGACAATGTAGAAGCCAGTCTTAAGGAAAGTACTGCACTAGAAGAGGTAAAGAAAAAATTTGAGGAGATCAATCAAGATGTAGAAGGTTATCGAGAATACCTTAGACATAAGAAAACAATAAAACTTAAAAAATAATATTAACAAATTCAGCTATGAACTGATGTATCCCCTTCTAAAAGAGAATTATTATCAAGAGAGGAAGGAACAAGGGTGGGACAGACAAATTAACTATAGACCTAAATATTCTAGAGGAGGCAAAAAACAAGTTACCTTTTCTGACAAATCAGTCTTGAGTATCAAGGAAGAAAACTCCAGCAGAGAAGAAAGTACTAGCATGGGAACCAATAATGAGTATGGGTTTTTTAGAGCAGAAACAAATATGAGGCCAAAGATACAACCCGAATCGAGGGAGGGGTCAATTTACACGGAATCAACACCCCCCAAGAATATATAAAAACAAGAAACCAGAAGAATTGGCAAAAGACAAATCACCTATAATAAATGTACCTAGTAGGGTTTTGAATAGGGCTGAAAAAGAGATTCTGGAATGTGGTCTTTGCTTTCCCCCACTACGTCTGTTAATAAATTAGAATTAGAACGAGACCTGGAATAATTCTTTAGGAAATAAGGCTGAGGAGATGTTTAAAAGAACGCTTGCCCAGACATCTATAAATATATCAGGATTAAAACCCAAATCCACATTTACACCATCGATATCCCAAGTAGGTAAGAACGTAGAAATATTTGAAAAGGCTGTGGAGATTGGAAAACATAGGATCTTGGAAGAATCACATCATTACCCGAATAATTTAAATGAAATCCATTGAGCAACTATTGAGTCTCTCAAAGGAGATCCTAGCATAACTGTAAATCCTGCTGATATTGGGGGTGGAGTAGTATTATTTGGCACAGTAGAATATAAATCTCGTGCCATGAAGCTTTTGTCTGTGGAGGAACATTATTTGAAAGTTCCTAATGAGAGACTAGGGACCTTGAAGAGAGAATGTTTGGCACTATTACTGGAAGCAAGAGACAACTAATGGGTATGCGAGGAGGAATTTAAAATCCTCAATAAATCTGACCCTGAAACACCGGCATTTTATGGACTTCCTAAAGTTAAAAAAAAATAAAGAAGATCCTCCCTTGAGACCAATAGAAAGCTGCTTAGGGTCATTATTGTAAACGTTAAGTAAATAGGCTGACTGCTTCCTAAATCCTCTAGTAAGTCAATTACCCTTTTTTATAAGAGACTCTGCACATATAATCTCTGTGTTAGAGAATAGGAGTTTTAAAAAGGATACACAATGCCTGGTGACATTAGACATCAAGGCATTGTATACGAATATTCCCCAGGATGCCACAATCCAAGTTGTTAGCAGAACATTAGCGGATGTTGACCTAAGGGGAGCCCATACACAGTTCATCTTGAAATGTGCAACTATGGTCCTTAAGAATAATGTCTTTCTCTTTGGGGAGCAGCTGTTTCTCCAACACAAGGGGACCAGTATGGTAGCCACATGTGCTCCCAGTCTGGCATGCCTTTACGTTGGGAGATTTGAAAAGAAACATCTTTATAACGAGATGGCCCCCTTTTATGATATCCTCTTTATATGGGAGGGACCTGAAGAAAAATTGGGAGAATTTTTAATTTGGCTTAATCTAGGAGATAGAAATCTAAAATTCACATCCCACCTAAGTGGAGACAGAGTAGATTTTCTGGATATCTCCATGAAAGAAAATATGGGTAATTTGGAGATGGAATTATACAGTAAGCTTACAGACAAAAATACTCTTCTCCACTACTCAAGCTTCCACCCCAAGTCCCAAAGGGACAATATCCCTTTTGGTCAATTCCTCCAGTCGCAGAGGAATTGTTCCACATTGGAGGGCTTTTATAAACATGCAGCTGTTTTAAAACAGAAGTTGCAGGATATAGGTTACCCTAAGAAACTTATCACTCACTCTTTTTCAAATGTGCCAGATTTTATAACAAAGATGCGATGTTTGATAGAACTAACATAAAGAAATAAATAAATAAGTGTCTGTGAGTCAGTTCTCAGGGATCAGCAACCGAGTAAAAATGTCATCAACAGGAACTGGGGTATCCTTAATTATACTCACACACCAACTCACTTAACCAAACTCCCACTCAAAGAGCCATACACTCATCCATACAGCACACTTACACAACCAGTCACTCACTCATATATAAATATACGTGGGTAATGTATTGGCTGTGTGACTGGCTGCATTGGTGAGTGAGTAGGTGTGTCAGTGACTGTATGGGTAGGTGAGTGAGTGGCTGTATGAATGGGTAAGTGAGTGGGTATCTAAATAACTGTATGAGTGAGTTACTGGGTGAGTTAGTGGCTGTATGGGTGGGTATGGGTGGGTGAACGGCTGTTTGAGTGTTTGGTTAAGTGAGTTGGTGTGTGCATTACTGTATGAAAGAGTGAGTGTCTGTGGGATTGGCTGTATGGGTGAGTGAGTGTCTGTGTGAGTGGTTGTATGGATGTGTGAATATGTGAATGGGTATGTGAGTGGCTGTGTGGAGGTGTGAGTGAGTGTATGAGTGGTTTTGTGGGTGGGTGAGTGGCTCTACTGAGAGGCTGTATGGGTGAATGGATGTGTGAGTGGCTGTATAGGTGAATAACTGGGTGTGTCAGTAGCTGTATGACAGTAGCTGTATGGGTGAGTGTGTGGCTGTGTGAGTGGTAGAGACAGGGTACAGGGCCTCCGATGAGGACCGAACAATCCTACTTTGGGGGACTTACTTGAGGCAAAAATTAGGGTTTTTGGCTCCCAACAACCCTCAGCAGTGGTGCATCAGGAGGCGCATTTGCAGAGTGGTTGAGGAAGGGGGTGGGCCTCTGATGAGGTCTGACCAATCCCACTGTGGGGGACTTACTCGTGGCAAAAGTAGGGGCTCTTGGCCCCCAATGACCCTCAGCATCCAAGAGAACTTCATCCCTCAACCAGGTGTGCACCAGGAGGCGCATTTGCAGAGTGGTTGAGAAAGTGGGCCGGGCCTCTGACGAGGTCTGAGCAATCCCGCTGTGGGGGACTTGCTTGTGGCAAAAATCAGGGTTCTTGGCCCCCAACAACCCTCAGCAGCCAACAGGACTTCATCCATCAACCAGTAGTGCACCATGAGGCGCATTTGCAAAGTGATTGAGAAAGGGGGTGGGGTCTCTGACAAGGTATTAGCAATCCCGCTGTGAGAGACTTACTTGTGACAAACCCCAATGAACCTCAGCAGTTAAGGGGACTTCATCCACCAAACAGTAGTGCTCTAGGAGGCCATTGGTAGGGTGGAGCCTCTGGTGAGGTCTGAGCAATCCTGCTGTGGGGGATTTCCTTTGGCAACAATAGGGGTTATTGGCCCCCAACAACCCTCTGCAGCCAAGGGGGCTTCATCCCCCAACCAGAAGTGCTCCAGGAGGCCATTGGTAGAGTGGTTGAGAAAGGGGGCGGGGCATCCAACTAGGTCTGAGCATTCCCACTGTGGAGGACTTACCTGTGGCACAAATCGGGGTTCTTGGCCTCAAGCGACCCTCAGCAGCCAAGGGGACTTCATCCCCCAACCAGTAGTGCACCAGGAGGTGCATTTGCAGAGTGGTTGAGAAAGGGGGTGGAGCCTCCGATGAGGTATGAACAATCCCGCTGTGTGGGACTTACTGGAGGTAACAGGAGAGGTCCTGATCGCCAAGGACCCTCAGCATCCAAGGGGACTTCATCCCCCAACCAGTAGTGCGCCAGGAGGCATGTTTGCTGAGTGGTGGACAAAGGAGGCGGGGCCTCTGATGAGCTGCGTCACGATTCGTGGTTCCACAGGAGACGGGGTCGTGCTGAACACCGTGGGGGATCTGCGTATTCTTGCACATTGAGAAAAAAGTTTTAAGCCAATTTATTGGCCTTCATGGGTCCCTCTGGGACCCCTCAAACACACCCATGAGGTTAGGGTACCTCTACCCTGACCCCTTTATTCACTATGCAAATAACTATTCAGCCCCGGGGACTGTTTCACAACAAACAAAATGGCAGCCACAAATTTTCTGTGAAGGTGCGGCCAGCCAATCAGTATTCTGCTTTGGTGAGTGGATCCCTGGATCCCCCACAGGTGGTTCAGTGGATCCCCAAAGGTGGATCCATGGATCCCCCATGGTAGGATCCACTGAGGATCCACTTCCCTATATATACAAATTTGTTTTTTGTTTAACCCCTTCGCTGCTAGGCCTTTTCCCCCCCCCTGTGCTAAGCCTTTTTTTGGCTTTTTGGGGTAGTTCGCGCTTAGGCCCCTGTAACTTTTTGACCACATAAGGTATCCACACCAAATTTGCGTCCTTTTTTTCCAACATCATGGGGATTCTAAAGGTATCCAGGGTTTGTGGATTCCCTTGGAGGGGACCCAGAAATTAGCCAAAATACAGCTAAATTTTGTTTTTTAAAAATGGGAAAAAAGGGCTCCAGATGAAAGCGTCTGGTTTTTTCCTGCAAATGGTATCAAAAAGGGGTTGTGGTGCTGAAATCACCATCTTCCCAGCTTTCAGGGACAAGCAGACTTTTGTCAGAAAACCAACATTTTTTACACAGTTTTGGCATTTTTCTGGGACATAGCCTATTTTTGCTATTTTTTGTGCTTTCAACCTCCTTCCAGTTAATGGTAGAAATGGGTATGAAAGCAATAATGGATCCTGGAAAGCTATACATTTCTGAAAAGTAGACACAATTCTGAATTCATCAAGGGGTCATTTGTGTAGATCCTTCAAGTTTTCTTTATAGAAACAAACAGTTAAATATAGGAAAAATTGAAAATTAGTTGAAAAAAACAGCCATTTGTGTCAACGTTTTCACCTGTAACTTCTTTTAATTATGACAGCTATTTGAAAGCAATATACCGTTACATCCGCTGGACCTTTCTGGTTGTGGCGATATATAGGACTTGTAGGTTCACCAAGAACCCGACGAACCCAAAGCCAATAACTGAGCAGCGTCTTGCAATGTTTTTTTATTATGTACCGGGTATATAGCAATTATTCTGGGAAAATTTATACATAGAAAAATCAGTATAAAAGACACCTATGTATTTCTGAAATGGGAACAAAATATAGAGTTTAGAAACAGTAGATATTTGCACATTTACGAAATTGGGAGTACCCATAATAGCATGAGAATTATAGGTCATTTTTCAAAATGACTTCTTTTTTACACATTGTCTTTCATTTGGAAGGCAGAAATGCATCGAAAGTCAATAGGTAATAACAGTTGCTCTACAATTCTGTGTTACCCTAAGTCTCCCGATAAAAATGGTACCTCACTTGTGTGGGTAGGCCTAGTGCCTGCGACAGGAAACAGCGCAAAACGCAACGTGGACACACCACATTTTCACAGTGAAAAATTACCCTTTTTTTGCAAAGTGCCTAGCTGTAGTTTTTTAACCCTGGCTCTGCCGGCACCTAGGGAAACCTAGCAAACCTATACATTTTTGAAAACTAGACACCCAGGGGAATCCAGGATGGGGTGACTTGACTGGCTCTCACCAGGTTCTGTTACCCAGAATCCCTTGCAAACCTAACAAATTGACAAAAAAAACACATTTTCCTCACATTTCTGTGGTGGAAAGTTCTGGAATCTGCGTGGATCCACAAAATTCCACCCACCCCGCGTTCCCCAAAGTCTTTCGAGAAAAACAGTACCTCACTTGTGTGGGTAGGCCTAGTGCCCGCGACAGGAAACAGCGCAAAACGCAACATGGACACACCACATTTTCACCGTGAAAAATGACCCTTTTTTTGCAAAGTGCCTAGCTGTAGTTTTTTAACCCTAGCTCTGCCGGCACCTAGGGAAACCTAGCAAACCTATACATTTATGAAAACTAGACACCAAAGGGAACACAGGATGGGGTGACTTGTCTGGCTCCCACCAGGTTCTGTTACCCAGAATCCCTTGCAAACCTAAAAAATGGTAAAAACAACCACATTTTCCTCACATTTCTGTGGTGGAAAGTTCTGGAATCTGCGTGGATCCACAAAATTCCACCCACCCCGCATTCCCCAAAGTCCTTCGAGAAAAACGGTACCTCACTTGTGTGGGTAGGTCTAGTGCCCATGACAGGAAACCGCAAAACGCAACGTGGACACACCACATTTTCACAGTGAAAAATGACCCTTTTTTGCAAAGTGCCTAGCTGTAGTTTTTGAACCCTAGCTCTGCCGGCACCTAGGGAAACCTAGCAAACCTATACATGTTTGAAAACTAGACACCCAAGGGAACACAGGATGGGGTGACTTGTCTGGCTCCCACCAGGTTCTGTTACCCAGAATCCCTTGCAAACCTAAAAAATGGTTAAAAAAAAACACATTTTACTCACATTTCTGTGGTGGAAAGTTCTGGAATCTGCGTGGATGCACAAAAATCCACCCACCCCGCATTCCCCAAAGTCTTTCGAGAAAAACGGTACCTCACTTGTGTGGGTAGGCCTAGTGCCCGCAACAGGAAACAGCGCAAAATGCAACGTGGACACACCACATTTTCACAGTGAAAAATGACCCTTTTTTTGCAAAGTGCCTAGCTGTAGTTTTTTAACCCTGGCTCTGCCGGCACCTAGGGAAACCTAGCAAACCTATACATTTTTGAAAACTAGACACCCAGGGGAATCCAGGATGGGGTGACTTGACTGGCTCTCACCAGGTTCTGTTACCCAGAATCCCTTGCAAACCTAACAAATTGACAAAAAAACACATTTTCCTCACATTTCTGTGGTGGAAAGTTCTGGAATCTGCGTGGATCCACAAAATTCCACCCACCCCGCGTTCCCCAAAGTCTTTCGAGAAAAACAGTACCTCACTTGTGTGGGTAGGCCTAGTGCCCGCGACAGGAAACAGCGCAAAACGCAACATGGACACACCACATTTTCACCGTGAAAAATGACCCTTTTTTTGCAAAGTGCCTAGCTGTAGTTTTTGAACCCTAGCTCTGCCGGCACCTAGGGAAACCTAGCAAACCTATACATTTATGAAAACTAGACACCAAAGGGAACACAGGATGGGGTGACTTGTCTGGCTCCCACCAGGTTCTGTTACCCAGAATCCCTTGCAAACCTAAAAAATGGTAAAAACAACCACATTTTCCTCACATTTCTGTGGTGGAAAGTTCTGGAATCTGCGTGGATCCACAAAATTCCACCCACCCCGCATTCCCCAAAGTCCTTCGAGAAAAACGGTACCTCACTTGTGTGGGTAGGTCTAGTGCCCATGACAGGAAACCGCAAAACGCAACGTGGACACACCACATTTTCACAGTGAAAAATGACCCTTTTTTTGCAAAGTGCCTAGCTGTAGTTTTTGAACCCTAGCTCTGCCGGCACCTAGGGAAACCTAGCAAACCTATACATGTTTGAAAACTAGACACCCAAGGGAACACAGGATGGGGTGACTTGTCTGGCTCCCACCAGGTTCTGTTACCCAGAATCCTTTGCAAACCTAAAAATGGTTAAAAAAAAACACATTTTACTCACATTTCTGTGGTGGAAAGTTCTGGAATCTGCGTGGATGCACAAAAATCCACCCACCCCGCATTCCCCAAAGTCTTTCGAGAAAAACGGTACCTCACTTGTGTGGGTAGGCCTAGTGCCCGCAACAGGAAACAGCGCAAAATGCAACGTGGACACACCACATTTTCACAGTGAAAAATGACCCTTTTTTTGCAAAGTGCCTAGCTGTAGTTTTTGTACCCTAGCTCTGCCGGCACCTAGGGAAACCTAGCAAACCTATACATTTTTGAAAACTAGACACCCAGGGGAATCCAGGATGGGGTGACTTGACTGGCTCTCACCAGGTTCTGTTACCCAGTATCCCTTGCAAACCTAAAAAATTGACAAAAAAACACATTTTCCTCACATTTCTGTGGTGGAAAGTTCTGGAATCCGCGTGGATCCACAAAATTCCACCCCCCACGTTCCCCAAAGTCTTTTGAGAAAAATGGTACCTTACTTGCGTGGGTGGGTCAAGTACCCGCGACAGGCAAGGGCCCAAAATCTATTGAGGCAACATCAAAATTACCTATCACAAACCAACCTGGTTTTGCAAGGGGTCCCATGACTTTTGGCCTGGGCTCGGCGGCCGCCTAGGAAAACCTACCAAACCCCCACATTTCTGAAAACAAGACACCCGGGGTATTCCAGGGAGGTATGGCTTGCGTGGATCCTCAACGTTTTCTTGCCAGAATCCTGCAAACCTGAAATTTAGCTGGAAAAAATCACTTTTTTCACACATTTTTTTGTGGGAAAGTTGTGGCATCACTGCGCTGACACAAATTTCCTACCACCCAGCGTTCTCCCAGGTCTCCCGATAAAAATGGTGCCTCACTCATGTGGGAGGCCCAAGTACCCGCGACAGGCAAGGGCCCAAAACATATTGAGGCGACATCAAAATTGCCAATCACAAAATGACCTGGTTTTCCAAGGGGGGTCCAATGACTTTTTGGCCCGGGGCTCGGCGGCCACCTAGAGAACCCTACCAAACCCACACATTTCTGAAATTTAGACACCCGGGGGATTCCAGGGAGGTATGGCTTGCGTGGATCCCCCAACGTTTTCTTACCCAGAATCCCCTGCAAACCTGAAATTTAGCTGAACAAATCTCATTTTTCACACATTTTTGTGTGGGAAAGTTGTGGCATCACGGGGCTGACACAAATTTCCTACCACCCAGCGTTCCCCCAGGTCCCCCGATAAAAATGGTGCCTCACTCGTGTAGGAGGCCCAAGTACCCGCGACAGGCAAGGGCCCAAAACATTTTGTGATAGGCAATTTTGATGTCGCCTCAATATGTTTTGGGCCCTTGCCTGTCGCGGGTACTTGGGCCTCCCACACGAGTGAGGCACCATTTTTATTGGGAGACCTGGGGGAACGCTGGGTGGTAGGAAATTTGTGTCAGCCCCGTGATGCCACAACTTTCCCACACAAAAATGTGCGAAAAAAGAGATTTTTTCAGCTAAATTTCAGGTTTGCAGGGGATTCTGGGTAAGAAAACATTGGGGGATCCTTGCAAGCCATACCTCCCTGGAATCCCCCGGGTGTCTAGTGTTCAGAAATGTGTGGGTTTGGTAGGTTTCCCTAGGTGGCCGCCGAGCCCCGGGCCAAACAGTCATGGGACTCCCTTGCAAAACCAGGTCGTTTTGTGATAGGCAATTTTGATGTCGCCTCAATACGTTTTGGGCCCTTGCCTGTCGCCGTACTTGGGCCTCCCACACGAGTGAGGCACCATCTTTATCGGGAGACCTGGGGAATGCTGGGTGGTAGGAAATTTGTGTCAGCCCCGTGATGCCACAACTTTCCCACACAAAAATGTGCAAAAAGAGATTTTTTCAGCTAAATTTCAGGTTTGCAGGATTCTGGGTAAGAAAACGTTGGGGGATCCACGCAAGCCATACCTCCCTGGAATTCCCGGGTGTCTAGTTTTCAGAAATGTGTGGGTTTGGTAGGTTTCCCTAGGTGGCCGCCGAGCCCCGGCCAAAAGACATGGGACCCCCCTTGCAAAACCAGGTCGTTTTGTGATAGGCAATTTTGATGTTGCCTCAATACGTTTTGGGCCCTTGCCTGTCGTTGGTACTTGGGCCTCCCACACGAGTGAGGCACCATTTTTATCGTGAGACCTGGGGGAACGCTGGGTGGTATGAAATTTATGTCAGCCCTGTGATGCCACAACTTTCCCACACAAAAATGTGCAAAAAGAGAGATTTTTTCAGCTAAATTTCAGGTTTGCAGGGGATTCTGGGTAAGAAAACGTTGGGGGATCCACGCAAGCCATACCTCCCTGGAATCCCCCATGTGTCTAATTTTCAGAAATGTGTGGGTTTGGTAGGTTTCCCTAGATGGCCGCCAACCCCGGGGCCAAAACCTCATGGGACCCCACTTGAAAACCAGGTTAGTTTGTGATAGGTATTTTTGATGTCGCCTCACTATGTTTTGGGCCCTTGCCTGTCGCGGGTCCTTGACCCACCCACGCGAGTGAGGTACCATTTCTATTGGGATACTTGGAAAAAGGCGGGGTGGGGGTAGGAAATTTGTTGTTTCTGTCTGCAGCGTGAACATTTTGGCTCAATAATGCAAGAAAAATGTGACAGACACAATTTGAGGTTTGCAGGACATTGTGGGTAAGATAACTTGTTGGGATCCACAAGAGAGACATCACCATGTACTCCCATGGGTGTTTAGTTTACGACAATATCTACAGTTGGTATGTTATTCTTAGATGGAATGTACACCTTGGCAGAGAGACAAAAAAGACAAATATTACTGCACAGCCATGTATTCCTCAAGCACACACACATACTGGTTGGATTTGGCACGAGGGCAAGTGATGGTTCAGTATATAAAATTCTATTAACAAGAGATTTCACAAAAATGAAATGCACTGTCAATAATTGAAAGGACAAAAAACTGAACCTATGGCTCGCAGCTCGTGAGCTGTAAAGCCACGACAAGGCACCAACCGCTTTACAGGCCATTCACACACCTTTCATACGTAATACACACAAGACCATTCACACCACCAGGCACGAAACCAACACATTACAACATTCACAAAAAGGGACAAGGTACACCCGGCTTGAGAAAGATAGAAAAGACAAATATTTCTGCACAAGCACCTATTCCTCAAGCACACAGACATACCGGTTGGATTTGGCACGAAGGTGAGTGATGGTTCAGTATATACAGTTGTATTAACCAGAGATTTCACAAAAATGAAATACACTGTTAATAATTGAAAGGACGAGAAACTGAACCATTGACTCACAGCTCGTGAGCTGTAAAGCCACGACAAGGCACCAACCTCTTTACAGGCCATTCATACACCTTTCATACGTGTGACACATACAAAACCATTCACACCGCCAGCCGTGGGCCCAGCACATTACAACACTCACACCAGCAGACAGCGCCATTCAAGGGCCCATCACTTTCACACGCCCACATTCCTGACACAGCAACCACACCAGCTCACGGATTGCGTGAAGTGGCGTTAGCTAGCAGTGTGTGTAGTGACCAGCAGCAAGTCACTACTCACACACCGCCAGCCAAGCGCCCGTCCACGCTCACTGCCAGCCAAGCGCCAGTCCACACACACCGCCAGCCAAGCGCCAGTCCACACACACCGCCAGCCAAGCGCCAGTCCACACACACCACCAGCCAAGCGCCAATCCACGCACACCGCCAGCCAAGCGCCAGTCCACGCACACCGCCAGCCAAGCGCCAGTCCACGCACACCTCCAGCCAACCGCCAGCCAACCGCCAGTCCACGCACACCGCCAGCCAACCGCCAGTCCACGCACACGTCATAAATTGTTTTTAAACAAGAAAGAAAACACACACCAATTGCAACTAGATACAAAACTATAACTACAAAAACAACAGCAGTAACTAAAGACATCATTCTATTGCCAAACGTGAAACTGAACAACTATATAAAACCATACAGACCAGGCAGTACACTATTAGATTCACGGTTGCTCCCAAAAACTCTTTTTAGTGTGATACAATCTGAAACATGAGGGCACACACAGCCCAGGATTAGAAGGACAATCGGCACAGTGCATACAACTCTCCTTCCGCACACCTCTTCGCAAGCAGACTCTACATCTCTTACAGGGATTGTTTTTTTTGGGCGTGGGAGGAATTAAATCAGGAAAGTGGCGATCTTTCAATCTAGCCACATCCTCCACCACTCCAACTCTAGGAACACTTGCCTGTTACACAACAACAAGGCTGCCTATCACAGACTGCTGAAACTGAACAAAAGTCAACTTTGACTCAGGAGAACACTCCTTGTACACAACAAAAGCATTGAAAGTTGCTAAATTGAAGAGATGGATGGCCAACTTCTTATACCAAATGTAAGCCTTACGAATAGCAGTGTAAGGTTCCAACCTCTGATCTACTCTATCAACACCACCCATGTGCTTATTGTAGTCTAAAATGCACACAGGTTTGCGTACTTCAGCAAACTGACCCCAAACAGCCACAGGTAAAGTACTCTCATCATGGATGGTAGTCAGCATGTACACATCCCTCCTGTCCACAAATTTCACAGCTAGTAGTTCACCACTACGCAAGGAACTGCACTGTCCCCTCTGAAGTTTTTTGCAAACAAGCTCTTTTGGATAACCTTTATGGTTAGAGCGAATTGTGCCACAAGCAAAAGTGTCCACTTTGAACAATTCCTTAAACAATTGCACAGCAGTGTAGAAGTTATCAAGGTACAAATGGTGGCCTCTGTTAAACAGTCCTCTAGCAAGATCCCACACAATTTTCTCTGAAACTCCAAAAGTGGACGGACAACCAGGGGGGTCAATAGTGGAATCCCTACCAGTATACACCCGGAAATTAAAGACATATCCTGTCCTACTCTCAGACAACATATACAGCTTAATTCCATAACGTGCCCTCTTGCTAGGAATGTACTGCCTAAAAACCAAATGGCCCTTGAACAGGACCAAAGACTCATCAATAGATATTTCTTTCCCTGGAGTATAGATGTCTGAAAATCGATCTACAAAGTGATCAAGAACAGGCCGAATCTTAAAAAGACGGTCACAGTCAGGGTGATCTCGTGGCAACGCCAAAGTATTATCAACAAAATGCAGCATCCAAAGCAAAAGTAAATACCGATCACGGGTCATAATCGCAGGAAATATGGCCGTTGCCATCAAGGGACTGGTAGACCAATATGAAGCCATGGACGGCTTCCTTATCAAGCCCATCAAAAAAGTCAAACCCAAAAACTTCTTCATCTCTTCCAGATTTGTGGGAGTCCACCGGGTAGCTCTAGAGTGGGGCTTAAGTCTGGCACTGTTGTCCCTCAAAAACTGTTCAGCATACAAATTAGTCTGCTCAACAATCTCAGCCAAAAATACATCATCCATAAACAACTGAAAAAACTGTATAGGCAAAAAAATTTCACAATCCACTCTACACCCTGCATCCACACTAAAGGCAGGCAACACCGGCTGCACCATGTTTGGATCAACCCAGAGTCCAGCACTTCCAGTAGGAAGCCTTGCAGCCTCAGGCTGCA
Source organism: Calotriton arnoldi (assembly GCA_963921515.1). Lineage (NCBI taxonomy): Eukaryota > Metazoa > Chordata > Amphibia > Caudata > Salamandridae > Calotriton > Calotriton arnoldi. The sequence goes on from CAWUFW010006297.1 coordinate 1,093,897, forward strand.
ATACCGATGTCTCTTGCTGCACCATCCGCACATCAGTGTCCCCCTCTAAAACAGGCACTTCATTCGCACTGAGAGTAGCTTCATCCACACTGAGAGTAGCTTCATCATCCGATGATTCCATGTGGAGAGAAAACTCACTGCCTGAATCTTCCCCTCCCTCCTCTCCCTCAGACGCACTGTCAGTCTCATAATCCTGCTCAGAGGAAGATTCAAGAAGCATACCAACCACCTGCTGAGCAGTAATTCTACGGCTAGCCATAATGCTTACTAATAAAGGTAACTTGTCAAACAAGTCAACAACAACAAACCCTTTGTAAAAAAAGAAATAAACAAAATGTAGCTTTATCACAAAGACCTATATACTCCAACACTATACCACTCACTTGCCAGAAGCAGCTAGACTCACCACCACCTACTCTGCACAGACACAGTAAGGACCAACAGTATCCCACTAAAAAAGAAAAAAAAATTACACTTAAGACATCGCAAAACACATCGCAAAGAATTTCATGCACAAAACACTAACGAAATATGCTGCTATTATGACACCACTTACAAAAAATTCATTCATGCATGACATTAATACTCAATTGGAGTAAACACAACAAAAATGTTTTTCTTACCAAAAAATGCAACTATGCAAAACTGCAGATCAACCGCTGCCGAAACCACAAACAAGAATCAAAAGCTTTGCACTAGAAAAAAAGGAGAAAAAACACATTACAATCACATATGGAAATAATGCACTAGTCCACACACTATCCACCAGCCAAGCAAAGTTGGTAGGTGGGCCTAAAAGCATAAGGCCGATCTGCCCCCGCGGGCAGCAGAAACAGCCAAAACATTCACCATTATAAAGGGGGAGAGACCCTTGCCTAAGGGGTCACTCCCCAACATCAACATTTAAAAAGCCCTGGTGTCTAGTGGCTTCTGCCCCCCAGGGGACAGATGGGCCTGAAAACATATGGCCAATCTGCCCCCAAAGGGGGCAGAAACGGCCACAATATTCACCCCATAAAGGGGAGCGACCCTTGTCCAAGGGGCCGCTCCCAACAACACTAAAACAATCCCTGGCGTATAATGGCTTCTGCCCCCCCTTGGGGACAGATTGGCCTAGACTCACAAGGCCAATCTGCCCCAAGGGGGGCAGAAACGGCCAAAATAAATGGAGCTACCCTTGCCAAAGGGGCCGCTCCCCAAAAACATATTGCTCCCCCAAAGGGAGCGACCCTTGCCCAAGGGGCCGCTCCCTGACACACAAATGACATTTAAAAAAAAAAATCCCTGGTGGCCCAGTGGGCACACACATACTTTTTATTTTTTTTTAATTAACAGATCTGCCCCCCCAAGGGGGGCAGAACCAACTACACACATTGCCCCCCCCCCAAGGGGAGCGACCCTTGCCCAAGGGGCCGCTCCCCGACACACAAAGGGCATTAAAAAAAAAATCCCTGGTGGCCCAGTGGGCACGTACTAATTATTAATTTTTAAAATCAAGGCATCTGCCCCCCCCCCCCCAAGGGGGACAGAACCAACTAAACACATTTCTCCCCCAAGGGGAGCGACCCTTGCCCAAGGGGCCGCTCCCCGAAACAAAATGGGCATTGGAAAAAAAAAAAAACATTGGTAGCCCAGTGGGCACATATATATATATATATATATTTTTTAAATATTCGGATCTGCCCACCCCAAGGGGGGCAGAACAAAGAGCACACATTTCACCCCCAAGGGGAGCGATCCTTGCCCAAGGGGCCGCTCCCCGAAACAAAATGGGCATTTTAAAAAAAAGAAAACGGGCATTCCTGCTGCACGATTGTGCCCTAGGCGCGATCGTGCAGCAGGAATGCTTTTTTAAAAGACATCGGAGGAAAGGAAAACCCTTCCTTTCCTCCGATGCCTTTTAAAATGTACCCCCCACCCTCCCCGAGGAGAAACTTACCTCCTCTTCCCTCGATGCACTGGAAGCAAATGGCTTCCAGTGCATCCGGTATCCTGTAATGACGCCAGCGCGCCTCACGCGCTGATGTCATTTGATGACGTGGAGGCGGGGGGAGGCAGTGGAAGGGCTTCCCCTGCCTTCCCGGGTGGGGGCACGTTAAAGGGCGTCCCATGGGGGGAGCGACAGCGCTTCCCCCGTGGGTGGGTGCCAGGATGGCCGGGAGCCGTCCTGAGCACACGCCCACTGTGTCTCAGGACGTCTCCCGGCCGTCCTGAGCACCGAAAGGGTTAATATCTCTAAAACTAGTGAACAAATTTACACCAAATCACAAAAAGCTGGATCTAGGGAACAAAATCTCCCTTTCTGTAAAATTTAGTGTAGTTCTGTCCAGCGGTTTGGGCTCTAGTCATGTTCAAAACTCCTATGGACGGGGGCGTGGTCTCGCGGCAAACCAACATGGCCGCAACTTAGGGCTGCTCCGGGGCCCCTCCATCCTACCACATTAATCCGCTACAATAATCCGACGGAAAGGTGCAGAATCGGACACAAGGGCGCAAGCGAAGCCCGGCAAAGCTTTCCCGAGCGCAATCGGAGGTAGAAGGCAGTGGCTGTGCCGATCGGCAAATCTGGGCCTGTGGCTGAGGAGACCGGGGCCTCGAGTGCTGGTGGCGGCCGGCGGAAGACGCGAGGACGTGGGCGTGACCCCCTCCCCCATCCTCAGAGGGTCGGGGAAATTCAGGCGAGCGACTTCGGTGCCCCCCCCTCCCACGATCGTGACGCTGCTGCCTGTGGCACTGGAGTGCAGCCCCCGAGCGGGTTGAAGCGTGTGGAGGCCAGGGCCGTGAGCAGGGAGCCAGCGGCCCAGCACTGGGGAGACTGCGGAGGGCCGGGGCAGCGTGTGTCTTGTGGTGCACCACAGCGTCGAGGCCTGATCGGCCCCCACGGAAACCGAAGCGGGAGGAACAGAGCCGGTGAGTGACGACCCCCGGCGTCTCCCTGCCTAGGGCAGGATCTGGAGCTGGCTGGAGGCCGTGATCGCTGGAGGCAGTGAGCGCTTCCAGGGCGCGACTGCGCCTACTGTAGTGGAGGCGGCGGGGGGCCCACGGGACTGGAGTGCTGCGTTCATACGGGACCTGTTGTGGGAGCAGCGGACCCCGCCCTGCCTGATCGGGCCTCACTGACCGAAACGGGGAGTCTCTGCTGCTGTGTGCCTTTGCTGTGGTTGGTGAGGACGGGGAAGAGTGAGCGTGGGGCGGCCTCCCTACTGTAACTGCGCTGTGGGGGACGGCTGCCTGGGGCCACGTGAGGTGATCCGCCCTGCTCCCCTGCATATCCTTGGTGCACCGGTGGCCCTTGAGCTGGCATCGTGGATGCTCGCTGCTGCCTGAGGGGTGCTTGGGGGCTGGCAGTGTCCGGGGAGCGGGGGACGACTGGCCTGAGTGGCGCACAGGTGGCCCTCCATGACCGGCGATGCCCTGAGTGCCCACCTATGTGGCTCGACTCCTGGTCCCGGGTCCCAGCGGGCAGCCAGAGACGGCGGAGCTAGACAGCGCCAGCCACATCGGTACGCGACTGGCCCGGGGCTCTGTGGACATCTTCGGAGGGCCAGGCCAGGGGCTATTCCATCTGGCACCTCCTCGAAACTCCGGCCTAGGGAGCGGTGTTGGCCTCAACATGTCCGGCAACAGGGGTACCCGGGCGTCTCAACAAAGCAGACTAGACCGCTTTACCTGCCCGAAAGCGGACATTCCTGACAAGAAGGGGACCAGTGATAAATCGCAAAGTGGAGCCGAGCACGACCCCACAGAGCCCACAATGACGGACATAATGGCAGCCATTATGGGTGTCCGCACATCTATTGACACCCTCTCCTCGGAGGTGACACTGATCAGAGCGGATCTCACGAAATATAGAGAGAAGGTCAAGCAATTAGAGATAACCACCGCCAGTCTCGTGGAGGACACCTCGCAACTCCAAACGGACATCGGGGAGCTTCAATCATTTCGCAAGTACACGGAAGACAAGCTGGATGATTACGAGGGCGCCTGCGACGCAACAACATCCGCGTCCTTGGAGTGCCGGAGAAATCGGAAGGTCCGTCTGCAGACCTATTTATGGAGGAACTGATCTCGACGAAGCTACAACCAAAGGGCCTTTCTAAACTGTTTGTAATTGAGCGAGCCCACAGAGTGCCTGGGGGTCGCCCAAAGCCTGGGGCCCCCCCTCGTCCAATACTGGCCAGACTGCTTAATTACAGAGACAGAGACACAATCCTTCAGGCAGCAAGGGTCGCTCCTCCAATCCACCTAGACAACTCGGAGATCACCTTCTTCCCCGATTTCACCCGAACGGTGCAGATGAGGCGACGCTCCTTCCTCGATGTTAAGCGCAGGATGAGAGAAAAAGGTCTCAAGTACGCCATGCTCTTCCCGGCTCGCTTGTGAGTTGAACTTAACGGGAAAACATGTTTCTTTGACCTCCCAGAGGTGGCATCCGACTGGCTGGACAGTCTGAAATCCTCACCGGAACAAGACCTCACCGCTCATTGAACCCCGGGGTGATCTCTCATGGGGTGGCCACTGGTTTCTTTAACATGAATCGCTTCAGCTGCTGTCGTACCCTGAACCGCCAATATGCGACTCCGGCTGTTATAAACCTTGTACCAATGCCTTGGGACCTTTCACATGTGGTGAACTAAACATTGGTCATATCCTGCACCGATTTTGTACTGGTAGGCGGGGGGGCCGACGGAACTCTGAGGCCTTCCCCAGTGTGTTAATTTTCTATTAGTAGAATAGTTGGGCGACAGGCACTCTGCATTTAAATATTATGGGCAGTTTTAAGCCCGGAGTGCAGGGGAGCAGGGTGGGGGGATGTTGGGAGGGATTGATGTTTATTTTGTATGTTGTTTTTTGTATTATCTCGACAGTACGATATCTATATCTGACCCCACTAGTGGGGAACCGCTCCGCTCTCAATGGGAGTACAGTACAACAGGGCTATTAAAATTTTAAGTTGGAATGTTAACGGACTGGGGGACAAGATAAAAAGAGGTGTTGTGTTGCAGTATATTAGGAGACAATCACCGGATATCGTCTTACTCCAGGAAACACACCTCGTTGGCAACACATGCAGGGCAATGCACAGATGGGGGTACTCGATGGTGGTACATGCAGGGTTTACCTCTAGCTCCAGGGGAGTAGGCATTATGCAAAAAAAATCATTCCCTTTCTCACTCACCAATATATACATAGATGACCGAGGCAGATATGTTGGAATCACGGGCACTTGGGAGGGCAAACCTACCACTTTCATGTCAATATACGCACCCCCCGGGATGCAGAGCACAACATTCACTGACTTAAGTGCTATACTCTTGACGTTGCCTGACGGACACCTGGTGCTTGGCGGCGACTTCAATTCAATTGTCTCGGGCGCTTTAGACAGGCACCCCCCCGCGCAACCCCTCCGGCCGCTCATGTGTTCACTAGCTTCTTGGAGGCGATGGGACTGATGGATGGCTGGAGGACATACAACCCCGACAAGATGCAGCACACTTTCTACTCAGGGGCGCATAACAGCCTATCCCGACTGGACTATATACTTGTCCCGGCCTCACACATTACCAATATCCATGAGATCCGTCATCTGGCACGAGGTATCTCCGACCACTCCCCTCTCTGGGTCCATATAGTTTTAGATTACACACAGACAGGACGGGTTGCCCCAATAAACCCTTGGTACCTCAAGAACCCCAAAATACGGAAAGGCCTAATTAAAACTCTTGATGACTATTTCCTGGAGAACGAACACACAGTTGAATCACCTCAAACACTATGGGAAGCTTTCAAAACGGTGGTCAGAGGACAGGCCCTCTCCTTGGTGGCGGGCTCCAAAAAAGACAGGATGAAAGAAATCTCTGACATAGAGCAGGAACTATACCGCCTAGAACAGGATGTCACCGCGGATGCTAAGCCTGAAACCCTCCACTTCCTACGCTTGCGGCAGGAAGAATACCGGGCGTTGGTCACTGACCGTGCCAAACTACTGGGACAGGAGCGGCTGGGACGGATATATGACTGGGGCGACAAGGCCGGCAAATTGCTCGCATGGTTAGACAAGAGAGAGCAGGCCAGCAGGCTCGTGCCCGAGATTAAGGACTCTGATGGGTCCTCGGTGACAGATCCCCAAGACATAGCTAACCATTTCGCAGCTCACTTCCAAACTGTATATAGCTCGGTGGCACCATACCCTGAAGCAGATTTTACTGATCTAGTCAAAGACATATCGCTCCCGACACTATCGGACTCGGACCTTACATTCATGGACAGTGAACTGACGGCTGATGAAATAGCTACGGCAATAAGAGCGCTACACTCCGGGAAAGCTCTCGGCCCAAATGGCATCCCAATAGAGCTCTACAAGCTTCGACCAGATAGATTGGCCCCCTATTTGAAGTCAATGTTCGAAGATAGCCTCGCCCAGGGGATGTTGCCATATGACCAGAGAATTGCCACCATAGTCACAATCCATAAAGAAGGGAAGCCCAAAACGCAGTGTACCTCCTACCGGCCGATATCGCTGCTGAATGCGGAGCCCAAAATTCTAGCTAAAGTGCTTGCCACCAGGCTTACCAAGGTGTTGGGCGACCTAGTCCACCCAGACCAGTCAGGGTTCATGCCCAAAAGAAACACGGCTCTTAACCTGCGTAGACTACACGGGTCCTGGGCAGGGTGCCAATGATACGAGAGGACGCTGTGGTGGTCTCTCTGGATGCCGCCATGGCTTTCGATTCACTGGAATGGCCCTATCTCTTCGCAGTGCTTGGTAAGCTGGGATTTGGACCGGGCTTCAGCAACTGGATACGGCTGTTGTACAGCGCGCCGCTGGCCCAGGTAGTAGTGAATAACAGAAAGTCTGAACCCTTCGTGCTCAGCCGGGGGACTCGTCAGGGGTGCCCCCTCTCTCCTTTACTGTTCGCTTTGGCCCTTGAACCACTCGCAGCATGGATCCGTAAGGATGTGAGGATCCGCGGACTGCGCTGGTCAGCGGTATGGGAGGATCGGATCTCACTGTACGCTGACGATATTCTCCTCTATCTTACATCCCCTAAGAGATCCCTAACAGTAGCCTTTGATATACTAGAGGTTTTCGGCAGGTACTCTGGGTTTCAGGTCAATTGGAAAAAATCACTCCTATATGTCCTATGGGGAGCCCCTCCACAGTTGCCCCGCAATTGCCCGATCCCAGTGGTCTCAGACGGCTTCAAGTACTTGGGCATTTTTATATCTTTAGACCCATCAGTTCGGTACACCCGCAATCTGCTCCCCCCACTGCAGCGGCTCAAGAGCGACATAACACACTGGAAGTCCCTCCCGCTCTCGCTATTGGGCAAGGCTGCATTATTTAAAATGATGTCACTGCCCCGATTCCTGTATGCGCTACAGAACTCAGCCGATCTTGTCCCGAACTCGTATTTTAAAGATCTGGAAGGGCTCCTGAGAGACCTCCTATGGGGAGGGAGACCACGTATCGCCATGAAAAAACTGACACTTGGGTGGTATGATGGGGGAATCGGGTTGCCTGATATTAAAAAATATTACTGGGCTGCGCATCTAGCAGCGATCAATCACTGCACGTATGGTCACCCTGACAACCCGGGGTTTCTGATGGATCGTTGGCTTTTACCTAAAGGGACCTTTTTGAGAGCTCTATATTCAAAACCGGAGAAATACCCGCTCACCGGACCCACTGCCCATACAGTTGCAATCTGGCACTCCGCTGCTAAATCAATCGGTTGGCAAAATAAGTTAACGATGGCCACACCTTTGTGGGACTCACAAAAACTAGGCTATATGGGAAACTCAAGGGGATTTGCGAAATGGGACTTAATAGGGATTTCCCATGTCAAAGACCTTTGGCATGCTGGGGATGTGGCATCCTTTGCTACCCTACAAACACAATATGCCCTGGCGGACTCCGAGGGCTACCGCTACCTACAAATTAGGCACTCGCTGCGAACAGCTATCCCCGACGACTCGACGCCACCGGACGCTTCCCCACTGGAGGACAGACTATTGGATGGACATCTGCCTGATAGGGCCATCTCCCTCACATATCGAAAACTCATCAATCACACTGACAACCCCTAGTACAATTGCGCGACAAATGGACTGCGGACGGAATAGAGTTGGACGATGAAACCTGGCAGGAAGCGGTCTCGTCTCCTAAGACGGTCGCTATCCCAGCGAGACTCAAACTGGTGCAATTAAAGATCCTCCATAGAATTTACATAACTGGTCCCCAGCTGGTACATATGGGTGGACTGACAGACGGCTCTTGTAGGAGGGGATGCGCACAACTGGGCACATTCATACATATAATATGGCACTGTGCGCCGATCCAGGAATACTGGCGTAACATACATGCGGTCATGAGTGCAGTGTTGGAGGTAGTAATCGAACCGGCGGCATCTAGATGCCTCCTTAATATCTGGGAACCTACCGACCTCAACACCTATACTAAGACATGGGTCACGCTCGGCTGCATGATCGCTAAGAGAAATATCGCGCAGCTCTGGGGAGCCCCACAGCCGCCCACGGTAGTAGCCTGGGAGCAGGATCTAGACTGGTGTATGCTGAGAGAGAAAACAGTCTATGTGGCTAGGGGATGTCCCCGAAAATGGTCCAAGATATGGGCCTCCTGGAATGCATACCGAGGAGATATATGTGCACCTCCCCTTGAAGACGATAGTGAAGACCCCCCATCCCCGTGAACTCCAATGAATTATATTGCTGTACTGTATGTAACCTGATTTTGCTGTAACCCTGATTGATTTTATGAATATGTACTTTATGTCGAGACTGTTTAATAAAAAGATGTTTAAAAAAAAAAAAAAAAACTCCTATGGACATTAACATATGGAAAACATGTTTTAGGACCCCCCCTTTTTCTCTGCCTCTCCTTGACAGGCCACCTCAAACCTTTCCAGACACAAGCTGAAGTGAGTGCCAAAATGTTTTCGAATTGTTTATCAACTGGCACCAAAGATATAGGCAAATAAAAAACACTTTTCCTAAGGAATCTAGACCTGTGAGAAAGAAGAACTTCTGTGCTGCTAAACGACTGCCACTATGCTGGACTGTTGTATTGCTGGACTCCTGCCTTGCTGTGCTGCCCTGCTCCCTGCTGTGTACATGCCTGGAGGAGAAGGACTGGACCTGAATCACTTGAACCCAGAGTAACTCCAAGGGCTAGCTGGCTGGCCTCCTGATCTCAAGTTTCAGCGACATAAAAGCCATCCAACTTACCTGCTTCTGCACCTAGACTCTGCCATCTGTGAATCAGCCCAGCCAAATGGTGCCACCCCAATCCTGGACCCTTGGAAGTGAGTCCTAAGGTGCTTGCTTCTGTAAACCCCACGCACCATCTATTGAACCAGCGCATCAATGCTGTTGCATGGATTGAAACCAGGGCATCGACCCCATTGCTTGAATAGCAACTGGCACATTGCACCTCTTGCACGGTTTAGAACCAGCACATCTCTCCTGTTGCATGACCAGAACCGGCACATCCCCCTCACTGTCTGGATCGGCCCGACTCATCACCTTCAATACCACCACTGCACAAGTTCACCTCATCTCCATCAACAGCATACTCGACAACGACAATGAATCTACACATTTTAGCTCTTCACTCATCGGAGTCACCCCGTCACCGCTGCTGCACGGATCAGGACTGGCACATCGACCTCACTGTGTGGATCAATACTGACTCATCGCTTCGGCTCCAGATCGCATCCTCGACGTTGATGCAGCCAAGATCAAGGTACTTTTGTTCATCTGGCCTCACTGGGCCCCTGTACACTGGACCAAGCTCTATTGCGGTCAGTCTGAACTTTTGACTTTGTCCCAGTCCGGCGTGAATAGATACCCCAAGTAAATGCTTATTGCTTTTGTTTTATTTATTAAATTAATTACTATTATTCTACCCTGGTGTGGAATCTTTTTGTGTGGTGTTTTCACTGTTTTACTATTTGAAGTGTTGCACCAATTCATTACACATTGCCTCTAAAGTTAAGCCTGACTACTCTGTGCCAAGCTACCAGAGGGAGAGCACAGGTTAACTTAGGGTTTGCCTGTCCCTTACCCTGGCTAGGATTGTGGTTGCTACTTGACTGGGCCTCATACACATGTCAATCTAAAACCCAATTTCTAACAGGATGAATGCAGTCAAATCTCCTGTCATCCTAGAAATTCTACTTTGACATATCTGATAACAACATGCATGTAGCAGGAGCAAACTCAGCAACAGAGAAGGGATAAAAGGTGAAAGCTGCTACCGCATGGGAAACAAATAGAAAAAAAACAATAAACGTGAGGAAACACAAAAATCTGTAGTGAATTATGTGTCTGGTGCAATCTACAAATAATGTTTTGGCCTAAAATGTCAGCTTTGGCTAATCCCATCTGGAAGTGCACCCATAATAAGGAAGGGAGTTTCTGAAGGCAAAACTCTCTTGCGATGTATTTCAATTTCTCTATAGCTGTTGGCTGAGTTTCCAATTAATCAATCAATCAGCAGGTTTGCAGTGCGCTTCTTGCCACCCGTGGCATAGTTCAGGTGATTAGCAGAATAGACAGGTCTTCAGGCACTTTCAGAACTCTGAAAGAGATGGAGAGGTGTGGATGAAAGGGTAGCTCATTCCAAGGTAGGAGAAGGAGCAACCTTTGCATCTGCTACATCAGATGCCGGGTGAGGGTAGCTGAGCGGAGGTGTCTGGTGGGCTGATGGAAGTTCAGGTGGTGGTTCAAGTAGGCTTGTCCACGGTTGTGTAGGGCCTTGTATGCATGGATCAGGAGCTTGAACTGGAATCTTTTCTGAGCCAATGGAATTCCCTAAGGTTGGGGATATATGGGTTCACCTAGGGAGATCCTCGACGAGTCTGGCTGTGGCGTTCTGTATGGTCTGTACTCGTTGAAGGAGGTGAGCTATGATCTCTGCATAGAGAACGTTGCCATAGTCCAGTCGGCTGCAGATGAGGGCCTGGGAGATGGTGCATCTTGAACTTTGGGGGGAGCCAATTGAATATCTTACGAAGAATGCAGAAGATGAAGGAGGAGGAAGAGACGAAGTTGACCTGAGTCATAATGATTTGCTTATTGTCTTGAATGACACCTAGGTTCCTAGCATGGTCAGTGGGGGTAGGAGTAGGTATGAGTTCTGAAGGCCACCAGGATGCATCTCCTGAGGAGCTTTTGTTTCCAAAAAATCAGTGCCTCTCTTTTGTCCTTGTTGAGCTCCAGGCAGTTGTCCTTCGTCTAGTTGGCGATATTTGTCATGCACTTGTGGAAGTTGGTCTTGGTGTTGGGGGTGTCTTTGGAGAGAGGGAGAATGAGTTGTGTGTTGTTAGCGCAGGATAAGATGTTGAGTCTGTGGGTTTTGGGGATGCTGGCCAGAGGTGTTATATGTGTTGAAGAGAGTGGGGCTGAGCGAGGATCCTTGGGGTACTCCACAGATGAATACCTTGGGTTTGAAGGTGAAGGGTGAAAGTGGACTTTTTCTTGGGTGGAAAGAGGTGATTCATTTACAATACGGCGCACCATGGCGCAAGGATTGACAGATGCGTCAGAAATTCTGACGCATCTGTTGATGCAAAAGTCATGCATTGCTGGAGTTGTGTTGCAAGCACAACGCAACTCCAGCAATGCAGGGGGAGGCCTATCATCATTGTGCTGCGTCACTCCTTATGCCTGCTACAAGCAGGCATAAGAATTTGACGCAGTGGCGTCCTAGAAGTGGCGCAGGGAAATCTTGTAGATTTCACTGCGTCACTTCTACGAGGCTTTTTTGCGTTGGAACGCCCACCCTGCATACATTATACCTGACGCAGGTATAATGTGACGCAGGGCTTTACAACGTGACACATCTCCCTAGATGCATCACGTTGTAAATGTGCCGCATTTTTACGCTGCTGCTGCGTGACAAAAAGTGACGCAACGGCGGTGCAAAAATGACGCAAGGGGCTTGTAAATCTGCCCCCTGGTGAGGGCATGAGTTAGTTGGGGCCTGTGAGTAGACTGAGTTCCTGATGGAGGCGGTGTCTTGTGGGGCAAGCTGGCTCCATTTGGCTAGTCAGATGTCTGTGGTGGTAGTGGGGTCATTGGGTTGCTTGAAGAAGTCGGTGGCCTTGGGCTGGAGTTTGAAGTTTCTGTAGATGTTGGCTATCTTGTTGTGGAAGAAGGTTGTCGCAGAGTTCCTGTGAGTGGGTAATGTTGTCTGTTGCAGCTGAGGAGTTGGAGAATTCTTTAACAATGTTGAAGAGTTCTTTGCTCCTATTAGAGCAAAAGATGATATGTGAGGCTATGGGCTTTTTCTTCAAACCTCTCAATTGTCTGTGGTAGATGTTGAGGGCTGTCTTGAAGGCGGTCTTGTTGGTTGTGTCCTTGCTGGTGCACTATCTCCTTTCAAGTTGTTTACAGTGTCATTTAGCGGTTCTGAGGTAGTCAGTGTATCAACTAGCCTGTTTGGTGGACCTTCTGTGGGTGTTGTTGCCTATGGGAGCAATGCTGTTGGTGTAGTTTGTGATCAAATTGTTGACGTTTCTGCTATTCTGGTCTAGGTTGTTGGAGGAGATGGGGTGGGTAGTGTTGAGGGCATTGATCTATGTATCCTTTGACACTTTGCTCCAGTTGCGGTGGGGAGCATTGGGCAGACTTGGAGTGGATCTGTGAGCTGGTGATGTGAAGTGGACGATAGAGTGGTTGGTCCAGATGAGTTCCATGGTGTCACTGTACCAGATGTGGTGCTGGAGATGAAGATGGGGTCTAGCATGTGGCCGGCTGTGTGTGTGGGGTCATGGATGAGTTGGGTGAGACTGATGTTGTTCATGCTGCCGAGGAGGTTGGTAGTGTTAATGTCATTGTGGTGGTCGAGCTGGAAGTTGAGATCACCAAGCAAAATATAGTGGTTGGAGTCTATGGTGAGGGGGGCAATGAAGTTGATGATGAAGTTGCAGGAGGCTGGGCATGGTCCTGGAGGGCAGTAGGTGGGGGTGCCCCTGATGGTGGTTTTGCTGTCTGTTTGGAGTCACAAGTTGATGTGTTCCATGGATGGGGTGATGTTGTCATTTGTGGTGGTTTATTGGATGGATTCCTTGAGAATAATATCGATCTCTCTGCCAGGCGCTGACATGGGGTTGAGCCAGGTCTCAATGAGGAAGAGGACGTCGGGTGTGAGGGTGAGGATGACGTCCCTAATCTTAGTGGTATGTTTGCATAGTGAGCGTGTGGTGAAAAGGGCGCATGTGAGTTGGTGTTTTTGTTCAGATGGTGTCTGAGGTGTGTTGGGGTGGGGATGGTGGGTGGGCTGGTGTGTGTGCTGTGGCAGGTGAAGTGGAAGTGGGTACAGGTTAAAGGTCCTACCGTGGAGCTTGGGCCAGTGCAGTGGCAGTGTTTGCTGCGGTGTCCTGTGTTGAGGGTGTAGAGACTGGCAATGGTGTATCTGCAGGTTATGGGAGGGCCATAGGTCATTGCGCTCAGCATGGTCCTAGTGCAGATGAGCACAGACAGGCTTGCCCAGCTGCGCGCCTGCTGTGCAGTCACACTGCAACCTTCATTAAGTAGGTCCTGTGGTAGACAGGCCTTCTGTTGATGGTAAGGGAAGAACGGTGAGCGGGAAAACCCAGGAGGGAAAACCCAGTCAGTGGCAATGTCACTGGGTCAGGCTGGGATGAGGGGGGAACTGGAGACCATAGGCAAGTGGCAGGCTATGTGCCTAGCTGTCTACTAGTGAGGTTGAGCTGGGGCTTGTAATAAGTAGGTCCTGGGGTGGGAGGGGCTTCTGTTCGTGGGAGGAATAGTGAGCGGGAAAACCCAGGCATCGATGGTGTCACTAGATCAGGCTGGAAGAAGCAGGAACTGGAGGCCACAGGCAAGTGGCAGGATGCATGCCCAGGTGCCTACTCCAAGCCCTCTCAATATTATGGATAGTTCTTTAGGTGCATATTTTGTGTCTAAATCCTAGCATTCAAACATTGTCCACACCCTCCTGGAAATTTCCCCATCCCAATCCAAATGGGAACAAGAAGGCATGGTTTTAAAGATAATTTTTAATGACATTAACTTCCTTACATGGAATGTGCGGGGTTTGAACAATGCCAGGAAGGAGAAACATGTGTTAAACTATTTACAGCGCATAAGACTGACATTGTTTTTTTTACAGGAGACGCATTTGTCCCCTACTACCCCTACAATGTTTGCTTCTAGCTGGGGGGTGCACTGCTAGTTTGCGAACTACAGCACTTATTCCAGGGGAACCGCCATACTTATACACAAACGGCTGCCCTTCCAACTATATAAAGTATATACTGATAGAGCAGGTCGTTTTACTTTGGTAACAGGGAAACTTATGGGTTATAACATCGCTTTAATGTGTATTTATGCGCCGAATGTGAATGACCCTGATTTTTTCACTCTCTGCGCGCCCTGTTGCTTCCCTTAGGCGATGTTTACATTTGCTTAGGGGGGGATTTTAACCTTCTTCTGCAACCTGAAATTGATAGCACAGCAGATTCCCCCGCCACGAAACCCCGAGCCAGTAGGGTGATTGGTGACATCTGTGACTCTATTGGTCTAGTGGACATATGGCGCACGCGTTGCCCTACCGCCGCTGCATACACTCACTATTCGGCCCCCCACAATACTTGGACACGTCTCGACTTTTGGCTGGTCTCACATGCAATGGCCCCCTGGTTCTGGTCTATGACCCATTTGCCTAGAACGTACTCTGACCACTCACCGGTCATCATGCATATCCGACTTCCCAGACCAGAGGGTAGTGAAAGACAGTGGAGGTTCCCGGGACAGGCTTTAAACGATACAGTATTCTCGGCAGAGATTCGGGAGTCAATAGCTACATACTTTGATCTAAATGTGGGCTCCGTCAGTACATGGGCGACTGTGTGGGAGGCATTCAAGGCGTACATAAGGGGGAAAGCATTGCCAAACATGCTGGGATACTCAAATCAATGCGCTGCACAATTGCTCGTATAGAGGACCGTCTAAAGCTCTTGGAAGCAGAACAACTTAAATATCCAGACCTGGCTAAGCAGGCCAGTCGCTTGTTGCTGCTGTCGGAATTTAGGGAAACCACTGAAAGCGAAACAAATTTTCTGGTGAAATATGCCACCACCAGGCGGTATGGCGAAGGGGACAGACCGGGAAGCACACTGGTGCAACTGTTGAGACCTTGCGTGGGGAAAGCCTACATTGCATCTATCTGCTCTGACGATGGGCAGATTCATACTGACACAGCTGAGATCAGGGATGAGTTCCATCGATATTACACAAATTTATATACCACATGCGCAATGGATGACGATGACGACTGTAGGACTTACTTAAATGAGATCGCTATGGTATGGTTAGAGGACTATATGCAGAAGTTTTTAGCAGAGCCCTTTTCTAAGTAAGAAATTGTTAGTGCCATAGATGCCTTAAATGGTACTACAGCGCCAGGGCTCGATGTTTTTACAGGCATATTTTACAAACATTATAAAGATATACTTGCCCCGTACCTTCTTGAGGTCTATAACGAAGCCCTGGAAAATAAATCATTGCCTCCCACGCTCCGAGAGGCAGTAATTGTCTTCCTGCCCAAAGCTGGCAAGGACCCATCGAGCTGCGGCTCTTATAGGCCGCTATCACTTTTGAATTTGGACTATAAAATCCTTGCTAAAATGATTGCGTTGAGGCTGGCATTGCTCTTGGATCACATCATCTCCCCAGTGCAATCTGGCTTCGTTCCCCATAGGTCCACTGCGCTGAACTTGCGTACATTGTTTACGGTGCTCCACAGAATTGTGCCAGAGGTTCCGGCTGCGGCGGTCCTGCTTGATTCAGAAAAGGCGTTCGACTCCTTCGAATGGCATTTCATATGGGCCGTGATGAGGAAGTTAGGCATCCCTAAAGGTTTTATAGACCTCACGGCATTGCTTTACGCCTCCCCCACAGAGACTCCGCCTGAATGGCACTCTGTCCACCCCGTTCACTCTCACACGTGGTACCAGGCAAGGTTGCCCTTTATCTCCTTTACTTTTTATATTGGCACTTGACCCTCTGGTCCGCCACTTTCAGGAGAAACATCTCCATAGAGGTATCCAGTTCAATACAGGCCCTCTCCTCGTCTCGCTTCATGCGGACGACATTGTGTTGTATGTCCGCCGACCCCAGGACAATCTGGATCCACTTATTAGAGAGATTCTTCGCTTTAGTGGATATTCGGGACTGGATATAAACTGGAGTAAGTCCGTGCTACTCCTTTAACGACAGGCACCATTGAATGGGAATGCGATTTCCCGCTGAAATGGTGTCATGACTCGGTCAGGTATTTAGGTATCCAGATTCATAGAGATAAGGACCAGATGGTGAGGCTGAACTACGGTTCAGCTATACACAATCTTGAAGCGCAGGTAGAACGTTGGATAAGGCTCCCGCTTTCTATGTCCGGCAGACTTGCAATTATGAAGATGGTAGTTCTTCCGAAGTTTCTATACATGTTTCATAATATCCCCATTCCGCTCCCAGACAGTTTTTTTAAGACCCTTAGATCACTTCTTATCAGGCTCGCGTGGGGTGGCAAAAGACCTAGGATACGATGGGAAACCATGACTTTGCCATATGAAAGGGGGGGACTGGGGGCCCCGGACTTCAGAATGCATTACCTAGTGGCACAGAGCAGCTTTGCCCATTCATGGTACCATACAGATGCGCGTATTCCCTACAGTAAGCCTGAATCTGACCTGGTGCTCCCGACTCCGCTTCACGCCATTTTTCCCCAGTGTTTTCCTCGCGACCCTAGAGACATTCAGACAGTGTCCACCTCGAGCTGGGCGTGGTGCAAACTATCGCGAGTGACCGGGAGCGGATCCCTGTACTCCTCCGAAATCCCCATAGCACACAATCCATGGCTCCCTATCATAGAAGAGAAATTAGTTTTGCGAGTGCTTAAATCTCCTTCCATGATAAAGTTTGGTGACCTGTTCCCAGACGGGCATGTATTCGATAGTGCTGGAGGGGGTCAGGGTGCCGGACTGACCTTTATGGATCAGTTTATTTTTAGCAGGGTGCGCAGGGCTCTGCGTGCTAAAATATCGGACTACCCACTTGAGCCGCAGTCCTTCGAGCCTCTATCCCTTTTAATATCTAACTCGAATGGGAATCAATTGATTTCTAGGTTATACAAGGCCAACATGACTCGGATCTTGAGCCACGATACTAAGATTCGAACGGCTTGGGAGCGCGATCTGGGACATCCTATCCTGGATGACCAGTGGGCTTTCTGTTGTTCACAAATTAGGGAAATCTCCCTTAACAGCAGGCATAAGCTAATACATTTTAAATACCTGGGGAGGGCGTATATGATGCCGGCCAAATTTCATGCTATTGACCCGTCCCGGCCTCACAATTGCCGAAAGTGCGGTAGCCCTTATGCTGATTTTCCCCATCTGACATGGACTTACCCCAAGATTGTGGAATTCTGGGTAGCCATTTTTGAAATAATATCCTGGATGACACTGTTGGAAATAGACCCCTCCCGGGAGGTTGCACTCCTGGGATATGTCTATAATATGCCCAAAAAACTACGCAAATTTATTGCGCTAGCGTTGCTTTTGTCTAAGCGCGAGATAGTTCTTAGATGGGGTAGCAAACTGCTTCCTACAGCAGGTGCATGGCTTGCTAGTCTCACATTTTGCAACACAAACTGCGAACTGTATGCCACATTGCTCCCACCCAAGTCCCGACCGAAGGATATTTGGGAACCACTTAAGACATATTTACAGAACTTGGAGCCTGTTGCCCATGGTCATACTCCTGACGGCATAGTTCCAACTGGCGTGGGTTAAACTGTTAGCCGTTAGAACGTATTGTTTATCTGTATTCAGGTACATTCTGTGGAGGGATACATCCGCTCTCTGGGTTGTTGTGTCACAAGAAGCCTAATATGTACTGGTCAGACATTGTATAATGTTGTGTCGCTCTGTCTCATGTTCTTTGTGTATAACATGGCATGATGGTACCAAACATTTAAACTGTTAACATGATTGTGAAGGAACAACTGTGGAAATGGCATTGCTTTGTATATGTCGGAAAATGATAAATAAAGTAAAAAAAAGATAATTTTTAGTGATATTTCTGAACAATGCGATGAAAATGAACAAAGTCAGCTTGTTCCAAAGATCTTTCTGACATATATACCCTTTCCAGACCACCAAATATTGTAACTGACTCTGTAATCAAAACTTAATGGTCCCAACTTCCAACTCAGGGGAGCCAGCTTTTATCATTGAAGGAAATGTGGTGGAAGTATCAAACATGGCTTTCTTGACTGCCTGTACAATCCACATATTGCAGGCATTCTGATGGTCCAATAAAACATAAAATGCTTTGTGCCTACATGTTTCATAAGTTCTTTTCAAACTATAATAACATCTGGGAGAGCATGTAATCAAAAGATGCATTGTGGTTATTCAAAAGCTGTAGGTAACATTTTGAGCTGAATACACTAGACCATCTTTTAAAGTTATTTACCACATTTAATAAGGGTTGGAAAGGGATAACTCTATATTGAGGGAATCATAATCCAGGGCTGTGCTGGAGTGGGACAGTGTTGTAGTTATCCAGCTGCAGGGGTGTGAGACCCCAAAGCCTGGCCACATACTACACACTGCTGTATCAATTATTGCAAGAAATGTGTTCCAAGTGTTACCACAAGAAATACTTGATCTTGGGAACTTGCACCTTTCCCAATTCTGGTTAATCTGTCTCAAGAGAATCATATCATACTTTCTTAATCTGAAGATGATTAACTCTACATGGCATGGGAAGAGATTTCTGTTTATACACAATTATATCCTGCAGGACGTCTTGCAAAGGTCCAGCTCAATGTAGTCTGAAAATTGATAGCTTCTTGTGCTTGGTTTGTGAGTTCTTGAAAGCTGGGGAGGCCACCTGGCTTCTTGATTGTTAGTGAGATGAATCATAGTGGGGAGGTGGAACTTCAAAATCTTTAGTTTGTTCAGAGAGTGCATCAGTTTTTATTGTCTGTGTCCTGGTTGATAAGTGACTTTGTAGTTAAACCTGGAGAGAAAAACTCCACTCTTTGTGACTAGCAATGGCACATTTCATGGATGTGAAAGATAACTTTTGTGATCAGTCCAGACTGTGATCTTGTGAAGGGCTCCTTTAAGATACTGTCTCCAATTTGTAAAAGCTTCTTTGTAGGTTGGAAATTCTGTATCATAGATGGTATCGTGTTTCTCAATCACAAATACAGTCCTTGAGAAAGAGTCTACTGGATAGAAGGCTTGTGTCCATGGGTCACATTGTGATAATATTTTTCTAACTGTGAAGGAAGATTCATCAACTTGACCAACGGAAGTAACAGCACATAAGGATTTCTTAATTTGGGCGCTGATATAAATGCAGATTTTACTTTCTATACGACTTGTTGTGCTTGTTGCCTTCAAAATGGAACACATGTCCGATTAACAGAATGAAGTGATTATTAATTGTTGAGAAATAATCCTGCATGAATAATTGATAGAAATTGGTCAAATCCACAAATCTTCGCACTTCTTTGACTGACCTGTGCACTGTCCATTCCATTACAGCCTTACTATAGAAGAATTAATACAAATGCCTCTCCCTAAAATTTTAAATTCCTAAAATACAATACTTAGAATTTTAAACAGGCATTTCCATGTTTGGTATACGAAGAATATTTCCTAAAACGAGTGAGGATCTGGATATTTGTACCGTTTCGTATCAGTATCATTAAAATATGCTGAGAGGAACGTGTTGCATTGCATATCCAAAATGCATAATCAAGTGATTGAACTGTGTAATAAAAGCAGTTTTCCACACCCCTTCCCATTAGTGGGCCATGAGGTATGCTCCTAATAAATTCAGTTTAGTGAGGATCTTGCCTGTCGTAATCGAAACCTGATTGGGTAATACTAAAATAAGGACCGGATACCTGTTTCTGATAATGATGGCACTAAAATGTCTGTTGTCAATGCAAGGTTGTTAGTCTCTGTTTGGTTTTTGGGGTAAAGAAAATGGTAGTGTATTCCTGCATGGTTCCATGTCGGATATAGCCTTTCTCTAAATTTTCCTTCAGCTATTGTCTTAATAATTCATCCTTCTTTACTGCTGAGGGATTGATTTCACCTTAAGGCCTTGATTACCCTGGCACAAGCTCAATGGCACATTAGTATTCAAATTAGAAAGGAGAATATCTACTTCTCCTTTACTGAAGACATCCTGAAACAGTCGCGGCCGGCATGACTCGGGGGCTGGGGGGCAGGGGGTCGCGCGGGGAGGGGGTTGCGCGGACGGGGGTAATTTAATTGAAAAAATTAAAACGTACCTTTGCATGCCCGGTCCGGTCCCGCGTCGCGTCCCTCTGAGTCCCAGGAAGCAGGCAGCCTCCCTCTCCTCCCCTAAGCCAATCACAAAGCTTCAATAGCAGCGTTGTGATTGGCTGGGACGCCGACCACACAGGCGTCTATGGGGAGGCTGTTTTCTCCATGCAGGCTGCATGGAGAAAATGGAAAGTTCGTATGACTGGTTTGGTCGGCCCTGGGGCCGACCAAACAATCAGCGCCCACAATAGTGGGCAAGCCACTCCTCCCACGCCCTGCAGCAGGACCGCCCACCAGCCCGCCCCCAACTAAACCCTTCTGCTTTCTCGCAGTGCGAGAAGCAGAAACATAAAATGGTATTCATAATACCATTTTATGTTTCTGCTTCTCGCACTGCGAGAAAGCAGTGGGCGACGCTCCTCCGCCCTCATGGAGGAGCTGCCCCAGTCTTGAAAGTTTCGATATGATGAGGGTATCAGGTTTTTGCAATTCAACTGCCTTTTAAAAATATATAACAAATTATGCCAAGCAAAACAGGAAAGAAACTGAGGGGCATATTATCAAGGGCCATCTCGACGCTTTTTTGGCTTTAAAAGCCAAAAAAGCGGCGATAATATTATCTCCCTATCAACAATGCGGCGCTAACATGCATTAGCGCATGTTAGCTGCCGTTTTTGTAACGCCACGCATCTTAGCAATATACATCGCTAATGAGATGCA
Source organism: Calotriton arnoldi (assembly GCA_963921515.1). Lineage (NCBI taxonomy): Eukaryota > Metazoa > Chordata > Amphibia > Caudata > Salamandridae > Calotriton > Calotriton arnoldi. The sequence goes on from CAWUFW010006297.1 coordinate 1,114,980, forward strand.
AAGAAGGCGTTCCTGACCATTACTCCATGTAAATAATCGCTAACAAGGCTTCGCGATATTTACAAGCATGGAGCAGATCTGCGAAGCGATGAAAAAAGCCGCGCTAACCGCGGTTTTCGCCGGAATCTAACGCCTGGTAAAATCCTGACTAAGCTATCTGTAATATGGGCGGTGGATTTACAGGTTAAGTCCACACTCCCATATTATCAAGCATTCCCTTAGCGCTGTGAAATCATCGCTTGATTTCATGCGCTATTGCCGATTATCGCCGTCTATCGCTGGTTTTCACATCGCCATTCAGCAAAGCGTTGCTAATACGCCGCTAACACAGTGATGTGAATCAGCGATAGACGGCGATAATGGTAAACGAGATAAGCGCGATTTGCGATGTTTATCGCATTACCTTGGTAATATGCCCCTGAGTCTTTCCTACTGCTGAAGACAGGAAACCATGTTCCACAGAATGAGGCGAAAGAAATGTCAGTGAGCGTGCTTTCATTGGTATTTGGTAAATTAAAAGTGTATTGAATCTACATGTTTAAACTGGGCAGCAATCAAAAGATGAATAGTTTGTCTGCTGATATCTCCTGAAAAAGAGGCTGTCCCACAAGTTCCCTGAAAATATTTGGAACATCCTTCTTGGTGACTTGAATTTCTTCCTCAGAATTGAATTTATCATCAATAAAGCATCCTGACGCTCCTGAGTTTACCAAACTCAAGACCTTGAGACGATATTTAAAAGTAGTTAGTAAGTCTTGCAAATAATAATAAGCCTTGTTTGTAACTGATCTTTCAATTTTGTTCGTTGCACATCCATTAGTTTTAGAAGACTCAATCCATTTCCCAGTAATAGCGGACAAGAATGAAGAAAATGTCCCAATTGTCTACAGTACAATAAAATTTCATTTTTCCTCCTTTCTTTTTCTTCTCCTGCAAAGGGTTTTCAAGTTCCCTCAACATGCATGAGTTCTTCTTAGGGAAAGTAGATTCCTTACATTCAGGGACAATAGGAGTCCAAGGACACCTCTTGCAGCATTTGCACACCATGATTTGCACTAAGCCATGTATTTTACTCATCTCACCAATGTTTTGACCACTTATTTCTAGGGGTTACTTACTAGTGGTTGTTTGGCGCCCACGTGGCACAGCACAGTTTTGTGCTGTAATCATCGGCTTTTATTATCGTAAGCAAGTAGGCGCCATGGTTTAGCTTGCACAAGTGCCCATGTAGAACCTTAGTAAATAACCCCTATAGTGCTTGTTTCCCATCGCTCACTTTCTCTCATGCAAATCTTAACCTTGAATCCCCAACCCAGCTTACTGACTGTGAATGATTCACTTATGTAAGGCAGTTTCAAGTGTATGTATCTTATCACTGTTTATCCATACTATTTATCAGTGTTGACAGTGCCTACAGTATGGAGTTGGAGTCCAGATACTGAAGTACAGAAAATGTGTTATCAACTGCACACTATGGGCTTCATTACGATGTTGGTCGGTAAGCCTCCGACCGCTCGTAGGAGGCTTACCAACCAATATGGTAGGTTTAAGCTTCGACCGCCGAATTGCGATGTCAGGAGTTGGAGTGTAAACAAGCCGGTCAGAACCACAATGCAATCCCTTTGGGATGGTGTTTCCGCCAGCGGGATTATGATGTCAGTTTCAGACAGCCTTTCCATGCTGGCCTTTCTGACATGTAAAAGCTGTCGGAAAGCGACTTTGGGGGCCCCCAGCAGGGCGCCCTTGCCTCCGCGGCCTACGGTTGTGGGCCTGGGGGGGCATCTATGGTGCCCCCTGTACATCCCTGCACGGTGTGGCAGGACTATGCAGGGATTTACACAAACTCCCATTTCTCTATGAGAGCTTGTCTTGCGGTTGGTTTCTTTCTGCCGCACAAGCTCCCATAGGGAAATGCAACTTTGCGACCGCACCAGGCGGCGGTGTCGGTCTGACGCAACTCCGACCGACATCGTAATAGGGCCTTATGCCTTATTTTATCCACCAAAATATATTTCTAATAGTAATATTCGATCATGTGAAATCATTAGGTGTATGTACTTCACAGAGTGAAACAAGAGTATGCTATATTACTCTTGTGACCATCACAAGAATGTTACCTGAAGAATGTGACTAAATCATGTGCACAAGCTGAAAAAGTTTATTCTGTAATTTTCTAGGTAAACTGTAATTAGCTATTGCAATAAAGCCAAAAGGTTTGGATGTTCATACTCACTTTCTCTCTTACTGATGCATGCAAGCACATCTCTAGCCCTGGGGCCTGAGAGAAGCAAACAAGACGCACATAAATCAGTCACAGATTAACACTGTCTTACTCTTTTCAACTACTTAGTTGATCAGATGGAGATGCTAGTAAGAGTCATCACCCCTTTTCTTCGAATGCCTTTCCACCTTTTGTGCATTAACGGAAATTCCATTTCTATGACGTGCATGTCTTGTTCAGTGAAATAGAAACAGCAGAATGAACTGAGAAAACTCACTTTTGTTCTAGTGAGGATATCTTAGAAAATGTTCTATACAATTTTACATATTTTAAAGAAATACAAGAACCTGGGGGCATATTAGCAAGAAGAGGCGATAATCATCGCTAACCCTGCTTAGCGTGATTTTTTTTATCGCCGGCTATCGCTGGAATATATCGCCACGCTAACGCTGTATTAGCAACGATTAGCGCTAAGGCGATGAATATTCCAGCGATAGCAGGGAAATGGGCCAACATCGCTGAAAAACCAGCGATGTTGCATGGAGAAGGGAGAACACCTTGCTGATACGACCCTGTGGTCGTATCAGCATAATCCACCCCCATGTTAGGTATGGCTAACACCTGCTAATTGCAGGTGTTAAATAAATGGCGATGACCCCGGTTAGCGCGACTTTTCACGTCGCTAACTGGGGCCATGGCCACCTTGCTAATAGGCGATAGGCCTGTTAGCGAGTGTTTCCCAGGTTTGTTCGTCGGGAACGCCCACTTTGCATGTCATTAGCGATAAATATCGCTGACATGCAAAGCGGTAAAAACGGGCGCTAATGCCCGCAAACTGTCGCTAACTGCTGTTAGAGACAGTTTGCTGATAGGGCGATATAAATATCGCCGCTTTAGCGGCAAAAAGTGCCGCTAAAGCGGCGATAGTGCCCTTGCTAATATGCCCCCTGATTTTCAAGTGCATACAAATATTCCACCAAAATTGCGAGCCCTAACGCAAAAACAAGTCCTAAACCTTACCCTACATCGTAAAGTTAAACAGTGGCGCTACCCCTGAACTTAACCCTAGTCACTTTTCAGTGCCTTATATGTTCTTTCCTTATTATGCGTGAATTAATATGGAATACACTATCAATGCTTTAAATCAGGAGCATAAAAACACGTTGTCAATGTATTTGACCTCTGGCTTGCAAAGCCTTCAGTGTGACAGCAGTAGGGCCCTCACTCTCAATATTTCAGTGTTATTACTACGGATGAATTGCAAACTTGTCTGAACACCCACTCATTCATACAGGTCCTCATTTCCACACTCATGTCCTAATTCCCTTTCCTACTCACTACCTAAGTCACTAACGTGTTCATTAACTTACCCACTTATTCCCTCTCTACTGATTTGGTTGCTCCCCCCCACTCTCTTATTCTCTTGCTCACTCAAACTTACTTTTTCACTCACTAACTCACACACCCGATTGCATCTTGAACTGCCCCATCTGACAATATCTTTTGACCCTTACCTGCGCCATATTTATGTATTTCAAATGCATACCAAAGCATTTCAGTGCATTAGAAGAAAAAATAAGGGCATCAAGCTGCGGTAAGGATGTGGCAGAGTCCTATTTGTAAGAACTTTAAAACTTAACTTTGCAAAATAAAAGTGTCCTATAATCAGTCTAGGTAACAGGCAAATCAGAGAGCAATCTGGAGAAAGGTGTGTTGTTGCCTCATAATTTCGGGTCTAAGCCGCCCAAAGGTCTTTATTTTGGTGTAAAATAGTTGCCAAGCTCGTCAGCAGGATGAAGAGTCGAGTGGGGAAATATGAAAGACAACAGCAAAAACCCATTTCACAACAGTACAATCCTCAGCAGCAGCAACAGCTTGCACAATAGCCACCACAACAGCAGCAGCAGTGGCTGCAGAGGAAGCAATAAACGCTGCCACAGCAGCAACAACAGCCATCATGTCAGCAGGGACCATAGGAGTGATCAAAACTTATAACCTGTCTGGACTAGAACAGTGACCATAACAGTAACCATATCAGAGAACAGAGAATCAACCACAGGTATAGCTAGGGAAGCAAAAAAAACAGCCATATTCTCTTCAACCCCAGCCACAACAAAAGGAGCCACAGCAGTAACCAGAACAGCTGTAACTACAGTGCTACTGATGAAGCAAGGTTTCATAAATGAAACTTGTTTGTACGCAATCCTTCTCATAGTACTAATTTATTAAATTTGTATTGTTAATACTAACCTTTGCATACACTACACGAATAGCAAGGAAGCTTGCCTATGTGTTTTTATTAAAGAATAACGCTTGTCTGTAATCCAAAATGGCCGCTAAAGCGCGGGAACCTCTCTGCGCATGTCGCAACCTGAACACATGGTGTGACATCTTTCTTTGCTTGGTGGGAAACTTCTGCTTCTGCGCAGTGTGCATAAAATGGCTGCTTGATGTTTTCACATGCTTCAGCTTGCTCTTATGTCATTACTAAATTGTCGTTTCTTAACGCTACTAATGCGGGATAGTATATATATTTAAATGGGAATAGAATAGAAATAGTGGGTATACAGTGAAACATTTTATTTGTGATTTTAATATTTCCTCCTTGCACTTTTAGTAATTCGTAAACTTGGGCCTGGGTTGGTGACTTGTAACTTGAGACACGATGGTTCTGCGCATGTATCCTGTGTGCCTGCCAAGTGAAGTCAACTTGGACGTCTCCCAAGGCCATGACCCATTGGCCGAAGATACTGTACTTGATGTTTCCGGTGGACAAAAATGATACTTTTCCCCTGTAAATTGTATAACATTTGTCGTGAGACGGGTGGGAAATAAAGCAAATGTATTAAATTGAAGGGGTGGGAACGTAAAGGACAATAGGCTTTACAATTTAGGACAAATCAATATGGTGCGACAATCCACCCTGTCCAATCAGAAGTAGTGGTCCCATATTTTAGTAACATTAATGGGAGGTACATGGGCGTAGAAGGGTATAATAGATATAGAATTAGCTAATTAGCTAGAGCTGACTCTCAGAACACACAGAAGAGCCCCAGACTGCCAAGCTGATTGGTTGCTGACTGAATCCCTGTCCAGAAGAGGTCCTGAGGAGGGGGCGGCGGAGTCCATTAGAAGGAAGGCACGGGAGAATCGAGAGAAGTCGAGTACCAGAGAGGGGAACGACGCAGGCGTCGTTGTAGAGAGGTCACTGGTCCTGTCCTGATCCCGGAGGAGTCTTTGCTTATCATCCTTCCAGGGTCCTATTTTTCCAACTCCTTGGCCAAGGGGTTTGGTTTTCGCACTTAGGTAAATATAATGCAACCTTTAGTTGCGCTGCTGTCTCTATCTTCTTCTCTTCTTTAAACACCGTCATTGATTAGCAATAATCATTTCTATGCTTAATCCTGGGTATTTTCGATCAAGTACCATGTGGCTTTGTATTTTACTCTGCTAAATCTTTAGATAAACATTTTAAAACTTCCTGACTCAGTGGTTATTTCAGGATTTTGTATTATAATGAATGTCACTCATTTTAAACTTTCCAATTAGCAAATGATTCATCGGTAAGTCATTACTCTTCAATCAGAAGGTAATTGGTAGCAGGGATTTTTGATAAGAGTAACAACTGATAAACCCAGCGTAAGTATTAGCGTAGTATGAATGTACGGGCCCAAGTGAGTATCTGGTGTATGAATGCTGTTTGCTAATATCGCGCTGGATCAGTTTTCTGGTAGCAGAGGACGGTTATGGTTACTTTTTGTTAATTGGGTAATGAGAATTTATGTGTATTTTTATGAACTAACATCCGCTTAAATTTTGAGTTTTTGTTTTATGTTGTTCAGAATACCCCGGGGTGTAAAAAGAATAGCGGGTGGTAAGTGGAAGCCATACTGCAGTGAGGTTATCTGCCTGGCAGAATTAGTACTGAGAAGTTAAGCAGGACTTTAAGTACTCGTTAGGGACTCTATGCGTGTGAGTAATAGCAAAAGAGTACGCTGGTAAAAATCTGATGTTATATCACCTAGTAAGGGTAACATTGGCGAAGTAACAGGTACTTCTGGAGCTTGTGTGAAGAGTAGACGGAAGTGTTTTACTCGTAGTGTATGTTTAAGTAAACGGAAAGGTTTTACTAAAGTGTGGAAGAAACTATTTTTTCGAATTTAGAAGAAACTGGCACGATAGCGAATGTTTTTTTGTTGTTACTGAAATTTAATTAAGATTTATAGAGAAAATAAGTTTGCGTAAATTTTTGTAAAGGGAGGGTCAGTTGCCAGAGAGGGAGCTGACGTCACAAAACGCTGTGCTGGGATTGGTTGAAACAGCGGGTGTGGAAAACCCTTGTAAAGGAGGGGTTAGTAGTCAGGAGTAGTACTGACGTCACAAGTGTCGCGCTGGGATTGGTTAAACCAGCAAGGACAGGAAGGAGCGGATTGTAAAGGAGGGGTTGACCGAGAAACGTCACCAAAAGGCCGCGCAAGGATTGGTTCGGAAATAAAAGTTAGCAGACATTTGATTGGTCGAGAATTTAGAAGCCAAATTCTTAGTGGATAAAAATTGCATGTTAAAACGCGATCCGACTTTAACAAGAACTCGTCCGGATAGGAGATTCCTAGGTTTTGCAGAATATAATTTTGTACACCGAAGATTAGACAGAATGTACGGAGAAAAGAGAAAAATGTCATTGTTGCAAAAGATTAAGAATTATTTTAAAAAGGACAAACCAATCAAAACTAGAGAAGGAATTATTATTCCACCAGCTAAAAAGCCCGCTTCATTTATGATGATGGAGAGAGGTTATCATACTTGTGTATGGATGGAGAATTGGATAGAATACACCAAAAATGATGGAGTATTAGCATTTCCCCAGAATGGTACCTTCAATGGAAGAATTCTTCAAAATTTGAGATTGAGGATGAATGACTTAGAACCCAGACCTAGATTAACCCAATACGAAGCTCTAGAAGAATGGGAAACCGAGGCATTTGAGCGTGATCGACCGCGGAGTAATAGGAGTTATCCAGGATTTTTTCCCAGATATCAACGAGAGTCTAGGGATGGTCAGATGAAACAATGGAGAAGGGCAATGATTACAGAAGGATTATATCCATTGTTCTCAGCAGAGGAAAAATTAGTTAGTAAGTGCACAGAAAAGACAAAACATTTAATGAGAAATGAGGAGTCTGAAGACGAATTTATGGAGGAAATGTTAAGAAATCCCCCACCATATCAGGAAGGGACAAGTGGATGCAACCCAAGTGCACCACCAAAAACTCCATTAGTGCCACAGGTAATGCATGAATTCACCACGAGTAGAATACTTCAGGACAAAGAAAAAGAAGCCCTAGAAAAGACCAGAGCAGAATTAATACAGAAAATAACTCAGATACAAGTACATCCTGATTCGTTAACCATACCAGTAACAATTGGCCCAGTAGTTCCATTATATGGTAATCAGGGAAACTGTCCTCCACAGATACTTACACCTACTGCTGCGAATAATTCCAAACCTGAAGCTCCAGTTATAATTGAGGATCAAGTTAGTGACTGTGAATCCACAATATCACTCATGGACTTGCCTATTCAAGGTTCTGTAAATAGTACTCCCAGAAAAGAGGTACCCGGAGGTTCAAAAGATGTAAGTTTAGTAACTTCATCAGGAACAAAAAGTGCTACCATAGTAACACCTGAAGATCTGGAAAGATGGGTGCAAGGGTCAGTTAAACAGTGTATACCTCCAAAAATATTGGACATTCATAAATTGAAAGTCGAATTAGAAGAAATAATAGCAGGAAATATAGGACCAGAACGCTTAAATACCTATGATGAAGAAGAATTATTATTTCTGTGCAGGATTATCACCAGAAATGTAAAGATATTCCATGAAAAATTGTCCAATTTAGCACTACAGATGGGCATAGAAATAGGGAGATCAAAAGTACTACAGAAACCTTATAGATCAGAATTTTCAGACAAAGATTTAGAAAATATGAATGCCTCTGGAAGAAGATTACAAATAAGAGAATTAATGTTAGTTTTGCAAAAATGGGGAGACATAGATAAATGGAAAACTAGGTGGGCCAAGAAAAAGGAAGAAGCACGAACAAGTAGAACAGCATCAGAATATATGATGAAGGAATCAGGGAAAACAGACCAAATGTATCCAATGCGAGAAGTTGCGGGAGGAGGATATGTACATGTCCCATGGAGCAGACAGGATATTTTGTCATTTACGAATGACTTTCCAAAATTGAGAGAAAAACCTATTGAATGGTACAAGCAGGTTGACAGGTTTGTGAAGGTGTCGAAGGTATTGTTGAAGGATTTGGATGGTTTGTTTGACATAGTGGTACCTGCCGATTTATGGACAGATTGCAAAATCACAGTAGATTGGCCAAGTGATGAATATCCTAGAGATCCGAAAACAGGTGCTCCGTCAAATGATGTGATGAAAAAGTATCACCAAGTGATAACTTACCTGAAAGGGAAAATACCACCGAAAGAAACAGATTGGGTAAAAATAGATCGAACTACTCAAGAAGCTAATGAATCAGTGCATTCCTACTATGAGCGTTTATTACAGGTATTTAAACAGTATAGTGGATTTGAGGACATTGGAGACAAGAACATGAGTCAGTTTGTGTATAGGTTTGTTTACGGTTTGAAGCCAGAGATTTGCCAGATGATTAAACAACACATGCTGTGTTGGCAGGGAAAGCCCATAGATGAGATTTTGAAGTATGCAAAATATTGTGGAGACGATATTGAGGATAGACACAAGAAATTGCAGGAAAAAGTGATGTGGGCACAGGTGAAAATGGCTGAGAAACAGGGAATTAATTTGGAAAATCCAAGTGAAAATCCAGGAAAAGATTCTGGAACAAGTGGTGATACGGGGAATGGTGGAAAATTTAGAGGACGAATGAGTAGAGAAGAAGCTAAAAAGAAATTTCCTTGTCATGGATGCGGAAAATTGGGGCATTGGAAGGATGAATGTAAAAAGATTCGAAATAATAATGGACCAAATCAAAATTTAAATCCACAGACGCAGAATGACTCACAGCAGGGTGTAAATCCTCAGAGTCAGTTGCCACCTGCACCTATTCAGGGTAATGTAAACAGAGCAAAGCATGGTGCAGATCACGGATATCAGGGAGGAAGTGGTAAAAATGATTATATGACATCACAATTTCTTTTGCAGGACAATTACTGTGAATTCAACTCATGACGGTGCCTAGGAGAGGGGAAGAAGGAGTGCATACTTGGCGCATCCTTACAGGTAGATCAGTCAGGTCCATATGTTGAAGGGAATGTGAAAGGTAATAATATTACTTTCCTTTTGGACACTGGTGCTACCCGGTCTACTGTGAGAACAGCAGACATTCCAGACCTTCCTCTCTCTGGTGAAAATATCCAAGTAGTGGGGGTAGCTAATCAGCGAATTAGAACACCTCTTACCGAACCTATGGAAGTTAAAATCGGAAATTTCAGAGAAATGCATCAATTTGTAGTATGTGATTCTAGTCCAGTGAACCTATTAGGTAGGGATTTGTTGTGCAAGATGAATTGTACAATTTTCTGCACACCGGATGGTGTGGCAGTTCAGACACCAGATGAAGATCATGTATATAAATTTATGATTGCAAAGCAAGGTACAGAAGTGGATGAAATGTTTTCGTTAATAACAAAAGATGAGTTGCCAGAAGAATTAAAAGGTACAGTAAACCCCATGGTATGGGATTTCACCGGAAAGGAAGTAGGACTTATGGCTAAAATAGACCCAGTTAAAGTTACTGTAAAAGAAGGTGCAATTTTCCCAAATACAAGACAGTACAAAATGAGTGCAGAAGTAAAAGCAGGAGTCATTGAAGAAATAAATCGAATGGTAGAACAAAATATCTTAAAAGAAGTAATGAGTAGCCCATGTAATTCACCTATAATGGGGTTGAAGAAACCTAGTGGAAAATATAGGATTGTTCAGGATCTGAGGAAAATAAATAAGATTGTAGAACCATGTTTTCCTATAGTGCCAAATCCTGCAGTAATTCTATACCAGATTCCATGGAGTGCAGGATGGTTCACAGTAATTGATTTGTGTCAAGTGTTCTTTTCTATACCATTACATCCAGACAGCCAGTATCTTTTCTCATTTAAATTTGAGAACAAAGTCTATGTGTGGAATCGTGTTCCTCAGGGGTACACAGAAAATCCTTCTATTTTCAACCAGATACTGAAAAAGTGTCTAGAAAAACTAGTGATGCCAGGAAGCTCAGTCTTAGTCCAATACATCGACGATTTATTGGTGGCATCAAACACCAGAGAAGATTGTGTTGTTGATTCCATAGCATTATTAAATCTTTTGGCAGAAGAAGGGCATAAGGTCTCACCTGAAAAATTGCAATTCTGTACAACAGCTGTTAAGTATCTGGGACACCAAATTGAAAGAGGAAAAAGAAGAGTAACAGCTGAAAGAGTAGCTTTAATAAAGAAAATGCAAATGCCAGTAACACAAAGACAAGTGAGAATGTTCTTAGGAATAGTAGGTTACTGTCGACAATGGATACCAGGATTTTCCATGTTAGCTAAGCCCTTAATTAATATGACAAAAAAGAAAGCAAAGGACCCTGTTGAGTGGAAGGACGAAGGTGTAGAAGCTTTTGTAAAATTGAGAAATGCCCTATGTTCAGCACCTGCCTTAGGCATGCCTGATTATAAAAGAGAATTTGCATTGTTCTGTCATGAGAGAGAAAATTGTGCACTTTCTGTCCTAACTCAAAGACATGGATTGGAAAGACGTCCTATAGCATATTTTTCTGCTACATTGGACCCAGTAGCAGCCGCGTTGCCAGGATGCCTAAAAGCAGTAGCGGCTACTTGTTTGAGCATTGAACAAAGTGAGTCGATTGTGATGGGACACCCTGTAAAAGTGTATGTTCCACATGCAGTTGTCATTCTGTTGACAAGAACCCGAACTCAGCATCTTACTCCTAGTCGGCTGACTAAATATGAAAGAATAATAATGGGTGCTGAAAATGTGAACATGGTAAGGTGTACTATAATAAATCCAGCAACCTTACTACCAGACCCAAGTCATGAAAGAATAAAAGACGATGAAGAAGATGAACATGATTGTATACAAATTACAGAATTATGCACAAAACCACGTCCAGACATAGAGGAATAGCCTCTTAAAAAGCCAGACAGGGAGCTATTTGTTGATGGTTCGTGTCAAAGACATGAAGATGGCAAATTAACTGCTGCCTATGCGGTATGTGAATTAACTGGAATAGTTGAAGCATCCTATTTACCAGGAGTCAAATCTGCACAAGTAGCTGAATTGATTGCTTTGATAAAAGCATGCAAATTTGGGAGGAATCAGAGAGTGACCATATTTACAGATAGTCAATATGGTTACGGGGTCGTGCATGATTTTGGCCAACTGTGGATGCAGAGGGATTTCATGACTTCTTCAGGATCCCCCATTAAAAATGGACAATTTGTAAGGGACTTGCTAGAAGCAATACAATCACCAAAATAATTGGCTGTGGTGAAATGTGCCACACACCAGTCAGGAGATGACTGGGTGGTAGTCGGCAACAGATATGTGGATCTGGTGGCTCAACATTGTGCCAAAACCAGAATGTCAGTCAATAAGAGGGTGGAAAGAATGGGAATCAGCTGCCAACTTATGCTGTATATGCCACCTGAAACTTGGAATGAGGTGAAGAAATTGCAAGATGAAGTTGATGAAAGTGAGAAGAATTTGTGGATCAAAGTGGTTGCTCCCAAAGAGGAGAGGATGAAGTGTGGATCAGTGCTGATGGCAGACCAGTCATGCCAGACTGTTTACTCTTGCAAATGGCTAGAATGCATCATGGAGATACACACATAGGAAGAGATGCAATGATTAGGCTGTTCAGACAAAATTGGTACAATCCCAAGTTCAGAGCTGTTGCAGAGAGTCTTTGCCAGAGATGTCTAACTTGCCAGATGCATAATCCGGGGAGGAAGACAGTAATTTGGAAAAATTGGAAAGGCAGAGGGTCCATTTATGAGACTGCAGTTTGATTTCATACAGTTACCACCATGTAGAGGGCTGAAATATGTATTAGTCATAGTGTGTCTGTTTTCAAAGTGGGTGGAGGCTTACCCTACTAGGAGAAATGACAGCATTACAGTTGCAAAACTGTTATTACGAGAACTCATTCCTAGATTTGGTTTTCCAGTAACTTTGGAATCAGATAGAGGAAAACATTTTAACAGCGAAGTGATTCAAATAATCTGTGAAGCATTCCAAATCAAACAGAAATTGCACTGTGCATATCGCCCAGAGGCTTCTGGAGTGGTTGAACAATTGAATGGCACTATAAAGTCAAGACTGGGAAAAATGTGTGCATCAACATCATTACAGTGGCCAGAGGCATTACCACTCGTTTTAATGGGACTCAGAAGTATACCTGACAGAACCACAGTATTGAGCCCCACGAAATAATGATGGGAAGAGCAATGAGACAAACACATGTTCCCACAAACAAACTGGTGAATATATCTGATGATATGGTTCTGGACTATTGTAAAGGATTGGCTGATCTAGTGCGTTCTGTCTCTCATCAGGTTGGAGAAGACGCAGTTTCCAGGCAGCCCGAGCAAGAACATGATCTGAATCCTGGTGACTGGGTGGTAGTGAAGAATCACACCAGAGAAACGTGTCTATCACCTAGGTGGGGCAGACCGTGTCAAGTCATACTGACAACGAATACAGCAGTGAAGTGTGCCGGATTTCCTAATTGGATTCACGTAAGCCACACCAAAAGAGTGCCAGATCCTGAAGAAGAGAATCCTCAGACAATGCCAATCACTGAAGAAGCTGAAGGTTGCCCAGCTGAAGGATCTCAAGTTCGAGATTTCAGAGAAGCTGAAGAAGAACAACCGAGCACAAGTCAGGATTGGATACCAGTGGTAGAGGTTCCTGAAATATACCACAGAACAAGAAGTCAAACAAAATTGGAAGAAATTGAAGAAGATCAGATAGGTGAAGTTCAGGAACAAGAAAAAAAGACATTAAGAAATCCTGAACAAAATCAGATAGGGAAAGAAAACTGGACTCAAAACAGTGAAGACCTAATAGACTTTGATCATGGACAGACAGGTTTAGAAGAATCCGGTCAGGCTGCAGAAGTTCACAGTGCAATAAGCCCTGATCAGAACAAGCTAGATCAAGAAGAATGCACAGAAGAAGAAAACCTTGAAAAACATGAACTTGAAGAAATAAATAAAGAACAAGGTCAGTTATTGGAAACTCACAGCGGAGCTGTTACAAAGAAACCAATTAGACCTGAAAAAGAGCAAACAAGAAACAAAGTAATTGAAGAACACGAAACAGTACAAAGCAGTGAAATTAACAAAATCTCTATAGACAAAAATAAGAAAGCAGTGCCAACAAAGAAAACAAGAAAAGGAGATCATTGGCCGAGTGTCATTAAAAGAGTGAAGTACCACATAACAACCAGAAGTGAAGATCCAGATCAAGTGAACGAAGTAACAAGTCAAACTGAACAAGAAAATAAAACTGAGCAAAGAAGAAGTAAAAGACTGAAACTTGTGAATAACAAATTCAAGGGTCCTGAATGGACTTATATCATCCTTGAAGACTTTGAAAGCTCAGAATCAAGTGACAGTGGTGGCGAAGGAACAAGTGCAGAATTAACGTTCGAAGAAAAAACAAGACCACCCTGACTAAGCAAAAGAATAAATTAAAGAAAAGAAGAAAAGATAAGAAGAGCAATCTTCCTTGTCGAAAAATACCTGATGATAGAGTTACTGGGAGACCAAAACAGAAGTGTTGTAGGAGATGCTGTGCATTCTGCATATGTAGTCTAGTATTGGTGCTTATAGTATGGTTAGTCCTGATTGTAGCAATTCCTTACCTTATGATAATAGATAAGAAGATTAATAATGAAACTGAAGAGAAGACAGCAAACATGAAGGGCAATAGAGTAGAACTAATGGTATAGAATGAACCAGAAATTCATCATGAAATAGCTGATAACGACACTAGTTTAAACGTTTTCACAAAGTTATTATTTCAATATGTAGACACAATGGAAGTTAGTAATTGTTACGTCTGTATGAAGTTACCTGAATCAGTAGCAGAAGGATTAACATATCATCACTTACCACTGACATATGGCATATCATGTAGTGTATTGTCTAGTTTATTTTATAGAACAGAGAAACTTCAGTATTACTATTCAAATTTAGATGTGATATTTTCTGAGGTTCCGATTCGCAAGAGTATGAACCCAGTGCTTACTAGTCAAGACGCACAGTTTATGGGAGAATTTTTCTTAACAATGAAATCGATAGACATAACACATGCACATAGACACAATCTAACATGTTCCTTACATGAAGAAGAAAAGATCTTTTTGAATTTAGTAGAAGATAGAAGACAAGATTTTCAAAAGAAAGCTTCTGAACATAAAGCTCATTTACCACCTTGGGCAGAGAAAGAAGGGAGTTACACACCTGGAAAGGCTCAAGCTGCTATGGCTCTGGATTTTGTAAAGACAGGAAATATTTGTCTTCATAGGTTAAAGACTGATTATAACAATGTTTTCATCGGTACCAGTGAATGTGAACACAATTTTTTAATTATTGGAGGTTGGGGACTCAAAGGAGGAACAGATTCAGTTTTTCCTGGAATCTATTATGTATGTGGGAATAAGGCTTACTTTAGGCTTCCTGCACGGTGGTATGGAAGTTGTTATTTTGGAATAGTATTTCCAAAGATATACCACGTAAAAAGAAACACTGGAAGCAATGAAAACAATAATGAATTAATACGCAATAAAAGAGCTAGTTTTTCAGACATTGTAGGTGATATATTTGGTGCATTGATACCTTCAGTGGGAGTAATTCTGAACTCAAGAAAAATATGTAAATTGTCTACAGTAGTTGATCGTTTATCAACTGACACTGCTGGAGGATTTCTAATGATTAATGCGGAAATGGTTGTGATTAGATCTATGGTGATGCAATATCGACTTGCTCTTGATATTATATTGGCAAAAGAGGGCGGAGTCTGTAAATTATTGAAGACGAAACATTGTTGCACTTATATTCCTGATAAGAGTGCAGAAATTGGAACGTATATACAGAATATAACGAAACTTGAGAAAGAACTTAAACCACTGGAAGTTGATAGTGTATGGGAAAGATTGACAAATAGTATCTCGTCAATTGGAACCTGGTTTGCTAATGTAGGAAAAGGACTTATAGGTCAAATATTAGTACCCTTAGCAGGGATAGCAATAATAATATTGACAATAATGATATGGTACAAATGCTGTAGAAAGAATGGAACATACAAAGTGACAGAAAAAGGAAAGAAGAGAAAACTAGATGAAATAGAACTTGAAGAATGGAGAAGTGAACTATACAAAAAGTTGAAAGGGGATGTGAAAAATAGAAAATGTAAAAATGAGAATGAAACGAATTGCTAGAAGTTGGCAGCCGATTGAGGGTAGTGTTTTTGATGGCTCAGAAACGCCATCAGAGAGGGGATTGATGAAGCAAGGTTTCGTAAATGAAACTTGTTTGTACGCAATCCTTCTCATAGTACTAATTTATTAAATTTGTATTGTTAATACTAACCTTTGCATACACTACACGAATAGCAAGGAAGCTTGCCTATGTGTTTTTATTAAAGAATAACGCTTGTCTGTAATCCAAAATGGCCGCTAAAGCGCGGGAACCTCTCTGCGCATGTCGCAACCTGATCACATGGTGTGACGTCTTTCTTTGCTTGGTGGGAAACTTCTGCTTCTGCGCAGTGTGCATAAAATGGCTGCTTGATGTTTTCACATGCTTCAGCTTGCTCTTATGTCATTACTAAATTGTCGTTTCTTAACGCTACTAATGCGGGATAGTATATATATTTAAATGGGAATAGAATAGAAATAGTGGGTATACAGTGAAACATTTTATTTGTGATTTTAATATTTCCTCCTTGCACTTTTAGTAATTCATAAACTTGGGCCTGGGTTGGTGACTTGTAACTCGAGAGACGATGGTTCTGCGCATGTATCCTGTGTGCCTGCCAAGTGAAGTCAACTTGGACGTCTCCCAAGGCCATGACCCATTGGCCGAAGATACTGTACTTGATGTTTCCGGTGGACAAAAATGATACTTTTCCCCTGTAAATTGTATAACATTTGTCGTGAGACTGGTGGGAAATAAAGCAAATGTATTAAATTGAAGGGGTGGGAACGTAAAGGACAATAGGCTTTACAATTTAGGACAAATCAATATGGTGCGACAATCCACCCCCTGTCCCTGTCCAATAAGAAGTAGTGGTCCCATATTTTAGCAACATTAATGGGAGGTACATGGGCGTAGAAGGGTATAATAGATATAGAATTAGCTAATTAGCTAGAGCTGACTCTCAGAACACACAGAAGAGCCCCAGACTGCCAAGCTGATCGGTTGCTGACTGAATCCCTGTCCAGAAGAGGTCCTGAGGAGGGGGCGGCGGAGTCCATTAGAAGGAAGGCACGGGAGAATCGAGAGAAGTCGAGTACCAGAGAGGGGAACGACGCAGGCGTCGTTGTAGAGAGGTCACTGGTCCTGTCCTGATCCCGGAGGAGTCTTTGCTCATCATCCTTCCAGGGTCCTATTTTTCCAACTCCTTGGCCAAGGGGTTTGGTTTTCGCACTTAGGTAAATATAATGCAACCTTTAGTTGCGCTGCTGTCTCTATCTTCTTCTCTTCTTTAAACACCGTCATTGATTAGCAATAATCATTTCTATGCTTAATCCTGGGTATTTTCGATCAAGTACCATGTGGCTTTGTATTTTACTCTGCTAAATCTTTAGATAAACATTTTAAAACTTCCTGACTCAGTGGTTATTTCAGGATTTTGTATTATAATGAATGTCACTCATTTTAAACTTCCCAATTAGCAAAGGATTCATCGGTAAGTCATTACTCTTCAATCAGAAGGTAATTGGTAGCAGGGATTTTTGATAAGAGTAACAACTGATAAACCCAGCGTAAGTATTAGCGTAGTATGAATGTATGGGCCCAAGTGATTATCTGGTGTATGAATGCTGTTTGCTAATATCGCGCTGGATCACTACCAGCGGGGACCATGGTAGTGACCACAACTGTTACCATAATAGAGACAACAGCAGCAACCAGAGATTTAACTACAGCAAAGACCACAGCTGCAACCCTGGCAGGGACAACATCAACCTTCTCAACGTATAGTATTTACATGTATTCTTTTACCAGTACAGTGTACAGAGATAAAACAATATTAAGACAAATTTAGGGCAAGGGAAACCTAAAAGTTGTTGCTCTGTTATTTTCATGAATAGTACAGTGAGAATATACTTTGAATTTAAGATACAGTGAGGACATAATTTCAAAGTAGGAGGAACATCACCCCATGTGGCACACATGTAAAGTTCCAACCTACATTTGCACCTGGAAACTTCACAGGAGAGATAAATGTAATGTAGGGTATGAACATTGTTTCTAAACTGAAGTTGATATGTCAGAGGAATTTGGTGTCAAGGACACCATTAGCGTCATAGGACCATTTTAATTCTTGTGGGTCTATCATCAGAGTCTTGCTTCAGTTGCAACAACAATAATTCACATGCTTCTGCTGGGTGTTTCCTCAGCTCCACATAGCACAAACTTTCAATGCAGTAAGGTCTGCCTCTGTCGATGTGATAAATTCTGATTTTCACATAGTTGGGTTGGAATGACCATCTTTTGTGCCACCCCGGCCCACATTTTGGCTTCACTGTTTTTGCTAGCTGTAGAACTCTAGCCAGCGGTAAAATGCCTGGGCTTCTCCTTTTAACATGATGAAACTGGTATACTCCTAATTGTTATATTTAGATTCCACATACATTCCTAGTATATGGTACAAAATGTACCCAGGGCCTATGCAGCCCTTATTGTGCCATCCACTGCAGTGACAGTGGTAAACATGGCTTTAGGCCTACCAGCTCAGCCAGACTGTAGCATTCTAAAAACTGCAATTCAACGTGCCAAAATAAACGCATTTGACATGTCAAAACCTCCTTTTTGAATATTAATAAGTCATCCCTATGTAGGCCTAGTATCCCAAAACTAGGAGGGCGCAAGGTACATAAAATTACGACATGCAGAAGTGTAATGTTAACATGTCCTTACTGTGACTAGCACCTAAAAGCTATTTTTCACAGCGGCTTGCTTACCTGTCTTATCTAGAAATCCAGAATACAGATTAAAAATCTTCATACTGTATCTCACGAATGGGATTAGCTAGAGAAATAATCCAACAACTATTTTAATAGTTATTAAAAATGTCTGATTTTCAAAAAACTTTAAGAAAAATACACTTTTAGGAAGTTAGCTCTACCATTCCTGAATTTCCTGAAGGCTACATCTGCATTTGTTTGACCACGTCTGTGTCAGATTTCAACAATGCTGCGCTTATGTGACAGCAGTGGCAGCTGGTAAGTTTTGGAGGGAGGAGGGCGGACGGGACACACACACACACACACGCACACATACACATAACACTCGCAATCATGCATTCACACATGCGCGCACACACACACAAACACATTCATTCACAACACTCTTTCCCAAACATTCATATATACACACACACACGCACGCACCAAACAATAATTTAAAAACAAAACAAAACACACACTTACCTGCAGCCAGCTCTGCCTCGGTGGTTCAAGAAGTCTTGGGACTGCTGCCTTCCCTCATTGGCTGACCTTAGGTCCCAACGACATCACAGAGTGGGATGGGGTCAGTGAGACTACTCCACACTGTGATGAAGTGTCACTGATTGACACTCGACCGTGGGCGCTTCAGGGCTTAAAACTGAAGCGCCCATGTGCGAGGCAATCAGTGACACTACGCCTCATCACTGAGGGGAGGACCTCAGGGACCTTTGCTGAGCTGAGGACGTCACGCCCACAGGAGCTGTGACTTCCTCAGCCCAGCAAAGTTCAGTTCAGGCAGCCAGGAGCCAGCGCTAGATGTGCATGTCTGGCTCCTGACTGCCTGAACTGAGAGTGAACAGTGTCTGTCAGGCTGACCTTTGTTCAGCCTGACAGACACTGTTCATGAGGGGCAAAAGGTGGAGGGGCGTGGCCCCTCTGCCCCAATGGACCGGCCGCGCACTACCTGCTTTGCAGAGACGTTAGGGACCCAGCTCCGTATAACATACCTTTTCTCCCTGTGCTGTAACTTTCCACAAGGGAGATGGGGTACAGTTTAGGAGAAGGGCCTGGATTGGACGTCGTCGATGGGGAACCAAGAATGGTTGTCGAACCTAAAAGGGAGAGAGGATTGTGACTTGATCTGTTTTAACACTGGAAATGTACCCACCCTCCAGTGTATTCCCTGTGGTGGTAGTAGGGGTTAGTCTCCCATCTACCTGTCAACAACTAAGTCTATTGTGACGTCCGTTGTGTGATCTTAGAATTCTGTCCATTCAAATTCGACTCTGGAGGGACACTGCTTACTAACTGTCCCTGAGAACCAGGATTGTTAGTACATTTTAAACAAGAAATGTTCAAAAAGAGCATCAAGTTATCAAGTCACTTATGCCAAATGTTCCAACCTCTTGGTGACCTATGCCACATATCAAGTTACTGACAGTACTAAGGCAAGCCTGTTGCAATGGGAGTTGTATGGTTGAAGTCACTAAGCAAAACTTAATTTGCGGCGTACACTTGCATTCATGCGTTTGGTACCTTTACTTGTAGTTTTCGTTTTGCTGTTTGCAGACTTCAGGGAGGCTGAGCGGTGATTACAACGGCTGCCATGCAAGGGGTTAATGCAGGTTCAGCAAGGCCAAGCTGTGATTAAGGCGAGTGTCATCTGGATCATGATGCTGGTTTTCAGGAAGGCCGAGCGGCGACTCCGGTGTTCCTGGGCGGTGTCAGGCAAACGTAGGGCCTTCAGCGCTCCCTCGACGCGGGGTGTGTTGCCTCTTTGGAACTTTCAAGGCAAAGCGGTTTCTGGCAGTTGGGGTGTGGTTTATGTAGGGAAACCACACCCAAGATAGCCGCCGAGAGCACCCGCGGTCTTGCAGGATCTCAACACTTCCACGTATGTTCAAGCAACTGTTACAGGCACGCAGTGTCTGGGGCAATCATTACGATACTTTGGCACACAGTGCCGGTACAACAGCAGAGATCAGATGTTGAGACACAAGTGTAAACAGTAAAAGGTATGCATCATAAAACAAGAGCACAGCACAACTTCACAAGTATAATACACTTAAATATACACACAGGTGCTGGTGCATGTTCAGAGGGAGGGCTTTTTATGCATGGGAGCCCGTCATTCCGGCTAGCTGGGGACCAGCCATGCAGCCTAGCCCTGTATTGTGACATTCTGCTAGCCAGTAATTAGCATATGAAAAAGGTGTAAAGTGCCTCTCAGAAGCAAACAATAGGGTGGCCTGAACAGGCAGACATGACACCTCTGAACTAGACAGAACATGCAGGGTGAGGCTGTGAGCATCCTTTTTGACTTTTGAGTGACAAATCTTGCTTAAAATGTAAAATCATGCTTAACAGGTCTGCTGGATTTAAATATAACACTGGGGGCACACTTGAAAGGAACGGAACAGGATGCCAAAGCAATTCATGTGTATCCACTGTTTAGTTGCTAAAGGATCTGCTCAGTCTCACAAGACATCTGTCTCTGGAATTATTTTACATAAACAGTGGGGGCACACTTGAAAGGAAAGCCACAGGATGCCAAAGCAAGTCATGTGTGTACATGGTGTGGTTACTGGAAAACCTTGCTCTATTCTGACAGACATCTGCCTCTGGCTTCATGAGGTGTTCAGTGACAACTCCAAGCTGGATTTTAGTCTTAAATGTGGGAGGTCACTAGGATTACCATAGTACGCTCCCTAGACACAACCCAAGCCTAAAGATCCCAGGTGTAGTGTGGCCGAGTTTTGAGATGGGACCAAGTGTGTAGGGGCGGTCCCCTGGAACGTTTATGCTATAGGTTAGGGTGTTCCCACTTAGGTGCCATCTCCAGGCACCCACCCCACCTCAGAACATTCGTGGACCTGAATAAAATCAGCTAGTGGACTGAACCTGCTGTCTGCAACCAGAGAGGAGCCCTAAAGGGCTGGATTTGCACTCTTTTCTATCCAGGACAAAGACATGTACTCCAAAGGTCATAAAGTTTAGCTCCTATTAAATCTTCAGGGACCCATAAGTTACAGGAGGCCTTTTACTGCAACTGCTCAGCTGACTAGTGGCAACTAGCCCTATATTGAATTCTGCTGATTGACCACTACCTGTGAGCCTCTAAGTGCCTCCCATAAGGTTGCTGGAGTTTCGGTTCAGTAAGGCCCTTGCTTGGCAGTTCAAGCTAGACAGTTTCCAGTGGAGCAGGGTCAAGACTGATTTGTGCATGACTGGGTCCAAACTCAGGCGGCATGGTGTGCAAAATAACAATGAACTAGGATGTGGCCCTGAGTAATTACCAGCGGCTGAGATTTATTCAAGCATTCAATCCATCACTTTTTTGTATATTTTACTGTGTTGTCCTAAGTGGGACATATATGCCTTGACGTGGGTCCTGTGCACACCGTGCCACTGGAGCCAAGCTATACCTGGCTGATGAGCCCTAACTAAGGTTAAACCAATCCTGGGTTGCTTGTGTTTTGGTTTAGGGAGGATCTGGCATTACAGTTCGGTCTGGACTGGTCCCATTGGAACAGGGTCAAGACTGATTTGCTTATGGCTGCATCCACACTGAGCTAGTATGGTGTGCACAAAATATTATGGACTGGGATGCAGCCCTGAGTAATTACCAGTGGCTGAGATTCATTCAAGTATTCCATCCATCACTTTTTTGTATAATTTAGTCTGGCTATGGAGAAGCTGGCAAAATTGAATTCATTACATGAAACTAAGGCTGTTGGAGATTGGTATAGCCAGCAAATCTTTTACACTAACCTTTCCTTAAAACTGTCAGTCTGCAGGGTACGGAAAAGAAAAGGCCAATCAATATGATCAACGGCTTTTTCTGCATCCAACAACATGGCTAGGCAGTCTTCTTGCTTATCCTAGGGTTGACAAAACAGGTGAAAGAAGATTCTCATATGATTTGGGCAATAGAGCGGTCAGGCACAAACCTGACATTTCTTTTTTAAGACTTATTGCTGGTATAAATCTTTGCTAAGATTTTAACATCAGCAGTTATAAGTGTTATTGGCCTATAGTTTGCACAATCGAGTAGATCTGTGTCCGACTTTGAGAATAGGTTGATTATTGCGGTGTTAAATTCTGTGAGTAATCCAGAGGTTTTACCTGCATGCTTAAAATATTTATACAAACGTGGGGCAACTAGCTTTACATTTAGCTTATACATTTCAGTTGATAAAGCCAGGGCTTTCCCCAGTGGCATGAATTTAATAGCTTCCACTATTTTGTCCTTGGAGATATCAGAATTCAAAAGATCCCCACATCACTGCAGTTTGGGTAGATGCTGTGCCTCAAATAATTTATTTTTCAATATTAGGCCTCATCTGCATTCCCAGTTGTATATAAGAGCCTGAAAAACATCGTCAATTGTTCTGAAATCAGCTTTGGAAGCATCAACAAATCACCTTGATGGGTGCGGAGAGTCGGTATCGTCCTTGCTCATTCTAGTTGATTCAGCTGTAATGCCAGGAGCCTTCCAGCTTTCTCCCCTTATTCATATTGTTAGAACTTTATTCTTAAAAGGCCATCTCTGCTGTCAATGTAAAATGCCTCTGATAAAATATTTCAAGGCGTTGTCCAAGAGTGGAGCAGCGTAATTTTGGCTCCACTCTTTCATGTTCTCACATATATCTATATTTCTGTGGTCAGAATATTATTGTATTACTCACATTTTTACGCATTTCTTTAAATAATACTCTCCATTTATTTTAAACTAAAAAAATCACCCATTCGAATAGTGCTCTACACTTATATTGTAACTGTATATGCATTTGTAATCATGCATTTAAAACGTGTACTGAAATGCTTGCCATACTAAAGTTGACCTAAGGCCTTAAACTCTTAGGAGCAGATTTACAAGCCCCTTGCGCCACTTTTGCGTCACTTTTCCCATGTTAAAAGTGACGCAAAAGTGGCGCAAGGGGCTTGTAAATCTGCCCCTTAGATTTTGCTATGTTTATTTTTAACGTGAATGCTTGCTTAGATGCAATTTTTTCAGATGAATGATCTCATGATAAAAGAAGGGCACATTGTGGGAAAGAAATAGAGAGGTCTGAAAGGAGCATCTCTTGGCAAGGATAAGAAGATTTAACGAAGCAAGGCAAGACTACTGTCCGAGCAGAATATGCAACCGAGAAGAATTCAAGGATGTTTTAACTTGTAGACCAAATAAAAGAAATCTCTAGTGTAGCTGCCAGGTCTGTTGTTTGCAGATGAGACTTAATTGGACATGTGACCTGAAATTCTTGGAGGTTCTTTTGGTGGGTATAGTTGAACATTGCACTTTGACTTTGCTCAGATTTCCTTTAAAATCTAAGAGGTACAGACCTCTTTGCTGCATCTCTGTTGTGTGGCATTATGATGTACAATATACTAACCTTTGAGAACTTCTACAGACATTCTGCTACGGTGATACCTATTTTTGCTTCCCTGATTAATTGGGGTTCCCTGATTCCCTGCTAGAATAGGGTTTAGAAGGTCTCCTTAGACAAACTCATGTTTAGGCAAGAGGATCGAAACTTTCAATCTACTCACCAAATGTTATTTCTTATTCTTTGTGTAGTAGCTACTGAATTCCTCATTTGCTTTCGGTTATTAAGGATAGGTTTTATCCGTCGATTCGTTAGTGATTCGGTGTTTTTAGACTAGGTTTCTGTGACTGACTTATATCAGCTTGGGCTTGAATTTATAATAAAAACATACTAAATTCCATCAATCGACTCTGAGCTTTACTGTGTGACCAAATGGGTTACACTATAATTGGTAGATTGTAGTTGATCCTAACTCCATTTATTCTTCAGGCACCCAGCCGCGGCCTGTGCAGGTAAGAGCGGTGGGCGGTGGTGCCGGGTGTGGGGCGGTTTCGACAGACGACGTAATGGGAAAATTAATTATTTATTTATTTTCCCTCTTGGCCATCTGCTGAATTCCCCCCAACCCGGCCCTACTGCCCCACCACTCTTACCTGCACAGGCAGCGGCTGCAGGCACCTAGACCTTTCCATTACATGGGGTCAGGAAGGAAGAGTCCACATTTGATGCATTCTCAGATGGTAGCAGAGGTCGGTTTAGATCCTGAGATCGTGTCAGGAATTCAATTAACTTAATTGGCAGGAAAGGCAAAAAACTAGTTAAAAGTGGCAATTTTCTTTTTTTTAATTTCTGTTTGTACATTGTTTACTTTCTAAAAACTCTTAATAAAATCATTTGAACTGAAAAGTGGCAATCTCAAAAAGACTAAAAAATATCCTCATTGGAGGAGTTTGTTTCCGTCTTCCGTGATGACTCTTAGACAGTGTCTGAGAGTCATTCAAGCTCTTCCTAGTTTGCATGACTGGGCAGGAGGTGAGCGCTCTAGTCTTTCCTGCACGAGCGGAATTGGCAAGGCTCAACGTGCACGCTCGAGAGATGAGCATTGCACTTCAACTGACTTTTGACGGAGGCTGGATGTGTGTCAGTCAGCTCTGTAGTTTAGAGACTTTTCTTTCGAAATTGGCAAGAGTTAGTGTATCGGTTTCAGCGCGTGTGCGGAACACGCATAATCCCTGAATTTTAATCTCGAGTGCCCGGCAGCTTCGGAGTAAGGCAAACGAAGAAAATCTTACGACAAGCTAGACCGCATGAGTAATGCTCCGGTCCTCAGAAGGGGCAGCACACAATTCTCCAGTCCTCAGAAGGGGCAGCGCATTTGACAAGGTATTTCCTTTTGAATGGTAAAGACTTTGGTGTTAGTGTAAAGGCACTCATGAGTCAGGAACAGAGTACAGTGTAGCTGAAATCCTCATCATTAGATAAAGACTTTACAAGTTAAGATTACAAGGAACTATATATCACTAAAGAAAAGACATCTTAAGAAAGAGAAATTCAGAAGATTACAAATTAAAAGTAAAGGAGTCAGCAATAAGAATTTAAACAACAGTACTGTTGCAACAAAAATGTAAAGATTTTGGAATAGAACTCCACAAGAGTAAATTCAAATCATAAGAAGAAAAGACAAGAATCAACTAATACTGACGCAACAGCAAGCACAGACAGCGAAAGGCAGTCAGAGCTCATCTTTAAAAGAACCAAGTTCTGACAAATTTTAAGAGAGAGGCTCATGGCTTGGGAATACAAGGTAAAGGTTTGATTACTAATGAATTATAAGTTGCAAATGAGAATGGTATAGAAGAGTGTTAAGGATGTTGTTTTCTTCTTTTGCATTTACAGGTTCATTCCTTCAAATACCCAGATCGAGATAACTAATAGAGGAGGTTAAGGAAAGCAGTGCACAATCCTCTACAAGGCAGTCTCTCTTGTTATTTTATCCACTTCTTTCCCCCAATCTGTTGTCACATGCTAACAAGTTTTTCCCTTGTGAGTGTGGATAGTGTTGAGGAGGATTTGGGAGTCAGCTTCAGCTCCTGTTGAACCAACTCAGGTACTTTGACAGATCGGGAGTTAGGAGGTTTTACATAAGAATAGTTAAGGTCCAAGCCCCAGTTCCAGCCCCAGTTCCAGAGCCCATGGTTCAATTTGAAGGATCGGCGGAGTTCCAGTGGTTTGTGGCGTAGTGACAACAAAGGATGAGTGAGTTTTAATAGGATTGATATAGTACGGCTTCTTTATTTATTTATTTATTTATTTATAAAGCGCAACATTCATCCCACTGGGATATCACGGCGCTAGTGTATCCGGAGAGTGATGAGTCAGTTTAGTCTAGTTGAGGGTGGTAATGGCAGTATTAAGGAAACAAATAAGTTTTAATTTTTTTCCTGAACGCCATGTATTCTTCAGTTAGCCGAAGTTCCAGCGGAAGCTCGTTCCAATAAAGTGCTGCCAAGTGCGAGAAGGTACGTCCACCTGTCCTGCTCTTGCTGATTCTTTTTGTCTCCGCTAGTGCTAAAGAACGTGACCTTAAGCACCTGAGCGGGACGTAGAATTTGATTCTATTCTGGAGAATCTTGGGGCCTGTGCGATAAAGTGCCCTATGTGCATGTCCTAAGAGTTTAAATCGTGCTCTTTGGCGCATGGGCAGCCAGTGGAGTTGCTTCAGGCATTTTGTCGCGGAGCTGTATCTGCCCTCCTTGCACACCAGTTTAGCCGCTGTGTTTTGTATTACCTGCAGACGTTTAAAAGGTAGTCTGGCATGCCAACAAAGAGTGCATTTCCGTAATCTAACCTGCTGACAAGCAGGGCTTGTGTGATAGTCCTCCTGCTTTCCAGTGGGATCCAACGGAAAAGCCTTTTAGGAGCTTCAGTGTAGCGAAGCTTCTACCACACAGGGTCCGCACATGGTCCTGCATCGATAGGGTGTTATCGATGATGATGCCCAAGTTTTTACGCACTGCTTTGGTGCTGGTGCCGCACCCAAAGAGTGGGGCCACCAGGATATATCCCAGATATGATTAGCTCCGCCGAGAAGCAGAATTTCAGATTTCTCTGCGTTAAGTTTTAAACAGTGCACTGACATCCAGGTTGCCGTCTCAGTGAGGCAATTGTTGAGTTTGGCTCTGGTGTCATCATGCCCATTTCCGTTGGCTATTGTCAGTTGGGTATCATCCGCATAGGAGCAAATTCCAAAGCCCCATTTCGTGCCAATTTTTGCCAAGGATGAAACATAGGCATTAAATAGTGTGGGGCTCAGGGATGCTCCCTGCGGGACACCACAACTGAGGTTTTTGGAGTAGATAAAAAGCACCAAGCTGCACAGTTTGAGTTCTGTTACATAAAAATGAGCTGAGCCATTGAAGGGCCGTTGCATGTATCCCTTTGTCGTGCAGATTTTCCAATAAAAGTTGGTGGGAGACAGTGTCGAAGGCCGCCGACAGGTCCAGCAGGATCAGGGCCACTGCCTTTCCCTGGTCCAGCAATGATCTTATATTGTCCAGGACAGCCAAGAGGGTTGCCTCCGTACTGTTAGTGGCCCTGAAACCTGTTTGTGAGGGGTCAAGCAACTCATTGGATTCTAGGTAATTAGATAACTGTCTGTTGACAAGTTTCTCCAGTACCTTGGAAAGATAGGGGAGCTGAGAAATTGGTCTATAATTGGCTGGGTTGTTTACATCGGATCCTATCTTTTTCAGTAAAGGGGTTACTGTGGCCTGTTTCCAGATCTCTGGAAAAACAGCTGTCTCCAGGGATTGGTTGAACAGCTGTGTGATGTAAGGGCACAGAGTAGGTATAAGTTGGGAAAAAATAAAATGTGGACATGGGTCGAGAGGGGATCCTGATTTGACTTCCCCATTGCTTTGGCGACTTCTTTTTCTGTAAAAGGGACGAAGCCGTCTAAATGCACGGGGGTATCAGGATAAGGGTCTCTATTTTCCCAGTTAACAAAGTTCGCTGGAGTGGTATTGTTAAATGATGAATAAATCGTGCTTATTTTGTCTGTAAAGAAATTGCTGATTTTTCACAGCTTTCTGCTGAAGGGAGCAGGGTTTGGGACATGCAGGTTGGTTTACATAGCTCGCGCACTATTTTATAAAGTTCTTTTACCGAATTTGTGTTCTCATCTATTCGTTGTGCAAAGTATGCCCTTTTGATCTTCTTTATTGCATGGGTATAGCCCCTGAGTTCTGTTTTATACACTGATTTATCAGTGGCCGATCTAGACAGTCGCCAATTGTGTTCTAGAGTTTTACACTTTTTTTCAGCGTCCTAAGTTTTGCTGTATACCACCTTTCTGATACCGATTTTCTAGCTTTGGGTTTGAGTTTCGGTGCGCATTGGTCCAATGTCTTAGTGATCTCTGTTTCAAGGTGCACTGCGCCTCTGTTGGTGGGTAATGTTCCCAGAGTCGTTAAGCCGTTGGAAACAAAGTGGGAGTTAAATAATCAGGTGTGACTAATTTCCAGGCTCTGTAGGTCCCATGCATGAGTTTGGTAACTCTTGCTGATATCTCATGTGTGGAAAAATCAAAGCTAATTAATGAATGGTCAGTCCATATGACTGGTCTAATCTCCTTAACTATAATATCTTCTATATTGGAGAACAGTAAATCCAGTGTGTGCCCTGCAATATGTGTAGGTCCCTTAATCAATTGCTTTAGTTGAAGGATAGACATGTCGTTCTCAAGATGGGTTATCGCCATATTGTCGGTTTTTTCAAAGTGGACGTTAAAGTCTCCAATAACTAAGTAATTTTTATATTTTATACAGGCGGGTAATAATTGCGTGAGCAGTTTGGTACTAAAGTCTGCCTGATATCCAGGGGGTTATAAATCACAGCTCCCCGAATAATGTATGATTCCCTTTGGATATTTCAAATGGCAGTAGTTCATGCTCTCCCAGCTGGGCTACTGTGATAGGTAAGCAGTTAAGGTAGTCTTTGAACAGGATAGCTAGTCCCCGCCCTTCCGCCCTTGCCTATCTTGCCTAAGTATTTTGTACTCAGGGGGCATGGCGTTGGCGATGTCTGGGCAGTTGCTCTCACCCAGCCAGGTCTCGGTAATAAAAACCAGATCTGGGTCTGTCTCCTTAATAGTGTCCCAAATTTCCAAAGCATGTTTAGGCACTGACCTGGCATTAAAATAGATACAATTAAATTCCATGTGATCATCCACTTCTCTCTGTGACTGATCGGTCTGGGTTAGGCTGCCCCATTTGCACCGCATGCAGGAGAAAGGCCCTTCAATATTTCCTAGGGTTAGTTTACATGAGGCATGGGTGGCTAACCCAGTAAGTGCTTCTCTTGAATAGCGCATAGGGCTCTTTGAGTTTTTTCCAGGGGGGGCAGGGGTTCTGACCCCTGGTCCCGGCCAGGCGCGGACGGGCGCAGACGGGCTTGCCTTAGGCGCGCCTTCGGCGAGCCAGCGGCGCGCCCGCTGCGCGCGTCCGCTGCGCTCACGCTGACACATCGAGCTAAGTAGGAGGGCGAGCGGAAGTGCAGCTCCGCCCCCCTTCAGCCGGAAATGCTTTGCGGTGAACCTAGGTGCTGTCAACCCCGCCCTCCACTCAATCAGCACACAGCTGCGGTGGACCGGGGCGGAAGACAGACTTCTGTGCAAGTGTGCAAATATACAATTCAGGTAACAGTGCGCGTTTTAAACGAGCAATTGTAAAATTAGGGTATTTTAAAATGAGCGATTAAAAGTACAAGCTAAAACAGGAAGGCTAAAACAAGAATAGAAGTGTTTCCCCCTCCGCCGCTATTCTAAGCAGCTAATGGTGCTGTCAGACTCACCACGCTCCGCTGCGCGCACGCTGACACATCGAGCTAAGTAGGAGGGCGAGCGGAAGTGCAGCTCCGCCCCCCTTCAGCCGGAAATGCTTTGCAGTGAACCTAGGTGCTGTCAACCCCGCCCTCCACTCAATCAGCACACAGCTGCGGTGGACCGGGGCGGAAGACAGACTTCTGTGCAAGTGTGCAAATATACAATTCAGGTAACAGTGCGCGTTTTAAACGAGCAATTGTAAAATTAGGGTATTTTAAAATGAGCGATTAAAAGTACAAGCTAAAACAGGAAGGCTAAAACAAGAATAGAAGTGTTTCCCCCTCCGCCGCTATTCTAAGCAGCTAATGGTGCTGTCAGACTCACCACGCTCCGCTTCTGCACAGCTTATGGTGTTATAACAGTTGTGTGATGTTTGGCTGAGTTGTTTTGAATGTTATATGAATGTGGTGTTTTATGTGAAGAAGTTGAAGTTGTTAATCGGTCTGACGAGGCCTAATATCCTGGGATGATATTAACAGTGTAGAAGACACTGTATTGTAATTGTCTGCTAAGGTTTTGTGGGGTCTGTCGTGAGATGCCGTTGACAGCCCAATTGAGATAGGGACCCTAACTTTATGTGTGACAGAGAGGTGTGATCAGTGTGGTGACCCTTTTGTGCAGAGGGAAACCATTCCTCGGAGGTCGAGGTTTCATTTCAATGTGTGTCAGAGTAGATCGTGAAGCGTTGTTCTGAATTGTTTCTTGAGTGATTGAATTCTGTTGGTTTCTTTAGTAAAGCAGACAATTGTTATTTGTTGCAATTTGCATTGCATTTGTTTGTATAAGTATTGCTGAAGACACTGTGTTCATGAATATTGTAAAGGAGGGTGAACCCCTGCAAGGAGTGAGCTCGATGTCACAGTGTGCCACACTGGGATTCGTTGGTTGGTGTAAAAGCAGTGCTGTCATTGGTTGTCTACCTCACGGAATGGTTGCTGATTTGGAACGTGAATTGTGAACAATTTACTGGGGTCTGTTTTGTAATAAGTAATTCTAATTGTGATTATTGATTTTTTTGTGTGAAGACTGAAATGTTTTAAGGTCATACAAGATCTGATTAGGGGAAATATGGCAATCAATGTAAGGTTACACACTTGTATTTACAAAATCACTGAGAAAGAAGGTGCACTGGTGTTTCAACGCTATGTTACATTTAATGTGGGAATCATTGAAAATGTGAGGAGGATTTTACATGCGATAAAACCACAGCCTAGACCTATGTAGTTTGAAGCACTCAATGCCTAGGAGAGTGCAACTCAAGCTAGAGAAAAAGAAAGATATCAGGAAAGAGCTAGAAAGGCAGTGTGTACTTATGCTGATGCAAAGTGGGGCGCAGAACAGAAAAGGGTGGAGAACGGACATGATAGAGGGATCTTAGTTGTATTTGGCATTGACCGGTGAGGAGTTTGAGAAGGGTAGACAAGAGAAGAAAAAGAGAGATTAAGAGGGATTGAGGCAAGGAATCAGCTGATGGAGGTGGAAACGGTAACAGTGATACTAGTGATAGACTCTAAGATATGTTGCTGTCTGGACGATTGTCCCCATACAATGAGACCCAAACGAGCGGAGGTGGAAGTACAAATATTAGTGGACATTCTGGAATTGATAGGGCACCAGTATCTGTGAGTCCTAACATAACGGGGACCACCCCTGTGAATATAAACCTGACCTCAGTGGAACAGAGTGTGGAGATTTGTGCCCCTGTCCCCTCCACAGTTCCAAATGTTATTGCAGATTTTAATGTTCCAGAGAGTCCCAGAGAAGGCTCCTACCAGTTTGAATATGAGATTAATTCCATTTGTCCTGATAAATGCTAGTTCTCCTTGTGGTGCGAGTGCAAACCCATCAGCGAATCAGACCAGATATGGACTTTGAGGTCATTTCAGGGGTTGCCAGATGCCAATTCGATCACCTGGGAGCTACATATGAGGGCCCATAGTCGCAACCTCAGACAAGGAACGGTACCAAAGACTTCTGATGTGCCTCATAGACATGATTCACAGGAGCTAGATGACAAGTTGAAGGTTCTCAGTGCCACCCCAAATGAAAGCAGAAGTACAGAAATACGTCAAGGAACGATCAGGTTATCATTGAAAGTGAATCTGTGGATATAGCTAAATTAAAACTTGAGTTGGATGAAATGATAAGTGGAAGTCTTGAATTGGCTCGAATAGACACTTATCAACAAATTAGCTTCTGTTTATGAGTAAGCATGTTACTAGGAGAGCGAGACAATCTTATGATAAATTATCTGAAATAACTCAGAAATATGAGGTAGATCTTTGCAGAAAAGCCACTGGCTCTCCTTTTGTGATCAGGATTTCGAAAATATGAGAATACCAGGGTTGAAAATGCAAATTCAGGAATTAATTCAAAGCATCCAGATTTGGAGTGTACTGGATAAGTGGCAAGTCAAATGGTCAAAAAGGAAAAGTCTCAAAAGCTTAATGGGGGAATCGCCTCCTTCTGTAGAGGGGGGAGCGGGAGCTAAGAGCTTCCATTTACGAGATGTACCTAGTGGAGGTTATGTTCTTGTACCTTGGAGAAGGAGGGATCTTGTGTCATTTACTAATGATTTCCCTAGGTTGAGAAAGAAACATGTGGAAACAAGTTGAGCAGTTTGTGAAAATTTCAAAGGATTTGTGGAATGATTTGAATACTCTGATATTGTGGTTCCAAGTGATTTGTGGACAGCATGTAAGATAGCTACAGAATGACCAGAGAGAGAACCAGTGAGGGATCTTTTGACTAATGGTTCGTCACCCATAGTAATAAGAAAGTACAATCGGGTGGTGACATGGTTGAAGTCTAAAGTGTTACCCCAAGATATCGACTGGGTCAAGATTGACCTTATGACTCAGGAATCTAAAGAGACGATTCATGTATGTTATGTGAGGTGGTTTCAAGCATTCAAACAGTACAGTGGAATGGAAACCGTGGCGTCCAAGGATATGGGGCATTTTGTGTCAGGATTGAGACCTGAGATTAGCATGATGATCCAGCAGCATTTTATTTGTTGGCAGAATAAGTCGGTTGATGAGATCTTGCGATACGCTAAGTATTGCAATGATGAGAATGACATGAGGCAGAAGAAATAGAAAGCTCATGGAAGCTCAAATCAAAGTTGCTCGAAGGGTAAGTCAAGGTCCACCATTTGTTGGTAGTGCACCCCCTAAGCAGGGAGTGCCCACAAGGAGCTCTGGCTATGCAAGGTGGAGGTGGAGGTGGATTTCAGTCACAAGGTAGGGGTCGGGGTATTCCTATTGATCCAAGTACTGGAATTGATATAGCTACATTGGAAAAGTCCAACCCATGCTACCACTGTAATCTGTTGAGGCATTGGAAGTGGGAATGTTGTCTTAATCCTTCAAATCAAGGTCAGAATGCAGGGTTTGCACAGTCGCAGAATAATTATCCTATGCTGCCACAGAATTTCCCTAGACCGAGGTCTCACAATTTTAATACGCCCCAAGTAGCAGTTATGCAAATTCCACAACCCCTGAAGCTACAGCAAGCTGCCGCTGGTCCTAGATTCGTTTCATACCAAGTTCCAAATGTGAATCAGAATTCTGTCCAGGGTAAAATTCCTTACCAGCAATATCCCATATTTGAGACCATTGAGAATTTTGGTTCCAATCAGTCTGCCTGACGGTGCTTGAGGGGGGAAGAAGATTGCGTACTTGACTGAGTCTTGGAAGTAGACCAGAGTGGCCCATATGAAGATGGTGAGGTAAATGGCCACACTGTATCATTCTTGGTTGATACTGGTGCTACCAATTCTACTGTGCGAACAGTGGAAGTTCCAAAGCTACCTCTCGCGGGAAGAAGTATCCAAGTTGTTTGAGTTGCTAATCATCAAATGAGGAACCCTATTACTGAGGATGTCCTTGTAAAAATAGGACATTTTTAAGATGCTCACCAATTTGTGGTATGTGACTTAAGTCCTGTGAGTTTGCTAGGACGTGACTTCTTGTGGAAGTTGAATTGCACCATTGACTGCACACTGAGAGGCATGGAGTTCCAGACCCACGATGAGGATGTTGCCTCTAAAATGGTTAATCAAAACCCAGTTGTTCTATTTTACCCTATTAAGGCATGCAAAGAATTACCCCTGGATCTCGGAGACACTGTGAGGTCTAAGGTTTGGGATTTTTCAGGAAAGGACATTGAATAAAAGGAGTTGAGCCTGTCCATGTGCAGATAAAGCCAAATGCAAAATATCCCAGAACACTACAGTATAATCTGACCCCTGAAACGAATAGCTCCTTTAATCGAGACAATGATTCAACAAGACATTTTGAAAGAGATTATGGGGAGTCCATGTAACTGACCCATTTTGGGCCTGCACAAGCCTAGCCGTAAGTACAGCATAGTGCAGGACCTTCCAAGAACGACAATATAATGATTCCTTGTTGTCCTGTGGTACCGAATCCTGCTGTGATATTGTTTCACATTCCATGTGAGGCTGAGTGGTTCTTTGTTATTGAATTGTGCCAGGCTTTCATCTCCATACCCTTGCATGAGGACAGTCATCTCCTCTTTGCATTATGCTTGACAATCGTGTTTTGGCCTGGTGCCGAGTCCCACAAGGGACTATGGAGAGTTGTTCCATTTTCAACCAGGTCCTCAAAAAGAACTTGGAGTCTTTGGTTATGCCCTGTAACTCTCTCCTGGAACAGTATATTGGCAACCTGCTGGTTGTGTCAAATACTCGAGAAGCATGCAAAACTGATACTAATGCACTGTTGAACAATTTGGCTGAGAATGGACATAAAGTGTCCCCTACCAAGTTGCAGTACTGTTCGAAAGAATTATTGTATCTTGATCATCACATTGATAAAGGAGTCAGAAAGGTGTTGCAGGAGAGAATCTCAGCGGTTTCGCAAATGAAACTGCCAACCACCCAGAAAGAGGTCAGGATGTTTTTGAGAATGGTGGGCTACTGTAGCCAGTAAATACCCAACTTTTCCTTAGTGGCCAAGCCTTTACAAAGGCTGACACACAAGGATGTGTCGAATACGGTGCCTAGGGACAATGATTGTTTGGTTGCCCTCCTAGAGTTGAGAGAAAGTCTCTGCCATGCCCTGGCACTAGGAATGCCTGATTATAACAAAGCGTTTTAGCTTTTTTTGCAGTGAGAGGGAGGACTGCACTCTCTCAGTGCTTACACAAACACATGGAAGTGACTGGAAACCTGTGGCTTACTTTTCAGCTACCTTAGATCCAGCAGTGGTGGTTTTGCTCGGATGCCTTAAATCTGTGGCAGCTGTGGGTATCAGCATAGAGAGATGTGAAGGCGTTGTCATCTGTCGTCCTTTAACGGTGTACGTGCCTTACTCCGTGGAAGTATTGTTGACTCGTACTCGCACACAGCATTTAACAAACTGCCGCCTGACCCAGTATGAGCAGATCATACTGGCGGCTGAAAATCTAACATTGAAAGGACGTTTTGTTTTGAACCCTGCCACCCTACTGTCTCTTCCTCAAACTGACAATGATGAAAATGAAGTGGAGCAAGACTGTTTCAATGTCACTGAATTGTGCACCACGCCAAGACCAGATGTACAAGATGAGCCGCTGCCTGAATCTGACTTTGCATTGTTTGTGGATGGCTCATGTTTGTGAGACCATGAAGAAACTCTACACACAGCTTTTGCAGTCTGTACACCTTTAAGAGTAGTTGAGGCCTCATG
The DNA here is from genome assembly GCA_963921515.1 of Calotriton arnoldi. Lineage (NCBI taxonomy): Eukaryota > Metazoa > Chordata > Amphibia > Caudata > Salamandridae > Calotriton > Calotriton arnoldi. The sequence goes on from CAWUFW010006297.1 coordinate 1,150,340, forward strand.
GCTCCAGGGAGTGTTTAAGGCACAAGTGGCTGAATTGATTTCCCAAATTATATCAGCTGAGAAAATCACTTCAGAAACTGGGCTGTCAAGTAAGAAAGTATTCCACAGCCACAGTCTTCAGTCCCTTGGACAAATCATTGAATTGATTGCTATAAGATCAGAGTCAGGTTCTTCAACCTCATGAGGTTTTTGACTTTTGGCCAATTTAGTTAAATACATTGAGATTCTTCTAGATATCCAGCCTATGCTACCTGTTCCAGCAGAGTTTACCCAGCAATGACATTGTAGGGTACCTGCTCTCTAGAAAGAGCCCCCCCGAGTTCATGAAGATAACTTCAACCCTGAATTGTATTGTTTTATACGTGCACCTGGAATCTAGGGAGACGGGTGTGGGGGCCCAGGTTGCTTATCGAAAACCAAGCTTATGAGCATGGTGAAGTCCGCATTCTTCCTGATAAGTGAGAGTGAAATAATATTTTGGCCTAGACAAGTTGGCCTCGACCTAGAGCTGTTCAAATGCTAGCACTAAGACAATACTGTTCTATTGTTGTTTGGATGGAGAACTAAGTCCACCACATGCAGCAACAGCCTACCAGCTTCCTTTTCCTTAAGCAATCTCTCCAGGGCTCTCTTCTTTGCAAGGAACAGAAAGAAGAGGTGGAAAGGAACCTGGTATTAAAACAATCAATAGTGAAAATTGGGGCTTTGTGGGAGAAAGCAATGAGGAAGAGGGCAGATAGTAGGCGAGTTAAGGCCAGGCACATAAGCATTGCAATGTGAAAGTGGTCCCCATTATACCTTCCCTTTTCACTCATTTTCTATTCTTCAGGATGACACACATTACATTTTCTCCCTAGGGATGAAAGGCTAGTCCATGCTCAACTCCGAGGATTACTGCCTGTTAAGACAAAATCCCCTTTTATTTCTTTTAATTAAAGTGAAATGCTATATGAAATGCTATATGTTAGCCACAAGTCGGTCTTCTCACCATATTCAGCTAGGCCAGTGGTATCTCAAATACTTTAATTGTCACCTCTGAGGATGGAATATCCTATTATCTTGTGTTCTTCTCTGTGACCGCCAACACTCCCTTGCGGTGGGGGAGCATGGATGCCTTGGAATTTGATGCAAGTAAAAAAAAAATGCCAATCCAAGATCTTGTACGCAGTAAAACACAGCCATATGAGCAGTGCAGTTGAGCACTCACAACCCTGAGCCTTGATGCCTCTATACCTGCTACAATAAGGAGAGATCTACCCTAGTGAGATGAGTTGCAAAATGAGTTGCCTGTAAAGATTGTATGGCTTTGTCTGTAGAGTCCAGGAACTTTGTCATGTCTACTGACTTAACCCATAGCTTAGACATCTCAACTGTGAATACATAAACCGTGTTATACATATGCTACACTGGTACCAGGAAGATTAGCACCTGCTCCCAGTTATTTTGCAATGACAATTAGACAAAGGTCAATTGCAAAAACTAAATATGTATTGACTTATCAATGTAGAAATACCATTTCGCAACAGCCAATATAAATGTCAGTTCATACCCAATATCAGTGTTTAAATGCTGCGCTCTATCTAAACTCTCTTGGAGGCAGAACCACTTATCTCAATCCCATCTCTGGCTACCTGGCCACCTAACACTCTCTCTGCCTGGCAACCAGTTGAAGATTATGGGGAAACTACTACTATATTCTCCCTGGACCCCAATGAGTAACCACACAAGTAGCTCATTTTGATAAGAGACCTTCAGCCAGTGCTGGGCTTTATGTCAACACCTCTTTGTGTTCTGGGACTTATGAAAGATGTATCTGCAATGGAGATCTTTAAAGCATAAACGCCGAGGACATGTGGGTCCTCGAGAATGATTGCAATTGTGTGGGAAGGAGTTAATGATATTCGCCCATACTAAGGAATGCTCAAGACGCCAGGTGTAAGCAGTGGCCTGAAAACAACGCAACTCTGTCGAATCAACAGTTGAAGTAATTATATGCTTAGTGAAATGTTTTGCTCTGAAACTGGGAAGCAAACACTTCTCTCATTCTCTTGTGCTATTTATTCTGTGTGTGTGTGTGTTTTGCTGGAGCTACCACATTTGCATCTGGCTTTGTCGAAGCGTTTTCAGGATTCCAGGGCAGGCAGGAGTTACTGAACCCAGATTGTAGAAATCAGAGCCTTTCACTTCTTGTGAAGTGGAATGTTTCCTTACTATTGAGCCCAGAAATTGTTTATTTCACACGCTGGAGTGCTCAATTATTTTTTTGTTACGTGCCGGAGCACTCATCCATTATTTGTTTTCTATGTGCCAGGAGCATTCAGGCATATACCTTGAATCATAAAAGGAGCCCTTTCTCTGGGTGATGTGGTTCCCTATGCCAATCACTTCCAAGGAGTTCATTTTTGCATCGCCAGCATTTGAAGGAATCACTCAGTGGGGTTAACCGAGTCGTGTTGGGAAATACCTAGATTACCTTTCAAACCAAAGTTAATACTCTTGCCGTACCTTCTCATCATTGTTTTTAAAAGTTGTATGTATGTTTACATACTCTATTGTACTCTTTGTAATATATTTTGATTTTCTCTATTGTAGCACTCTTCACGCAGAGTGGTGTGACCATCTTTGTTCTTATTACCTCATAACTGCACCCACCAAATTATCTTGCATTCGTATCACATTATTCAGGTAGTTGTCAAAGTCTAGGGGTGAGTGGGTTTTCATAGAGATACTATAAATATTATAGGTTACTGATATTGTTCTTTTTTCCCAGGCTGTATCCCTCACACCTTTAAAGGAAGTTCCTATTTGACACCACTGGGCCTTCTCCCCCGCACCCCTGCCTTCTTATCATCCAGGTGTTATATATTACGAGTGAGAGGTAAGGGGCAGTGGAGTTGGTACATATCATCTCTGCAGGGTCCCACCACAGGCTCAAGGTAAGGGTTGCTGTGGTCTGACAGATGCAAGATCAATCTGTGGGTATAGATTGTTGTTTAGAATGTGGTTCTGCGTGGTTCCATGCTCTGGCATTTACCTGCTGACTAGGGATCATGGCACAATGTACAGAGAGACCTGCATTTTCAAATACAGTCAAGTGAACTCAACCTGGAGCGTTAAATAATTACTGCATATTCCAAAAGAGAAGACTGAATCAGAAGTCTTTTTAGGTCGAGTCTGAGCCAGCGCGCAAGCGCTGCTATGGCGATCTGTTGTAGGTAGAGTACGGAGGAGAAGCCCCGCCCATATTTTTCACTGGCTTGTGCCTTTGCTCTTCATAAATGCTGGCGTCTGATCCCTTAATAGGCTTGTTAGCCTCTCCTTAATACGGCCATGTCGTCATTTGTATCCTCCCATGGCTACTGGCCCTTTTACTTGGTTGTTACACCGTACGTGTACTTTTTTTTTTTGGTTCCTGTTTTGCTTTACTTTGTTCCCGCCCCCCTCCTGTTGTCCATGTTCTCCATCCTCCCGCCCGCTGTGGCCCTCTCTCCCTTCAGCGCTACGCACACACCCCGCATCACGCGCCTCCCGGCACCGGGGGCTGAGGCAGCACAGTCTCCATTGGCTGCCAGCGGAGCGGGTTTGGAGTTCGTGACAAGATGGCAGCCGCTAGCACCACCAACCTAAGCCGCCGCTGATCTAGGGTTCCCTCAGGACGTGCAAAGACCACGGACGTCTACCCATCTAGCTCCTTCTCTTCTTCCTCCACCTCCCCGTAGATGCGGCGTGCCACAGAGCGGCCCGGAAACCGCGCACGTCTGGGAAGTAAGAGGAAGGTAAAAAGTCTGGGGTCGGGGGCTGGCAAACGGGATTCAAAGTACTGAGCTGTAATCTATTTAAATAGTGGGCAGGTTAAATACCTGTGTTGCAAAAATTAGAAATGCAGTTTAAAAGCTCTTGTAGCTTCTTTTATGCTTTAATATGAGGGCTAAATCTTTCAACTGTGTCCCTGTACTTCACATGAGGATTGCGTGGAACATGAATAACGCTTAAGGTTTTGCAGAAGAGTCATAACGAATCAGTTGTGATAATTACCTACTTATTGTTTAGGGATGCTTGCACTGCCATGCTTATAGCATGTTGTCTGACTGGAATTCTGGCAGTCGTAACTCAGCATATGCTTGCTGCATGGCAGACATTTAAGAAGCACTGTGAAACCAGGCCCCGGTTGTGCATGCTGAAATACAATCAGATATTTGTTCACTAGCGAGGAAGAATGCCAAGTAGCAAGCTAGTCCTGGCATGTATAACAATGCACTGCTGGTGCCTCCTTCACCATTTAGAGCAGTAAAGGACTGCTTCACTTCCTCCGGCGTGCCTGCTGGGGATAGCTCAAGAGCAGATTAATGTGGTTAGGGAAGAGCTGGAAGGATTCCGAACAGCTCCTGGGCCACAGGGTTTGCAAAAACATTTGCATTTCTTTATGCTGGTAGTGTCTCAAACAGGACTTGTGTTCATGGGTTATATCGCAAGTGTTACTAGGAGATTCTCAGTGCTTGGTTAAAAAAAAAACAAGATGTGGGGAGCTGGATAGATAGCAAGACGTACAAGTCGACGCACAAAAGTCCTTTGAGGGATCGCCATGTATTTTCTCTAAGTAATGTTGGCCGCGTTGGGCATGCCAGCACCTAGAAGCTGTAAGGCACCAAATGTGTGATACGCAATTGTGCTCACTCACCTACAGCCATCTGATAGCCCTAGTTTACCTGTATATACTTTCTTATTTCACATCAGGAACTGAAGCTGGGAATAATAGCTGACCTTCAGTCAGTCAGAAACAGTGTCTAACAATTAGCAAAGGCTTTGTAATGGAGTAAAAATTAGGCCTGGGCAGTAAATTCCGTTCCGCTCGCGGAATTTGTGGAATTTGGGTAATTTCGCGTTCCGCGGAGAACGCGAAATTGCCAAAAATTCCCCGATCCGCGTCTTTGCGGAATTTTTTGCTTGTTCGCGCTTTCAAAGTGCGTGTTTGCGAGATATTTCCCCCCGAGCACGCAAACAGCGTTCGCGAACAGGAAAAAAGCATCGCGAACGGGTGAAACAAGCAATTCCGCGTGTTCGCGGAACTTTTGCGTGCTCGCGGAGATTTTTTACCATTTCGCGGAACTTTGCGTAACGCGATTACGCAAATTCCGCCCACCCTTAGTAAAAATCTAGTGTTGTATTGCTCGAAAAGTGTAGACCAGATATTTATAAACATGTCCTAACCCATGGCACAGGGCCTAAAAGTGTCTTCAGTGAAGACACTTGGTTTAAGGCTTCAAAGCAGGGGACAACCACAGGTGATATGTAATTCCTGATGAACTGTGGATATTTTACCATTTTTGTTTCCCACCATAATTGTAGATATTCATAAACACATTGTTAACATCAATACTTGGATTAACAAGTTGTATGGACTTTTTAATTAAGGACACAACCTAGTATATGTGAAATAGGACCCAATGCTTGACAAATTCATAAATAGAGTTTTACCAGACAAGTCCTAATCAAATTCTGGTGGTTCATTTCTCAGTTTAACTAGCATCGTTATCCTAGGCCATAAACAATAAAAAGCTTGACAAGGTAAATTTTAAAATAAGTGACAATAATTTGGTTATTCGATTGAACTGAAATAGTTCCTACGGGTCATCAACACCAGTGGTAAATTTCAGGACCCGCCCACACTGGTCAGTGTCACAAGTTGACTTTTGGTGTCCAGTGTCACAAACGTGACTTCAGGTACCACTGTGTTGCAACTCTGTAGTGTGATAGTCAGGCAGGTCTTTTTTTTTTTTTACTTCAGCCAGTAAAGGACTGAAATGGAGGCTGCCATAGGGCCCTAGTTCAATGCCCTTTTCAGGTCAAGCCTGAACCAGCGCGCAAGGGCTGCTCTGGCGATCTGTTGTAGGTAGAGTATGGAGATGAAGCCCCGCCCATATTTTTCATTGGCTTGTATCTTGGCTCTTCATAAATGCTGGCTTCTGATTCCTTAATAGGCTTGTTAGTCCCTCCTTAATACGGCCATGTCGTCATTTGTATCCTCCCATGGCTACTGGCCCCTTTACTTGGTTGTTACACCGTACGTGTACTTTTTTTGGGGGTTCCTGTTGTGCTTTACTTTGTTCCCGCCCCCCTCCCGTTGTCCTTGTTCTCCATCCTCCCGCCCTCTGCGGCCCTCTCTCCCTTCAGTGCTACGCACACGCGCCGCGTCACGCACCTCCCGGCACTGGGGGCTGAGGCAGCGCAGCCTCCATTGGCTGCCAGCGGGGCGGGTTCGGAGTTCGTGACAAGATGGCAGCCTCTAGCGCCGCCAACCTAAGCCGCCGCTGATCTAGGATCCCGCAGGACGTGCAAAGACCACGGACGTCTCCCCATCTAGCTCCTTCCCTTCTTCCTTCACCTCCCCGTAGATGCGGCGTGCCACAGAGCGGCCCGGAAACCGCGCACATCCGGGAAGTAAGAGGAAGGTAAAAGATCTGGGTTCGGGGGCTGGCAAACGGGACCTGCTCCCTGTGTAGGCATCAAATGACCATAACTGGGCAGCCCCGACCACTAGACATGGGCCAGAGACACCTGTAAACAGTCATCTTCCATACCTACCATGTTTTCAGCGCTTAGTATGTGTGACCTATCTATATTTGCGATGTTCTTTTGTGTGGCACTTGCTTGTGTCATACGTGACACTTCAAGCAGTGGAGCTTAATACCAAGGCGTTGATCCACAAAACTTCTGAAATGTCCAGTCCTGTTTAGTTTACGCTTTCAGTTTCCTGCTATTCTATGTTGAGTGTGAAAGTAGCAAAAAATTATAGTACAGTGGATGAACTTTTGTACTCCCAGCTGACAACTGCCAAGTTGAAGTCTTTGAGTCAGGCCGCAAAGTACTTTCTCCTTTGTGCGTCAGACCTTTGACTGTGAAATACCATCCGTTTCACCTAAAGCACATCCTGCAATGTTTTTGTTTTTTACAGCATATAAAACAACGGGAATTCAGCTTGCTCCATGCCGGGTGTGGGTTATTAACCACTCCTATTTCCACTTAATTCTGATGCAAATAGTTTAACGTTTCTCATGAAAAATTCATAACTGTGAGTGCAAAACTGAAAATTGAAATAATCCAGAATTGAATAATTTACATAACTCTGCTATTGAATATCTGGAGTTAGCTGTTTGTAGCAAAAGACCAGCTTCTGCATATGTTGTAATCAGTGTTTGAGGGATCTCCGAGGAAAATCACTGTTGATGTATTTTGTATTGTAGGTGCGCTGCCAAAGACTTATTAATCACATTATTTTAGGTTTGTATTTTATTAGTTTAGCTACCTTATTGATTTACCTAAATTAAACCTACCATTTTAAAGATGCTGATGTGTTTTCTCTTATTTTATCGCAAAGTATTGACCCGTTAGGCAGCAAAAATCTTGAGGAAAATACCACAGTGCTGGATGGAAAATAAACATCTATTGATTTATCAAAGTTTTTCATAAACAAATATGGTATACGTAATGGGAAAATTTTCACAGGGGCATTTTCACCGGCAAAGAAACTGACACAACATTTTTGTGTAAAGTGTGGCGACACTTCACCCATGAGGTACGTGCCAAGCACTTGTTGACACAATGCACACTTTGCGTCTTTCAATATATTTATTACAAAGTACAGGACCTTGCCAAGGGATTTTGCACACTACATACATTCGCTCCAAAAATAAAACGTATAGGTAAAAAACATTGTCATTTACAAAGTCAGTAGCTCTAACTCACAAATGCGAGACATATTTGCATTGCAAATGCTTGTTTCCACTGGTTGGAAATTTGCAAGGGGCCTTAACATTTAGGGCCCGATTCCGATCTCGCTTGTAAAGCCCTCCATACGACTCGGATCCGCAGGGCTTTACGAACGAATCGTGCACCTGGAGTCCGAGCGAGCGAGTACGATGTAATCACATGCTTACAGACTCGGTTCACTCGGACTCCCATTGAACTCTATGGGAGCCTGTATACTAGACGCGTAGACAGGCTCCCATAGCAAAAAGGGGTGGGTGGGGTAAAGCGTACACCCTGTGGCGGGCATCCCATGGTGCCCGCCACACTGTGCATGCATGAGAAGGGGGACCCATGGGTACCCCTACGGGTCCGAATCGGAGGGCTCCAGGTGGTGGGGGGCCTGCTACGGGCCCCAAAAGAACAATTCTGGCAGATTTTTGATCCGGACATACCGATTCGTGAAGGCTGTCCGAATCGTGCATCATACTTGCTCGCTTGGAAACAGACTCCATAGAACTGTACGAAGCGTCTGCGTACTAGTCGTACGGACAGGATCGGGTTGGGAAACGATTCGGTCGGCGCGTACGCGATCTTTGCATCGTACTTGGTCGTTGGGACCTGTGTACGATTCGGACGGGAAAAAGGGCTATGAATTGGATCCGTAAAAGCCAAATCCGAATCGTAGGCCTTCCGAGCGAGATCGGAATCGGGCCCTTAGTAGCGTCTGGCCTGCATATCATGCCAGGCTTAACATTTACCATGAAACACAAAGTCATCTTCCTACTTCAAGTCGCTATTACTGAACAACAATCTCCTTTCCTTCAATCCGTATAGCTGAATTCAAGGTTGTATGCGGAGATACGTTGACAGGATTTGAACTGTCCTTCTGCGACCAACAAAAATTATGGTGATGGTATTGGCAGGAGCCCATGGAGGGACCCTACATGCAGTGATTTTCTCATGGGAATTTACACCTCAAAAGTGCCATCACCCCAGAGAGTCAAAGACATTCAAAGAAGCAAATACAACCCCCAAAATTACAGTCCTCGCTGTACCACATTCTCCACAAACCAGCGATCAGAACTACTACATTCTTTACGGGATATTCATGTCCAAAGGCCAGTGTCTTTATACATCAGTCATATAAATAGACAGTGGGTTCAAATCTCAAAAATGCAAGCCGGCCCCTTAGAGACTTCCGGAAGACAGTTACCACCAGCCATATTAACTAGAAAGACACCCAAGCAGAGATCGGGGGCACCTTTTCTTTGGGCCCACCCCCAACTGCTCAACTTCCTATCCTATCACAAGGGACCACAGTGAGGCAGATTCTAACTGAATCTACCACTGAGCAGGCTGTGGGGGTGGATAGAGGTCACATTTCAGCGAATGCATGGATGATTCCTGGATGTGCCTGGTTTAAGCACCCAACGCCTACAAGAGAGAGGTGTGGGGATGTGAGTTGAATAATCCAGCAGAACTCAGGGGCTTGAAGGCCCCCCAAAGTTGGAGAATGCCGGGCCAAATGTACAAAGTATTTTAATCATCAAAAATACTCTGATTTAAAGTTTACAACTTTTTAAATGTTTTGTGCTCAGTACTAATCCAATTTTAGGAGTAGGAAAAGGTATTCCAGGTACTAAAACGGGATTCCAAATGCATACTGATTCAGTATCTGAACGGGGTATTTTTGTAGGTAAAAGCCAGTCTCAAACCATTGCTATTTTACCCACCACCAAGTTGGGATGGTAACCCTTAAACAAAAGGGAAGGTTTCCCATTAGGACCCTTACCGTCCGTAAATTATTAAAAAAAAAAATTGTTCGGGAATAATGCGGGTGGTCCGTAGGGCCACTTCCAAATACTAAACAAACAAAATAAACAATAAACTTTTCTTTTTCAATGCAACCCTGTTTCCTTTGAGAAAAATGGGCTTCATTTAAAAATTAAAAAAAAGTTAATTTAATTAAAATGCAGCCACTATATGGTGGTCTGCTGACCTCAGGGGGCCATCATCTGTATGATCGCCTCCAATCGAAGTGAGTCACAATTTGTGACATACCTGATGAATATTAATGAGGCAGGTCAGTTTGCTACCAGTATTTTGCAGAAGTAAATAGTACATCTGGCCTGCTGCTCGAGCAGGTGAGAGGATCTAACAGAGTGTCAATACGTCACTGCCATTACATCTTCAGGAATAACCAATCAGAATGTTCTAGGTTGTGGCTTGCATTACGGGATTTGTAAGGCAAGAAATAAAACTCCTTTACACATTATGCTATGTCTGCATCTAGCTATATTTACAATTTATGTAGTGTCAATTATGATATGAATGAAAACAGCGAAATGTCACTCCTTACTAATTGAATTTTTTTGTTGACATGCTATTCTAGTTAGCTAAACTCTCAGCTTGAAATATGTGTCTACCTGGCCGTTTCTAAATTATGTTGATGTTTTACAAATTCCTGAAGTAATCAAAAGATTAATGGGTGGAACTCTGGAATTAATCTCAGCCACTGGTAAATTCTCCATAATAATTTCGCTCACCATGCTGCCTCAGATTAGACCCAGCTATATGCAAATCAGCCATGGTCCTACTCCATTAGGAAGAGTCCAGCCCATTTTTCCAAGGCAATTCTCTCTGAACCGGAACTCAAGCGATCCAAGACCTGTTTCACCTTGATTGAGGCTCCTCAGTCAGGTGTAGTTTGGCTCCAGTGGCCTCTTAACCATTTCCGTGTGGGAGGAGAGTCCTGAATGTTGGGCCTCTAAATAATCAGTGCAGGTGTGGTTCATCGAACTTCAGCTGCAATTCCAAATAAAATCTAAACGATAATAAAAATCATTTAACGAAAAAATAAAACGTATTTAACAAAATAAAATGGAAATCTAAAAGAGGGAGATTTCTATTTGTTTGATAGCTTATCAATTTGTTTGCCTTTTAAAGAAATAATAAAGTCGGGGGACTGCTATGTTTGTACTTACAGAGCTTGAACATATTAGTAAGAATCCAAGTCAGTGTAGGGATTGTATGCGTGTCAATTGCAAATCAATGTACATTGATTACAGTATGCGTGTCAATTGCAAATCAATGTACATTGATTACAGTATGTGTGTCAATTGCAAATCAATGCACATTGATTAGAAGTTTACACTGTTAAATTGTATATTTTTTATGACTTTTCTCAAAATCTTCTTTTTAGGTCGAGCTTCGATCGACCTGTTACATTTGTTCTGTGTGGTTTGGCAAGCCCATTGATTGCCATTGGTTTCTATTTGTGGCATTCAGAAATGCTGGGTTGTTATTGGTACTTTTGTGCAAATGCCCCTCCTTTGCCTGCTTAGTTCTGTCTCTGGCGATTTCACTCAAAGAACATGTTGTTTGGCCATCACACTGTACAGCGTGTGATGGCCCCTCCCTCTTGTTTTCAATTCTCGGCTAGTTTCATGTGTTAGTGGCTCCAGACGGCTTTTGGTTCCACAATCGCTTTACTGTAACTTGCGTTATTTGTATAAGTGTTTTCCCTGGCTTAGCGCTGTGCTGGCTTAACGGATGCCAAGGCTCCTCCCCCTGCTCTCACAGGCTCCCCTGCAGCTCGCTCCCTATCCTTGGGCTGCAGCTGCCTGCCGTATCCTCAGTGTTGCCAGATTGGGCTATTTCTCGCACAATTGGGCGATATTTTGCCCGATTGTGCGAGAAAAAATCATGTTGGGCGGGCTACCGAAATTTGGGCTAGAATCCGCCGTGTGTGCGGCGGATTCAAGGCTTTGTGCGGTGCCGCCGCGCTGCAGCCCATGGTTGCCTGTCACGCCTTTTCCTAATTTTAGGTGTGTCTGTGCCCTGCGGCCCCTGCCCACAAGTAACACCTACAGAGCCATATATCGTTGCGGGCGGAAAGCTTCTTCCAATCAGGGTCCTGCAAGACCTGCAGTGACCTCTGACCTGCCCCCAATAATGGGCTGACCTGGTTTTATAACCCATCACCCCCGTTCCAAAATTTAACAAGAGACGCTTTTAACTAGGTTGCTGAAGCAACTTAACGGGGATGAAGTCAGACAAGGTGAGTGAGACGCTGTACAGCCCTGTAGAATATTCTGGGGACTAATCTTGCGAACAGTAGAACATGTATTTTAGCGAACAAGCCCAGGTTACAGGCACCCCATCAATAGATTCACAGACCGAAGAAATGTAATTTTAATTTGGAGCCTTCCTGAAAATTGAACAGTGTCATGTAAATCAAATTACCTCAGCGAATCTTGATCAGTGTTTTACTGCTAAATAATTATTGAAAAATAAATGAATGACGCACGTACCGCATCCATCACAATGCTGAAGAATCTTACTGAACGCAAAAACCAGTGAAATGTTTTGTGCTGGTTTGTTTGAGCGCGTCTACTATCTGTTTATGAAATATATAGATAGAGGCACAGGTTATTGGGTAGAACATTATGACTGAGCTTTTCAACCAGGCAATAATTACTAGAATTAAATAACTTTTTTTTAAATGTGACTTTTTTTTCTTTTTTTAAATAATTGTGAACACTTGGACATCACCTTGGAATATATTTGAGAGCAGATCAAACCCTTTGGGTTAAAGTCCTTTATCAATAGTGGGCACTACTTGTTTTGAAACAAGCGGGGCACATATGTATTTTTCTACGTTTAATGTGTGTCTCGTCCAAATTGTTTTTTATTGCTGCGTCAAACTTCCTGTCATTTAGTGGCCCCTAGCTTTTTTCATGTCTTAACATTTTCATTTCTTGCCTAATCTAATCTCTATAATCTCCACCCCATCTTTTGCTCTCAGTGCTTCTTCTCAGCAGTCATCAGTCACACCCTCAAGCACAAACATCACACTGACTCTCTTGGTGATTGCCACTAGGATGAGCTCTACTGAAGATGGGCTGAAACAATAAACTTTTAATTCTGAAAGTAGATGAATTCTTGAAACAAATAGCCTGAATATAAAACAACTTTGTAACTTGGCCTTTTTACAAATAGTGTGAAAGCTGCCACTGAAGTGACAGGTGGTTTGGATTCGATTAAAGGCTCAGAGGCAAATGTTATGTCTTGCACTACTTTTGTGAAACGTTGAGCAGCAAAGGAATAATCATTGAAAACAAAATGCAAAATTGATGCCATTGTAGAACATATAAAATCCTAAGCAGCACTCAGTCATTATGACCTCACACTGTGTCCCCAATTCCAGCACAGTGCTTCCGTTAGTTCGCCCTGCAACACTTCACACATCCTAATATTTGCAGGTCTGAAACATGACAAAACACAACAAAACAGAATGATGAACAAGCTGAAACATCAGGAGAGTCATAGAAGCACAAACACACCATGCTTCTTCTAGAAATCAGCCTGCAACGGGTTAAGCTCAGTCCTAGAACCAGCAATCTCCAAGAAAGCCTCATATTTTATAAGTAATCAGACTAAACCAGTCAGAACAATTTTGCCCACCTCAACCTGCCACTGCCAGACCCTGAAGGATGCTGCTATTCTTGGCTTAAGGGGCTATGATGGGTGCAGGTTACTCTTAACCTGAGTGATAATACTGCAGGCTCAGGACACTGGCCTAGCCAATGGCCATGGGCCCTAGTGCAAAGAAGGAACCCCACCCCCGGGCTGCTGCTTGAAGTCTGAAAGACAACACTTATCAGGGCTCAGTGTGCCCCTCAGGCCTCTGTCCCCTGGTGCTTCTGCACCTGCTGCGCCAATGGAAGCTAGCCACCTGGCTCAGGAGTCGCACAGTAGCATTAGCCATCAGGCTACAGCTGTCCCCATGACGCAAGGTTATTAATTGCAGCACAGTCCCAGAGGGTAGAGCACACACTCACATGCAATTTTCCAAAATATTTCTGGTAACTGAGCCTCATTTGTATTTCCAACCTCCCCCAGTTCTACAATATAACTGCAGCACTGGTTTCTATAAGCTCTACTGCTGGGGCCTTACTTCTATTCTTCTGCCTTCTCTTCTCCTTCCTCTCTCCCTCCCTCGGTGCATCTCACGCCTACAAGAAACGATGCAAGGTGAGAAGTCTACTCTTCCTTCGGTTGCAATGAGTCAAACCACTAACCAATCGGTGCAAATCCCAGATGTGGCTTGAATCCAGTGGCATGGTGAGCCCGGGACCCATGTCTGGGCATACCCAGCGCACTTAGGGCGCAAAAAAACTATGGATTTAGGCCCAGATCTCTGTACTGGGGTGAATGTATGACATTGTTCTGCATTCTGTCCATCAATTGTTCTTTTTGCATTTGTCACCCCGTATGGGACGGGTATGCCCAGACGTGGGTCCCGTGCTCTCCATGCCACTGGAGCCATATTTAATGCAATAGATCTCGCATTTACGCGAGTTTGAGCTACTGACATTGAAAATAACAATGTCTTTTATTTTTGTTTTCGTTTTTAAAACATAAATTAAAGGCATTGTCATTTACAATGCCAATAGCTTAAACTCGCGTAAATGTAAGACCTATTGCATTGCAAATGCTTGTTTAATGTTGTAGTCAGGCTACACGTAAGTTAATGGAGTGGCAACATTGGGCTATTTTGGGCTACTTTTCCGTTGCTTGTGGGCTTGAAAGTTGTGAAAAAATCTGGCAACACTGCGTTTCCTATTTCACCAACCCATTCTCACTGAAAGGAGGCATGGTTTGGCGTGTGTACTGGCAGCCCCGCTTGTGCTGGAGTGCGGTTTTGGAGTAGGGTGGCAAAACCGCTTACATCAGTGTGCAGAATCAGAGTAGGGAGGGGTAATATATTCGTATTACTTTGTATACTTCATCTTGTAATCCTAAATGGGACAAATATATTGCCTGAGTTGAAAATGGCGCCCGCTTGCGACAAGTGTCCGACCATAGTGATGACAAGCCGGAACAAGATGCTCTTTGTAGTCCGTCGTCTTTCATGGAGTTCCTTTTATCTGCTGCTTCACGTTCGCCCTGGAGAAGCAGCTACAGAGCCGGTGTTCTATCCATTTGCACTCCTGCAAACAACGGAACACCGGCAGCTGCTGCACCCGCTCAGTAGCATAGTCCCATTATTGGCAACACACCCCACCCACATACTACAGAGTATGCATGCATAAATAAATACACAACACAACTTTTGTTTGGGAAAATATTGCTGCAGGTTTATTCCATACAAAAGTATGCAAATATGGTGGGTTATCTTACGGGCGATCCAAGGGCAGGCAGCTGTACCACTCTACGCTGCCCTGCCCGCCTGATGAGCCAAGCACTGTGGAGAATCCAATCAGCGCTACCCTTATGGGGGTGATCCCCTTACTGGATCACGTGACACATTGGTCCCTTATTACTCACGCCCCTTTCGGGGCGGAGCGTAGCAAGGCAAGCCCCCGGTTGTTCAGGCCCACAACCGCCTGAAGGACTAACGGGCGCCGACGTAATTGTTCCAGGACCCTCCCATGAGGCTCCTGGGATTTGGCTCTGGCACCCCTATTGTGCCCACGCAGAGGTACCCTTCTGTACCCATCTGCTTCCAGATCGCCCTGTAACTCCGCCTGCAACGACAAAAGAAAAACATTACAACGTTCTATGTACTTCGCCTGCCAACTCCACGCCGGGTAAGCGGTAGGGTGGGAGACGGCGTGTCCGGCACAAAGAGGACGCCAAGATGGCCAGGGGAGGCATAAATACCTCCCCACCTCCTCTGCGTGCCGCCGGAAGTGTCGCGTCTGGAAGGGGGCTCCTCCTCGAGCCCCGCATTCTGAGTGGGGGTGGGGAAGTGCCCAAATGGCACTAAAGGGGCCGCCCGTTTAGGGTGGCCCCCTGCGGGGGCCGCGGGCAGCCGCATAGTCCCATTATTGGCAACACACCCCACCCACATACTACAGAGTATGCATGCATAAATAAATACACAACACAACTTTTGTTTGGGAAAATATTGCTGCAGGTTTATTCCATACAAAAGTATGCAAATATGGTGGGTTATCTTACGGGCGATCCAAGGGCAGGCAGCTGTACCACTCTACGCTGCCCTGCCCGCCTGATGAGCCAAGCACTGTGGAGAATCGGTCACAGATACACACATACCTGCTAACCAGCTGTGACCCTAGATGCTCAACCAGCTAATGACCAGCACTTTGTTATTCCAGGAATCATTGCCCTCCACAAGATCAAGCCGCACCTGAGCATATGGCCTTCACCTACTGGACCGAGGTGCAGTGTGTGCTCTTGAATTGTCAGTGATTGTGCTCCAAACCTATCTTTCATGCCGCTATTGGAGCCACGGCACACATTCTGGCCTAACCAACTGACGCAATCAATCAATCAATCACAGAATTTGTAGAGCGCACTACTTACCCGCGAGGGTCTCAAGGCGCTGGGGAGAGGGAAGGGGGGGGATGCTGCTACTGGTCGAACAGCCAGGTCTTGAGTAGCCTCCTGAAGGTCAGCAGGTCTTGGGTCTTTCGTAGGCTTAGTGGAAGGGTGTTCCAGGTCTTGGCGGTGAGGTGTGAGAAGGATCTGCCGCCGGTGGTTGTTCTTCGAATGCGGGGGACGGTGGCGAGGGAGAGGTCGGCGGAGCGGAGCTGGCGGTTGGGGACGTAGAAGAAGAGCCGTCTGTTGAGGTAGGCTGGGCCAGTTTTGTGGAGTGCCTTGTGTGCGTGGGTGAGGAGTTTGAAGGTGATCCTCCTGTCGACGGGGAGCCAGTGCAGGTTCCTCAAGTGGGGGTGATGTGGCTGTGGCGTGGTACGTCGAGGATCAGTCGTGCAGAGGCGTTTTGTATGCGTTGCAGTCGCTTGATGAGCTTGGCCGGGGCTCCCGCGTAGAGGGCGTTCCCATAGTCCAGTCTGCTACTGACGAGGGCCTGGGTGACTGTTCTTCTTGTGTCTGTCGGGATCCACCTGTAGATCTTGCGAAGCATGCGGAGGGTGTTGAAGCAGGAGGAGGAGACTGCGTTGACTTGCTTGGTCATGGAGAGCGTTGAGTCGAGGATGACTCCCAGGTTGCGTGCGTGGTCGGTGGGTGTCGGGGCATGTCACTTGGCTGACTTGCCGCTGCGAGATTTTGATTATATCAACTCGCTCTTGCGGTTACCGGTGCACATTGTCTATAGGTCTTGCCCCCATTCTATTTATGCAGAGTCCTGCAATGTACCCTTCTGCCCCTGTATGGGCGAGAAAATACCGGTAACACTGCAAATCCCACTGCCCTCACATTCTCGGGCAGTCCGGTGGGGAAGAGGGGTCCTTAGAATTGGAACACTGCCCACCCTGAGCAGCCCCAGCAGTGGAAAATTACCTCCTCCGTTGATTTTTGTGGTGGACACTGGAGGTGCCAAATGCTCTATTACATAGTAGCCTTTTGAGCTTGGCACCTTGGTTCCCCATTTCCTGGGACGGCAGCACACTATGTTGGCTGACAGCGTCCCCACGCAGCGGGGTTAATGTAGCTAACAGGGCGAGGCATTTGAGTTTAACTGCAGGAACATGTCACCTACCCTTGGTTCTGGGGTACACTTACTTAGCCCCGTTGACCAGATGCTTGCACAAACCCCTTTGCTTTAAAAACCCTGGTGAACATCTTAATGGTGTCAAATCTGGTTTGAAACAATATATGTCTAGTGCCCACTATTGGAGGCACCTCACCCTTTTGTGCAGTGATAACTTACACAGCGCACCCCGCTTGCTTAACTGCCAGCGGATCACAGATGCACAGAACCTACTGCCCATCCCTGACCCTGTATGCTTCAAACCCTCAAAAGTGTTGGAATCCCAGATCCCCAGTTTACTGTTTAGCTGCAGTACACATTCAGTGGATCCGCTAGGAGATACCACAAACTGCATTGGTCATGCGAACATTACGAAGTACACAATTTCCACCTGGGCGCACCTCTAAATGAGGCTGGCTCCACACAGCTGTAAGGCCAGAGACACACCTATAAGTGTAATGAGCCTTCGCCTGCACAAGTTGCCCAACCGACAAGTTGGCCCTGAGTAACCTAGTGTTCTGGTGCCAGGTTTGGGAAGGCAATTCCTGAACAACCATAAAGAGCAAATAATGTGTTGACCAGTTCCAGTGAATGTTTGTCTTAAGTGTATCTGCGAGTGCGATCGCTTAGGTGCGGATGGGTCATCAATGTTGCCGGGCAGTGATGCAATGCCTTTGCCCAAGCACTCTTGACACGCTGTGCCCGCGCAGGCAGGAGACGGGATGCCCTACCCACCTAGCTTCCACTCTAGTAGTGACATGCCCTTAATGGTATGTGACATTCTACAAGCACTGCGCAGGAATCCCCCTTTGACCTGCTCGAGCCTGTGGCCATTCTGCTGAAAGCCCTGTGGGCCTGGGGGGCGTGGGGAGTGCTACTAAACCTCCAGTCCTAGGCACTCAGGAAGCATCCTTCCCTGCTGCAGGTGCCCCAACGCATTTATTATAAAACATTTAATGGGTAACAACCCGGTTTGCGCCCACCTTAATGTGCCATGCTGTGAGCAATTAGATACCCCACATATCTCTTCCCTATGCAAAGATTAAACAAACCGGCCAAAGCACAATGCACGGACAGTGCGTGTGCCCACTGAGACACCCCCAGCTCTGTGTGGTACAAACCCTAACACACCACGTGCCATTTTGTACATATCATTCTGGGGTGACTAAGCCCTAATGTGCCCTTTTCCCTGGATGATCCCCAGTACGAGGGTATAGACTGATGGCCAAGTGCTGCGCCAGCCCATAAACATGAATAAACATGTTGGCAAGTGTGTAAAACCCAGCCGTAGCAAATCCCCAGTACGAGGATACCGACTGATGACCAAGTGCTGCACCAGCCCATAAACATGTCGACGTGTGTAAAACCCAGCCGTAGCCAAACGAAACCACTAGCAGCAGTTTATCCAGACAGGTCACCTGCGCGCATGCCAGGTGGAGAATCCAGCAGCCCTTTGCCAATGGAATGGCAGAGCACAATCCCCGCGTTGGAGCCAAAATTGACCTTGTTATACTGCGACAGACGCACGTGCGGCACTCGAATGAGACAAAGCAACTATTCTTTGCAAAACAGAGCCTGTCCATAACTATTGTCTGTCTTGGGACAAAAGATGAACCGTGATCTTATCACTGGCCAAGTCTGTGATGTCATATTCGCTACCTCTGGCATATTCGCATGAATCGCCAAATATGACTGACACCGCACTCTCATCCTATGCTTTGTGTGAACTTGGCCCACCTCTAGTGTGAGCAGAGCCCCGCGAAGTGAACTTGGCTTCATATCAGAGCAGGGTCAATCCGCTGACCCCCGCCAAAAGACTGGGGCATGTGTCCAAAGCCCAAAGCAGCATATCTCGGAGCCCCCATCATGGCAATGTTTGCCAATGCCCACGAGCTGAAGCTCTTCACGACGCCACGCCAGACAGGGCCTGAACACACACTGGCTGCGGACCCTCAACCCCTGCCACCGCCGCCCCATACCTGAAAGGAGCCTGGCAGGCAGCCCTGAGGGCAAATCAAACCAGCTCGACGGTCCCCGGGCTCGCCCCGCAAAACCCCAGTGCTGCCCGCAGGCACTTAAGCGTAGCTCAATGTCGCTCAGCTGGAACCCATCGATCAGCTTGTCGCCCGGCGAGAGTAGTCTCCAGTCTCCCATAGGGGCGCTGCATGTAGTCCGCAAGACACAGTGTGACGTACAACTACCAAGTGCGGCAAGGGTGCAATCACTGGATGAAGGACGCCATCGCCAGTGCTGTGAAGACACCACCACACTCTACCCTCGCTGCTAGGCAAAGCACGGACACACAGTCCGTTCAGCGATTAGCCAGTAGAAATGCCGGCGGTGACTGGGGACTACACCCGAAACAAACAATCATCACTGACACTAGGGCCGTCACTAATACAGTAGCTAGACAATGCGCCAGTGGAAATAGTCTAAGAACCCGCAAACGTTGATTTTATTGGACAGCTTCCAATAGTCTAGGCCCTCGGTTGGCCGTTCTGGTTATTAACCACATCCTTTCCCCCCCCCCCAAGTATAGCGGCCTGCAGCGTAGGACAGGCCTCATGGCCAGGCATAGAAGCCACCTCAAGACGCCCCGCGCTGCTGAGATGCTCCAATCCAGTCACACCGCGGAGACCGGCCTAACTCTGCCCGGGTGACGAGAGCCAAGGTAATGTGCCCCCATGGCCCGCTTCAGAAGGCAAGCCCCAGTTGCATGTCAATCTGGACATCTCCGATAAGACCCTCCAAATGTCTAGCGGCGCTAGAACGCCACCAGCTGAACAGCAGAGGCCGCACTGCAAGACTGCCTCCTCGAAAACCTGAGGCAAAAGTGCTTACAGCCTGACCAAGTACGTGACCTGTGGCCCTTGGCTGTATAATCCCCACGGAGAGTGGCAAAACCCATAATTTGCCTTCCTAAACCAGAGAACCGAACAATGCCAAACTTGTGATACAAGCAGATGAGTGTTCTAGATGTCCATTCTTGAAATACAGGCTATGGCACTCGTCTGTGTGCCCTCACGCCGTGTTAAGATGTGTGCTAACACATTCAACAGACTGCTCACACGACGTCGTCACTGGACATTGCAGCAAACCCTTTGACAATAAGCCAATTTTAGAGTCATAAATGATTTCCTTGTCACTGTCGGCATGATCATTCTCGCATCTGAGGCGAATGAATGAGAATGCCGGGGAAACGCAAGTGTGCCACTCTTTTCTGTTCCCCCGCTGCATCGCGCTCAGCCATGCATGCCCCTTTGTCATGCTGCAGTCACCTAATGATTCCGGCCCTGCACTAGAAGCTCACTTCGGCGTTGGACCAAAACAATCCACCAGGAACCTCCTCAGTCATCGCATCCAGTTATGTAAACAACACGCATCATTCCACCTACAGCAAGCAGGACTATGAACTCAAAATTAAATCAGGAGTCACAGCCCCTACGCCGGAAACGGACTGGCTCACCCCAAACCTACTGATGCTCAAACTGCTTGCTTAACGTTCACTTTTAACCAAGCATGGTGAAGCCGACAATCTGCTGCGCCCGAATGCCCTGACACAAGAACTGTGCTGCACAAACCGACGCATGCATCAACGGGCCAAGGCCCAGAATGATTTTGGCTCTAATTAGGCGCGTGCACCCCTGACGAGGGCAGGGAGGCAGAGCCCATGCAGCGTGGTTGCACCCTGCCAGACGCAGTGCCGTGCCCACAGTGTTCCAATTCCCAACCCTGGTATGGCCACATAGTACCGTCCTCCTGACAGTCACGGTCCAAACCGCAACTACCACCACGCAGGCCATGGCACACTAGCACCTAGGCACTGCGCTTTGCTTGTTTGAAAATAAGGGTAAAAGGTTCCCCCTATCTACAATGCCCTGAAACCCGTCTCTGAAAATGTAAGGCAAACTAAATAGTCGAGTTCAGGGGGGAGAGGGGGGTGTCTTAAAGCCACTCCTATCCCCCTTCGACTCAGCTATAATACCTACGAATACCAATAGCTTGAATTTACCACCTGAAGCACCATCCAGGGTAAAGTGTTGAAAGGAACGCAGTGTCGATTGTCATTGCATGCACTTGAAACCATAATATAATCAACAATTGACACTACAGACCGAGATTGCAGCAGTCAGCTCATGCCAGAAAGGGTAGGTAGAATGGACACAAAATATTGTCCAGGCACCACACCGCTCTGCGAGAGTGGCATCATTCGCTTAATGAATCAAACCCTTCCCCAGAGATACAGCACCAAGCAGAAAACGTGCTGCACCCAGAGGTCCAAAATATTAAATGCTGCAACGACCAACCTGCTTGGACCGCCCTCCCCCCTGACATTATTTAACAACGAGGGGGGGGGCAGCGGAGGGCGCTGAATTTGAAGAACTCATCCGCCTCGCATCAGCCAAGCTACTCACACCGTGTTGGAGCACCAGGACCGACGCACGCAGTCCGGGCCGAGCCAGGGTGCACAATGCCCCATTCAATGACAACAATTGCCTCCTCAATGAGTCAAATCTCCCAAGAGCCTCTCATAAAACTGGCCGTACCAGTGGAGCCCACGCAACGGCAGTATGAAAACTTAGATGTAACTGGCCAATGGGACTAGACCGGCTTACCTGCCATATCCCAAATACATTTATAGACATTACTCAAAGCGGGCGGGCTAAGGATCCTCATCCGGGCTGGGAGGTAGTGACTGGATGATTACTATTGGCCTAATTGCCGGGGGTCCGCGACAAACGCTGGCGCAGGGCGTGCGCCTGTTGTACGGTTGTGCAGATATTGCCCATTCACGAAACCGAGTCTGATATCCGTAAGCGGTAGGGGTCCTTTGTGCACGGATGTTGCAGTTATGTAGCGCGAACCCGCCCAGCAGGTATAGGAGCGCTTTGCATGTGGACCGGTTACCTCACACAAAGACACGAAAACTTTTGTAGACACAGGAGATTAAAGGGGTAACCCCGGATCACAGGATTGTGAGCCGACACCATGACTCGGATAAAAGACGGCATCACGGCCGGAACGCACCCTCGTTTGGCTTTAGTTTTCTGGTGAATAGCAAAATTCCTAATGCCTTTGCCTTTAAAGTTCGGCCACATATACGCCGCAGAGCTCAACATCGGAGGGTGCTGCTGCCCCCTCCTGACATTGCTGCCGAGGGGGGAGCAAACCACACATGGAATCCCGCAAACGCATACCAGCGAGACCCCTCCGCTCGGGAACACGGTACCATGAGAAAACCGGGACATTTTGTGAAACTGGGAGACATGAGCCAAAATTTACCAATGCAACTCCCGTTGCACTTTGGTGGCGGCCGGCGGTAAGTACGCGCCAGCTACCTGCAAAACGTCAGAGGTCCGACCCCGGGAAAGCAAGCACAAGCACCGGACCAGTCAAAGGCATGTCAGAAGTGGGGTCCGAACCCATGCCTCCAGGAAAGACTGCGGTATTAACGCAGCGCCTTAGACCACTCAGCCATCCTGACCACAAAATACTTTAGCAACCGGAAAAGCAACATTAAACAATTTTCGGTTACAGCCTGCTGGCCACAGCTACGGTACCCGCCCGATCTTTCATAGCGTGGGGAGGTTAAGATCCGGACGGAAAGTGCCCCCGTGACAGCACATCAGGTTGCAATGCAAATCCTAAATACATGTTGCTGTGTCCATCGGTGTCAATCGGAGAGGAATATGTACCGGGGGTGGGAGGCGACCCGCGTGCGACGAATCGTGCAGTGCGGCTGGAGCTCGCCGTGCCCTGGGGGGGGTCAGAATCCCCCCACTGGCGTGCCATAAGACCTTCGCACCGTGAGGCCTGAAAGGTGCAACCGGCCCAGCCGTCTAGAGAATAGTGGGTGATAAAGGGGGTGTCGAACTCAGCGCTGTGCCACCCAGCCCACCATGACGTGCATGCACGAACACCTGGCAAGCGTCGGCAGTCCCTGCACCCCAGGACGCGCGCCCACCCGGCTCCCGCTTGCCCATGGCAGCCCGCCGTGAAAACACCCCCCGAACCAGCATCGGCCGCGCCCCTGGCGGTGTCTGCACACCCGGAGGCGCGCCCACCTACGGGCCGTCAATCCACCATATTCCTGAAGGGGGGATCGAGGCCTTTGCGAACCACCCGGCTGGCTCCCGCCTGCACAATCGCAGTCCCAACGGTGCCTCAATCGCCACTGGAGCCCTGCTCGAACCCCCAGTCATGCTCGGCCTGCCGGCCGCATGGCCGCAGCCCTGGGGCCCACCCAGCCTGCAACATAGCCGCAGTGGAAACCCTGAGAACAACTACACCCCCCACGCAGCACAGGCCTGTATGCCCGCACCGGGAGGCAAGCACCGCTCCTGGCTAGTGGACCGGCCCTCGTGGGAGCAGGCAGCAAGGGCCCTGCTGGCCAAGCTACCAGGGGAGGGGGTACACAGCGCCCGTTGCGCTCCAACCCCGCCCCGCAATAAACGTTCATGCATCCCACGCCGCTCTGAAACGGGAGCCTGGCCAGACTCCTGGCCCGTTTCGCCCGGCGCACGACATGTCCGAGTGAGGACTAGGCCATAGCTACTGGCCTATGCATGCCGGGAGCAGCCCAAACCCCCACCTCGCCCTCAGGCATGCAGGAGCCTCGGCGATGGCCGGGCAAGGCCACCCAGCCTGAGGGACTGCCCCACTAGTGGGGATGGAGAGGGGGGGGGGAGGGGGTCAACTCACCGCGCACACTGTTCCTGGTGATCTCGGCACACGTCCAGATGGCGTGTCCGGCACAAAGAGGACGCCAAGATGGCCAGGGGAGGCATAAATACCTCCCCACCTCCTCTGCGTGCCGCCGGAAGTGACGCGTCTGGAAGGGGGCTCCTCCTCGAGCCCCGCATTCTGAGTGGGGGTGGGGAAGTGCCCAAATGGCACTAAAGGGGCCGCCCGTTTAGGGTGGCCCCCTGCGGGGGCCGCGGGCAGCCGCAAAGCCTACGTTATGCTGGCTGGGGTTCTCCTGCCACAGTGGTTACAATGAGTTGACAGTGCAGACATGCACTAGGCCGTCCCTGCGGTCTGCGGCGGCCGGCCACCACCAGGCTGGCTCTCGACGCTGCAAAAAGTGTAAGTGCCCACCCAGACTAGCCCCTGATGTATCATTCCAAAGTTGGTGGTCCTAATTAAGTTGCTTGCACATGCTGCACGCAGATTAGCCACGCACACGTGAACTAGTTGATACTGTGCTTAAGTTATTAGTGCAACCAGCCAGAGAGCAGAAAAAAACAATTGCTGAGGTCATTCACCCCTGGCCTCGCAACCACGTGAACCCTGTGTCCTCACGCGTCTCCAGCAAGCCGGTCCGTCGGACTACTATCAGTAGTTCGAACCGACATCTGGTTGTTTATCCGGACCGTGGTGCAAAGGCGCACCTGGCCTAACTAAGTGGAAGCTGGTTTCCGAGCTGCCTGCACGTGTACTCGTGTCCGCTCCGGCATGTTCGAGTTGCAGTGCCTCGCAGCCCCGGTGCAGGATCCTAGATGATTTTGTTTTCGTTATGGCCTGCACCATAGGGAAGTTAGGTGAGAGCATGGCTCCCATTCTCCTGTGCCCCCCCCCCAACATAATAACTATCAGTGACGCTGCTGGCACCCTTCTGTCATGTTGTGCTCACCCAGGGAGCCGAGAGGCCCAATGTACAGTATACCGCTGACAGATTTTCTTGATCGGTAATACTTAAACTTCGCCCGCCCACTGTACCACGTCGTCATGCAGTAGCCAAACAAGAGAGTATTATCCCAGCATGTCCCCTCTCAGTGTTGTGTAGCGGGTGTGTGAGGGGCGCTGCAAGGGGGCAGAGCTGTGTTTTTATGCACCATACGCTCTTTAGTAGCCATTATGACCGTGGAGCGTTTCAAGAAAATGGCATGACTGAGAGAAATTGTTTTATTGAGTTTGCTGTATGGACACACGCTTTGGAGCAGCGTGTTTACGGCTGGCAAATCAAATGTACATTTCGCCGTGCCTTTCCCTATCTCCATTTTAGGATTAAAAGGTTAATGCCACTGCATGCTCAAATGTATGCAAAAAGCTGTTTTTCAGACCCGCCGTCCGCATTGTGGAGTTTCGTTTCGACGTTGGACATCACCAATATTCCATCTGTCTTCCGTGTTAAACATTTTGCCCAACTGATTATGAAGGTTTCAGGGAGAAAGTCAATGCCTTCAGCACCCATTTTGTATGATAATTAAAAGCTTTGTGCTTGCTCTTCCCCACTGCTCGCTTAACAGTTACATTGTTATGCCTTTCATCT